>JANIMX020000332.1:35472-46963 GCA_024582655.2 Erythroxylum kunthianum | reverse complement strand
AGTAAATTAATTAAAATTATGAATAATTTAATTATTTTTTACACTTAAATGAAATAAAATTAAGTTAATAGTTATTAATAAATATAATTAGATTAAAAATATCTTCAAAAATACATATTTTAAATAAAATCTTGATTTAATAATTTAAATATATTTGAAATAAATATTAATTTATAAAAAAATTAAATAAAGAAAATAAATTTTGTTGATAATTATTATATAAGAGATTAAAGTAAATTTAATTAATTTATCTTTAAGTTTTATCTAATATATAACTATCATTAGTAATAAAAATATACTATATTGAGATTAACAATTAAATATGTTTTTATTTTTATTTGAAAAAAAACATAAATTAAAAACAGAAAACGAAAACTAAAAACAACAACAAAAAAACATAAATGTGGAACCAAACTGCTAAGGATTAAAAGATTCAATCAGTATTATACCGTTATAAAATAGGTTAAGGATTGAATAAAATTAAAGAATTTAAATATGATTAAAACATATTATATTTATCGAAGAATTTAAAATTTAAATACAAATTTTTATTTTTTAAAATTTTATTTTAGTTTATAAAAACTTATTAATTTACGACGATTTTAAATAACAATAGTGTTCGAATAAATCAAACCGAAACAAAAAAATTGAATTGAATCGATTAGATTAGATTTTTTAATTATTAAAATTTTCATATTAAATTGGACTTAAAGAAGTTAATTTTACTTTCTCTTATTAATTTTGTTACTTCATATGATAAAAAGAATTGTATCTAGTTTAAACAAATTCAAGCTTTAATGTTAATCCTTAAATATAAAACAAAATCCAAAGTATTGTAATTACAAAGTATGATTATATATCAATTAACACATTCCACAAACAATCGAATCGATCATTTAATTCTTAAGGGGCGTTTAGTTTAGGGTTATCACAGATAACCTTATGTGATTATCAGGTAATCATGTAATCAAATTATGTTACTCAAAATATAATCAAATATTGTTTGGTTTAATATTAGTTAAAGTAATATAAACTTGTTTGGTTGGGGTTATGTTGTACAACCAAATTAAATATTTGATTTAATTGCCTTTGGATATAATCTTTTTAATTCTTTGTTTTTGTAACGCATTAACATTCGGATCGAACCGGAAAAGCAATCTCTTAAGACATTATTTATCATCTTTATAAATGTTTTGGAAAAGTCAATTGTCGAAAATGTGTCATCCTATATAATATATAATATTTGATGAATAATCTGGGAAGCTTTTTTATTAAACTGACTATAAAATATTACCCTTGCGTCTTCCTTGTATAAATCCAATACTTTTTTTCTTTGATTGATAAGATGATAATTTTTTATGTTGATACAGACATTTTTGTTTAAAAGGGTAAAAAGTGAAAGGCAATAATAAAAACAAAAAAATAATACTTTTATCTCAAATAATTTAAGTGAATGAGAATTATTAGATATCAAGTAGATTACTCCTAAAAGTTAACATGGCGATAATGATAAATTACTTTCGATAATCACATAACCTCCAATCAAACACAATAATATTACATAACTTATACCACACAACTACGATAATATAAGATTATCCCAAATTAAACGTATCTTTATTGATTTACCCGAAACATGTGATTGAACTGGTTATTTAACTCTAACTACTTATCGACTTATTTTAAAAATAGTCTCTTTATTAATTAAGGATAAACTTATATACTATTCGAACTTTTTAGACTTCACGTATCAACGAGATTTCCATAATTTATAGACTATTACGTATAATTCACTCCGAATTATCATAAAAACAACACAATCCTACACAACTCATGAATTTGAGTGATGTTTCTAAGTAGTTTGACGAAGAAGCACGTCCTTGTAAGGAGTTGGTATTGGTACCGGTTCTTCTTGAGGTATGAATCTCTTGGTCCTATGCTGTTCTACTACAATGAATGGCATTTGACCTTCCCTTTCTAGTACCAATCGTTCCTGAGCACCTCCTCTCAGTTTCTCTAACCTTAATCCACTCACTTGCTGCATCCTGAACACTTTTACCACATTCATCAACCCCCCCGCGAACAAAAACATGCTCCCGAACACCGCCATCCATATCAGATTCGATCCCTGCATTAAGATTTTCGGAATGTCAAACCGGCGATTACCCAATTGCAGGAAATATAGTCCAGGCTAGATATGTATCTTACCAGGAGCTCTACTCCATGGTGGTCCTTTCCGGTTTGATAACGGATATTGAGGATGGCACCAACTAAGAACAACAAGCTTCCGAGTAGAAACGGAAGGTGTACGCTCTCCTGTAAGATTTGAACGCACCCGTCGGCTCTCTCGTATATCTGGCATGAATTGTGGATGGACCCGAGCACCCATAGAACTGGTCCTGCAACCAGCAGGTTCAGGGCATGATTCTCCAATCTATAATAATCTGATCCTTTCTCTTCCTGCACGGAGACAAGCCAAAATGTCAATCAATACACAACCTTTCTAAC
This sequence comes from Erythroxylum kunthianum, assembly GCA_024582655.2. Lineage (NCBI taxonomy): Eukaryota > Viridiplantae > Streptophyta > Magnoliopsida > Malpighiales > Erythroxylaceae > Erythroxylum > Erythroxylum kunthianum. The sequence continues at coordinate 44,455 of JANIMX020000332.1, read as the reverse complement.
TACAATATCAAGTCATTTAGCTTGTTATATTGCTCTCGATTAGTCGATCTGCAATATTATACATTCATGCAACTCTTGGAAAGATTGCACACACTCCTTTACAGATTAAAAAGGAGATACCAGTAACCTATTTCCAAGAACACATACAATCTTAAATGGAACTGCAGATTGCAAGTTATACTAGAGTTACAGATGATTACAATGGATCGAGACGGATCAGACTGCGATCGCAATATTACGTTCCTGAAATGTATAGAAGTGCATACACTCCTTGACAGATTATGAAGGACATACTAGTAAACTATTTCAAACTACACATACAATCCTGAATGGAATTGCAGATTATACTGCAGTTATGGGCGATTACGATTACGATAAATCACAGTGATGATCCGATTTAAACTATATGAAGAGTATACGTACTAACAGATTAACCAATATCAGTTTCTTTTTTTTATTGGCGTTAGAATTACCTGAATGAAGAGGAAAAGCACACCCAAGAACAGAAGCAGAGCTCCAAACGCTTGAACAATAGGAACTCCAAACTCAACAAGAGCAAGCTGAACATCGTACTCCATCAAAGACAGACGGTAATCGATCCCGGCGAGATGGGCAAAAAGATCATGAAGATTGACGGCTATTATTAGCCCTAGAGCTATGAGTAAAAGTACAAGACCGGACTTGGCTTCCATGGAGAATCCGGCGGCGACAAAGCCGCCTATAAGCACGACGGTGGCGAACAAATAAAGGCCTGCGTTGATGTACTCCGCTCTGCTTCTGGCCCGTCGAGGACCGTAGGTTCTGCAGTCTCGAGCAGAAGCTAACTTCACCATGTTTAGGACAGGTCGTAGAAATCTGAAACTAACAGGATCCAAGATTGACGAGAATCGATCTGTTATGTGTTTATGTTCGGTTTTGGAGTGGAAGGTTGTTTGAATGGAGGCACGTGGCTTTCATGCATCAGCTTGTGTTTCGAAGCTGAACTATAACACGTGGCCTTTTATGAACAAGAATATGAATCCTACAAGTAAGGATGGCAATTGGGCCGGAGTAGGTATGATAGGTGGATCCGGATCCAGATCCGGCCTATTATATAACTATCTATACTTGTAAAATTATATTTATTTATTAAGGCCAATGTTGTCATACTCATTCTTAATCATAAAAAAATATATTATATAAATTGCAAATATTTGGATGGTATAATCTAAATTAAAAATTAAGAATAAAATAAAAATACAAAACTACCAAATTACCCTCTCTTTACAAAAAACTCTCAAAAGTCATCTTCTACATTTCACCTTCTCTCTCTCTCTAACCCAATGAACTCCAAAAGTCATTTTCTACATTCCACCACCATTGACGTCACTGAAATCACGATTTGCAACGGTACGCTCCAAATGATAAGAAATATTGTAGGATGAAACGAAAAAGAAGATATCGGGTTTCGTTGAGGGATGAAACCAAATATCGGGTTTCATTGGGGGATGAAAATCAGGTTTCGTTGAGGGATAAAACCGGGTCATCCACAACGAAATCTGAAATTGTCTTCTTCGTTTCATCCCTAATGGAGGTCTTAGATGCGATTGATGAAGAAGCTTGAAGGACCCAAGATGCAAAAACCTTGAATATATGAAGGAAGAATGGTAGAGGAGACGTTGTAGAATGAAATGAAACGTTAATGGTGGAAGAAAAATGATGAAAGACAAATGTAAGGACAATGATATTTTCGTAAATGAGCATAAAGGCAATATAACATCTTTAAATTCTATTTTTTATTAAGAGTAATTTAGGCATCTTACATGAAAATTGAGTATAAGTGTAATAAATTTGTTTGAAAGACTGTAAACGTTTTTTACCAAAAGGTAATTAAAAACGAATGAACTTATTTACACATAGTTGATTACAAATTCGTCCCTTATTCCTATCCATGCATAAAACAAAGATATAGAAACATTGTTGAAACAAATAGACAACCTCTTGAATGAGATGATTTAAAAAACTATTATTTCTGAACCAAACTAGTTCAACCTAATTCGATATTAATGAGTTAAGTTAAGTTTAATTATATTCGAGTTAAATAAAAAAAAGGTATTTATGTTTACATCTTGATTTAAAATATTATTATATATAATTAATTCTAATTACAATTTTATGTGATTTTAATAAAAATGAAAAAATTATATTTTCAATAAGATAATTTCAACTATTTCAGCTAAAATAAAAATTTATACACTTGTTCGTTATATTTGAAATTATAACCAATTCAAACATAATTCAAACCCTACTTCTCCAAATTATATTAGACTTGAGCTGGGATTTGTAAAAAAAAAAATCAACTCTTAATTAACATTTTATTTTGTTTTTCTTTCTCAATTCTCAACATGGTCGTGACATCAATGGCATACTAAGTCTTTAACTCTATGTTTCAGTGATTCAAAGTTCCATTAAGACCACTTTCTCTTCTGTATTAAGCATCTGTCCTCATGCCATTGTCTGCTGAAGTAAGTGCTATGACCTGTTTTCCTGTTTTCCTCCTGTAAACTTAACTTTTGTGTCGTATTCTTCAACAGTTTTTGAACAAGTTGATGTTTTCTTCAGCATGCCTTTTTATCTGTCAGCTGTTCATCCAATTCTAGCAATATTCGAATTTCACATTCCTCATCAGAACCTTCTTTTGAAGATTCAAGTACTTAATCTTTGAATTTGATTATTCTGATAGTTCCTAATTATGAATAAGACCTAAATAGCTTTTATGTTATAAATTTCAGCATTCGGGTTTTGTATCTTTTTATTTAATAGTAGTGATTTGTTTTGAACATTTTTTATATTGTTAAAATATGTAATCACTTTTGATAATAGTCAGAGATCCATTTCATAAAGTTGGCATCATGACATATGACCCTTTTTATCCAAACAAAGAGAAAAATATAGTCATTGAACTCCAAAGTCAAAAATAAGAAAAAGGTTCGAATTTGATTCAAAATTGAACTTTTTTTTGAGTTTTGAGTCGGGATTATATTCATCTCTTTCTCTGAATTTCGGAATAAGTTCAAATTTGAACTTTATAATCTTAACTCAATTTGATTTTTTTTACATATAAGATGATATTATCTTATATTATGATATATAGTTTTATTTTATTTTATTTTATTTTCAAGTACTTGAAACTTAATCAAGTACATGAAACCTAATCAAATTCAAAATAAGACCGAAATATGATCAAGTTTTGGATCAAACCTATATATTGTTAGTTTATGTCTTACAATTAATCGCTTTAGTTATAGTTTAATGACATAAATTTAAAAGTATTGTTTATCTTATACATGTTTAATTGTATATGATAAAATCCTTGGAATAATTATACATTGCAAATAAAATTATAATTATGAGATTCATATTGTTTTTATGTATTATTCCTAAATTATTTCTAGTCATTGTTTTATTAAGACTGGACATTAATAGAACTTAAAAAGACTAGCACACGTTATGTTTTTCCTTATGAAGGAAATAATTGATCTCATATGCTAAAGTATGGAGAAACTTAAACAAACATGTGAGTGCTTGTTAAAAAATAAGTTCATTGAACATACCCGATATGAGAAATTCATTTGAAATATTACTTGTATTTCTATGAAAATTCTCATTGTGATGATTGTATAAGTGATCATTTGACTTGAGGTCACCGAAGTTATCTTGTATAAGGATTGCTATGTTTTGATACTACTTAAGGCCTATTTAATCATAAGTTGTTAAATCAGTAGTCATTGGATGTAGCTTGAACTATATGGAGGAACTTGTATGATCAAGATAGGATTCATCACCCTAAAGTAATTAGGGAGAATGTTTTGTTATTCTCGTTTAGTAGTAATTCGGGTAATTCTTGGCAAAGGTGAAATGTCGCTTTGTAAATAATTTACAAATGTCATTAATTAAATTGATAGCTACTGACGAAGAACTAATATGGTTGGACTAAAAAAATAGACATTAATTTCATGATTTGTCTAATCGGAACATTGTATGATGAAATGATTGAATTATACAAAAAAAAATCATGTACTGAAAGGTTAGTCAAAATCACTTTTACATTCCTAAATATTTGGGTGATCATGATATGTTGCTAGACATCAATCTTGATCTGTGATTATAAATTGCTTAATTGGAGAATTAAAGATATATTAAAATGAGTTTTAATTAGTCTAATTCTAATTATACATTATAATTATAATTTATAATCATTGCCAACATATTTGGGAATCTAATGGGTCTCACATATATAATGAGTCGAAGAGAGCAGAGTTATTTTAATCAAGTTAGACTTGATTGTGAAATTTGAGAAACTTTATGATTAAATATGAGATATTTAATAAATAAGGATCAATGTGAGATATTGGATCTTATTTGAGTATAATTGATATTTAATTAGAATTATTTTTAATTCTAATTAGAGTTTAATTGAAATTATAATTTAATTTCAATTGAATTACTAAAACGTCTAAAACATATTATAAATATGCTTAAGTTCTACTGGATCTAGCACTTCTTGCTTAACCCTCTCTGTAAGAGTTACAGAGTTCTCTCAACTTGTTTTGTGGATACCGTTAGAGGCTGGACACTTGTGCGGCTACAGTGGTTGAGACGAATCAGTTTCGAAAATAGTTCGAGGGATACGATAAAATTATGATCAAGTTTCGAAATAAGGTACGAATTAAGATTCATACTTTAATTGTTAATTTTTTTTATTAAACTGATATTGATTTTTAGGAAATCAAAATACGAAAAAAGTTTCATAAGTATTCCGTTGCGGTCGAGATGGTTGATTCCGTCCCGGTTTCCATCATATATGTCTCATCCAAACCTTTACCATTTTTACTAAAAAGTGGGATTAAAAGTGGAATGCTTGGAGGGAACACCAAAGCCACAAAATTTAGACAAGTTTATATATTTTGAGTCCTAGTCATTTAGCATTATTTCAAAGAGTCCGATTATTAAAAAGATTAATACCCTACATCCACTTCATGTAATAATTTAGCATTATTGACTAAAATAGTTAGTGGCTAACACTCCCATCTTTCCCACTCATTTTTGTTATAATCATCCACTAATATTTAAAACCTTTTTAAAATAAAAGTTAAAAACATTATTCTAAATAAAAATTTAACATACCATAATCATAAACTTAAAAATTTGTCACATTTTTAAATTGCATGACATTAATCATAATGATCCCAAAATTCAAAAATTACAAATTATAATTGAAATTAACTAGAGAATGAGAATTTTTCATATAAGGGAAACAAATACAGCTCCTAATTTCATATAATTAATGCACCATATATTATATAAATACAGCAATATGATATTAAGGCATCACATGATCACAATTTTGCAACTCGATCTTAATCTTTCCTTGATTCTTTTCAACGTCCAGGCTCTTGTGTTCTTCTTTAACACCTCTTTCACTATACTTGAAGTATAGAGCAAGTTGAAGGATTGCTAGTACACAACCGACCATGTTAGGTGACTGCCACCACAAAATGAGTTTAGGTTAATAAAAATATATATAAATTTCCCAAATTAAGAAAATTTATTGTTAAAAATAAATAAAAGAAGGTACCAACCGCAATAAAAAAATCTTTATTTAGTAATCCAAAAGCCATCCAAAGAAAGCTTGAGATGAAGGAAAAAAGGGATAAATAGAAAGGCATAAATTCCACACTTTTTGTTTTTATCACTGTTTTCTGCAACAAAAAATAGAAAGCATATATTTAGAAGAAAAAGGTTAGAGTATGAACAAAAGCTACACATTTTCTATTTTTAGATATGAGAAATGGACATTTGAACTAAATATATTCTTATATTTGTTCATATTCCCATATTTGTGATATTGCTTAAGTTGGTATGTGAAATTAAACTCAATTAATTCCATAAAAAGCACTCATGTCACTTTATAGTATCATATAAGAGTATAAACCTAGCTAGTGTAAGGTGAAACAATGATATATATTATTTAATAATTTAAAATTAAATAATAAGACAAATTAATTGATTTTTTTTATATATATTTTAGATAAATTATAAAATTAATTTATAAGAATATTATTGAGGAATGGATTATATGTATAATTTGTGTGTTTGAATGGTTCATATCATGTGAAAAATAAGAGAGTAAAGATAGGAACTACATCTTCAACAGTTAAAAATCTTGACCGACGCAAAAAAGAACAGTCACTCACCACAGCTACAAGCGGAGAGCCATACATGAGGGCGGCGGACACTATTCCGACGCATCCAACAAATAGTTTCCGGCGGCGGTGATCGTGGTATGCGAGTAATGAGACTATAACAACCAAAACGGATGAGAGCAAAACAAGTACAGTCATGGCAGCAACCTTCACCTGCACGTCCAAAAATGGTTAAACTTACATAATCAAACATGTCTAAGAATCAAAACCAACATGACAACATCTTAAAGAGCTTGCCTTTCCTCTTCTTGAAGCAAACCAAATGTATATGACGATGAAGGAAGACTCAAGAACTATCCCTACAGTATCGATTGTGACCACCGGCAAGTTTTCCCATCCGTGGCTGACAACCGGCGAGGCATACCAAGTGTAAACAAGGCAACATAACAGTGAGATGATGTAAGGAATACATGAAAAGTCCTCAGTGCTTTTCTTTCTTATGACCCTCGTGAAAGTTAATCTGCAACCAAAAGTGTTCATACGTTTAGGTTCGAGATTCAGACTAGAGTACGTGTAAAGACTGTGTCAGGATTCTGAAGAACGTTACATGGGAGCAGAGAAAAGTAACAAGGAGGCTGCATTGCCTGCAACAAAAAGACAGGGAGAGTTTGATGTGTTAGGTTGGTTGAAACAATACGTATGTGTGGTCCTGTTCATATAATTTCCAAGAACATAGGAATTAAGTACCCATGATTCCTACTGCCAGACGTAGAATTCCCAGATTCATGGCTTCTGAGAACTTGGATCAATGTAAGAAGAAGAAGAAGAAGATGATGATGATGATGTATATGCCTTGTAAGCCTATGGACTGCCTTCCTTTATAGGGTTGCCGAGTGCTTTTATGAAATTAACTATAGTTTCTTGCGTTAATTATAGTTCAACAACTAATTTAATTTACTATTTTCTTTGTATTTTATCAGTAATTAATACTGTTCCACTCAAAAATATATAAATTTATGAAATTGATTTGTAAAATATCCAATTTAACTAGTTATCAAATTATGGAGGTATTTTGTAATGCAGTTAAAACTATAAAATATTTTTTAAAAATAATCATAATGTAACAAAGCGATAAAACTTATCGAGAACATGATTCACAATAAAAAATTGTATCGAATTAAGATTCAGGTAAATGATCTTTTGTAAACGGATTCTTATAAGTAATATAAGTTGTTCTAATTTAACTTGACTTAAGAGTTATTATTATTATTCTCGTTATTATTATTATTAGTATTACTATCGTTTTTTTTTTCTCGCTCTCTTTTATATGGGTCATTTGGAAGCAGTCTTTATATTAATTAGGGGTAAGGTTGTGTACTATTAGACGGTCTAATTTAGACCTCTTAAGACTCCGCTTAACAGCGAAATTTCAACTGAGAGTTGTTGTTGTTAAATTTTTCAATTTCTCAAATTTTATATTGAATTATATAATAAAAATAAATTTATTTTCATAAACAAAGTCCTTGAATTTAAAAAGATAAAGCTAATTAATTACTATACTAATCCATCAAAATTTGGTTCCATCATCTTTGATTGGACACTAGTGTTCATAGAAAAGTGGTAAAACCAATAAGATCCGATGACTTGGATGATTTGATTTCAATTAGTTGTCTCCTAGTTTTTTGAACGTCTTTTCCAACTCATACATTCTTCTTACATTCCTGTTTAGATGAATCTAATTATAAAGAACACCAACTGGTTCAGAATTTGGACTGAGACGAGCATGAAAACCACATGATGTGTCCTGTTTTTGAAAGCATAAGCATCGAATTCTGATTTCTGAGTGAACTAAAGCCATTAGTGGAGAATTCTGCAAGCGAAATTTTCTGACCGAATTGCTAGATTAGATTCTACAAATTGTTAAAATATGATCAAAAAATTCAATCGGTTTGATCGTATCTAACTTTTCGATTTAATTTTTAAATTTTCGGTTACCGATCAATTTATTAATTAATCGGTCAATTTTTGTAAATCAATATTTTTAGGAACAATATGAAAACGTTAGAATTTACTGAGGACATGACACGTAATAAAAAATTTTGGCGTAGTAAGACTTAGATAAATGATCATCTATAAGGAAATTCTTGTAGTTTTCATAAGTTTTTCTAACTTGATCTAGTAGTTATTATTATTATATTTATGTATTATTTCTATTCGCATTATTATTACTACTACTTTTCTGCTTATTATTATTAGTAGCATTAGTACTAGTATTTTATTGTAATTTCTTTTTTTTCTTTTTTTTCTTTTTTCTCCTTCCTTCCTTGTGGGTTATTTGGAAACAATCTCTCTACTAGTTTGAGATAAGGCTGTGTACTACTAGGCCTTCCTAGACCCCGCGTATCAACGAGATTTCTACTGGATATTGTTATTTTTTTAGTTAAACTTCAATTTTTTTTTATAGATAAGAACAATATCTTTTAATTATATTTTTAAAAAATTAAATATAGTCAAATTGTTTAATTCTATTCAATCATATTTCAAATTGTTTAATTTTATCAAATCTTTAACTGGTTTTATAAGGGTCTAATACAAGTTGAAACTTTTAAACTTTAAACTTTTTATCTTATCAGTTTAATTTTCAGTCCGTTTTTTTTAAAACAATGCTAATAACTCTCATTGTTGGACATGTAATGAGTAGGATAGATTTTTAACTTTTCAACAACAACATCAACACCCAGTAAAAATTTCGTTGTTAAACGAGGTCTAGGGAGATCTTAATAGTACGCAGCCTTACC
>JANIMX020000330.1:0-14104 GCA_024582655.2 Erythroxylum kunthianum | reverse complement strand
GAAGAAGGATGGAACCCTCCGATTATGCATTGATTATCGGCAACTAAACAAGGTGACCATCAAGAATCGGTATCCACTCCCTAGGATCGATGAATTGTTTGACCAGTTGAGAGGAAAGACAGTCTTCTCGAAGATAGACTTGAGGTCTGGGTATCATCAGCTGAGGATACAAGACAGTGATGTACAAAAGATAGCCTTTCGGACTGACCAATGCTCTTGCAGCTTTTATGGATATGATGAACAGGGTGTTCCATCCTTATTTAGATCAGGCCCAAAACGACAAATATATATTATTCATGCCGCTTACTTTACCTGGTACTTATTACTGTTTGTGTTTTGTTTTATCCACACCCACAGTCAACGCTATAAGCCAAACCAAAAGTCAAACAAAGCTGTGAAAAAACAAGAAAGAAAAAAAATATTCAATCCTCAAATACATTACATACCTACAAAATTAATAAATTTGATCATCCGTTAGTTTTAAGCAAATTTTATTTTATTAAATTAAAATTTGGATTGTCTGAAAAGGTTAGAATAAATTAATAATATATATTAAAAATTCAAGAAATTAGGTCTAATTTTATTTATTTTAATGGAAAAAAGATAGGAATGAATGAATGGCGTGTTTACTGAGTCCGGAGTTGAAAAAAAAAAAAGGAACTTTATGAGCAGACTAAAAACAGGAGAAGAGAAGAGATATGCTGCAGCTCAACACAATCTTCTTCACTAAGAACACAACCTCCTCCTTCTTCAAGAAGCTTTTGAGTTATCTCTTTTACTTATGATTCCAAGTTCTTTTGTGGTTGAATTGATTGAATTTTCAAGATTCAGTGTCTGAGGTTTGGATTAAAGAAGAAGCAAAGTTAGATCTGTGGATGGACTTAGCGGCGGCGGCCGCCGGAGGAACTCAACGGAATTTTCTTGCACAGCAGCTCCGTCTCTCCCTTTAAAAGTTACTTTTTTCTGCTCAGCCTAAAAGGTTCAACTTTTTTTAATTTCCTTTCTTTTTTCATAGGTAGGTAGGAGTTGAGTTCTGATCAAATCTTCTGTGTGGTTAAAGATTCTTACTTTTATGGTGCAACTTCACTGGAAGAAGAAAGTAAAAGAAGGGTCGCAGTTGTAATATGAAGGTTCTTAGATTTCTGTGATCTTTCCTTGTAGAGCAAGAGGAGCTTTTGCAGATAGACGGTTTAGCGAGAGAGATGGAGGAGGTAGGGGCGCGAGTTGCTCCTCCACTGTACATCCACAATACTTTGTCGTCTAGCAGATGTTGCGAAGGAGCTTCCATGGCTAAAAAGCGAGATCTTGCTTATCAGATTCCTAATTTTCAGCACCAACAACAACAGCATCACAACCAAAGTGTCAACTGGAATCCAAATGCTTGGGATTGGGATAGTGTGAGGTTCGTGGCAAAGCCATTGGATCCTGACGTTTCGCGCTTGGGAACTGCTTCTACTTCCCGCCACGAACATAGCAACACCAAACATGACTTTCCCTTGAATCATCATGAAGACGAAGAAGCTCTTCGCCTAAATCTGGGTGGAGGCTTGAATACTGTGGAGGAACCCCCTGCTAGACCCAACAAAAAGGTTCGCTCCGGATCTCCCAGCACCAGTTCACATCCAATGTGTCAGGTTGATAATTGCAAGGAAGATCTCTCCACTGCAAAAGACTATCACCGCCGTCATAAAGTTTGTGAGGTTCATAGCAAATCCTCTAAAACCTTAGTGGGGAAGCAGATGCAGAGATTTTGTCAGCAGTGCAGCAGGTTTGTCTTGTCATTACTGCAGCGTTCAAACCTTCAACTTCCAAATGACCCTGGTTCATTTGAAAACTTCATCAGTACTTGACGGTTTCTCTTACTTTTTCTCTGCAAGATTTGCATAATCACGTTCTTTGCCATCAGAGTGTTCAAGTATTGCTTTTTTTTATTTAGATTCATGCCAAATGACCCTGGTTCAATCCTTTTTATGCAGGTTCCATCCCCTGTCAGAGTTTGATGAGGGTAAGAGAAGTTGTAGGCGAAGGCTTGCTGGGCACAACAGGCGAAGAAGAAAAACCCAGCCAGAGGACGTTTCCTCTCGGTTGGTCCTCCCTGGAATCAGGGATACTGCAGGAAATGGGAACTTAGATATTGTTAAGTTATTGACTGCTCTCGCCCAAATTCAAGGTGACAGAATTTTTATCTCATATAACTCCTGATATCTGTTCTAATGTTGTGCTGAAACTTACAACGTCATTTAACAACTTGTAGGAAAGAATGAGGACAAGAGTGGCAACTATCCAACAGGTCCGGATAGAGATAAACTCATTCAGATTCTCAGTAAAATAAATTCGCTACCTTTGCCGATGGATCTTGCCGAAAAACTGTCTACTATTGGGAGTTTAAGTAGGAAAATCACTGACCAAACTTTGTCAGAGCACCAAAACAAATTGCACTTGTCTGCGTCTTCTCCATCAACTGTGGACTTGCATAAGGTTCTTTCAGCTACTTTGGCAGCTTCTGCACCTGATGTCCTTGCAGTTCTGTCACAAAGAAGTAGCCAGAGCAGTGACAGTGAAAAATCTAAAGTAACTAGCTCTGGTCAACTGACTGGTCCTCATCGGCAAAAGAGACCACATCTAGAACACCCTTCTGCAGCTGGTGAGAGAACTAGTAGTTGCTATCAATCTCCTGCTGAAGATTCCGACTGCCATATTCCAGAAACTCGTCCTACTGTACCACTACAACTATTTAGCTCCTCACCAGAGAATGATAGTCCGCCAAAACAGGCATCTCCTAGGAAGTATTTTTCTTCTGATAGCAGTAATCCTATCGAAGAGAGATCTCCATCGTCATCTCCTCCTTTTGTGCACAAATTATTCCCACTCCACAGCATCGCGGAAACTATCAAGTCAGAAAAGACGTCAATGCATGGAGACATCAGTGCTGATGTTAAAGTGAGTGAGGCTGAAGGTTGTGCGTTGCCTCTTGAACTCTTTAAAGGTCCCAGTAGAAGCAATGCAAATGGTGCATTTGAAAGCTTTCCTTGTCAAGGTGGGTATACTTCTTCCTCTGGGTCAGATCATTCACCTTCTAGTCAGAGTTCTGAGGCTCAGGTGACTTTTCTTTATCAATGATTTTTCTTTTGTTTGTAGTTTGTAGTTTGTGTTCATTCATTTCTTGGTTTCATTACTACCTATTTGTATAAACATTTTGTCTGTATGTTTCTATACAGGATCGAACAGGTAGAATAATTTTCAAACTATTTGACAAAGATCCAAGTCACTTTCCCGGGACATTACGCACACAGGTGAGTGTTGGGGACATTTTGTGATTTTCACTGCTTTGGTTTCGAGGTGTTTGTATGCATTGCAAGTCACAGTAATACCTATTTTTGGGGATTATCATAATTGTTTCCACATGTTTCAGATTTACAATTGGCTTTCCAGTAGCCCATCAGAAATGGAGAGCTACATAAGGCCTGGCTGTGTTTTTCTATCAATTTATTTGGCAATGTCATCTTCTGCCTGGGAGCAAGTGAGTGCAATGCTTTAATGATGTTGTGAAATATTACAAAAGCCTTGTGCTAAGCACTTAAAGGCCATATTTGGTTGTGTAGCTTGACAGGAATCTGCTTCAGCAAGTTGATTCTTTAGTTCAGTGTTCGAATTCTGATATATGGAGGAGTGGAAGGTTTTTACTGCAGACAGGCAAGCAACTGGCATCACATAAAGATGGTACGTAGATGAAAAATGGGCAAGAGATTTATTGTCATATATCTTAATTTTTTCTATATCAATTGCAGAAATATTTTCCTGTGTTGAAGTTAACAATTTCTCAAAATAATATTGCAAGCAACCGACTATTTCAGTTATTTGTATTCACAATTCAGGGAGGATTCATTTATGCAAATCATGGCGTAGTTGGAGCACTCCAGAGTTGATTTCTGTTTCCCCAGTGGCAGTTGTTGGTGGGCATGAGACTTCTCTTCTGTTGAGGGGGAAAAATCTTACTAATCCTGGAACTAAGTAAGCAAAATTTTTCTTCTTTGTTCCTGTTTTTATACTCTGTCTTTGGGACGATGATTGATCATTTCTCCATGTTTCCTATATTGTTTACAAACACTTTGGCCAGGTTTTTGTGCACTGATATGGGAGGTTACACTTCTCTTGAAGTCACGTCATCAACTTGTGCAGGAAGCATATATGATGAGATTAATGTGCTTGATTTTAAAATTCATGTCACATCTCCTCATGTTTTAGGTCGCTGTTTCATTGAGGTAAGATATCAGTCAGTTAATATAGTATTGAGCTATGTCATACTCCTTGAGTAATTTTTTATTTTGTGAATGACATTGTGGATCCTATGGTACAGGTGGAGAATGGCTTCAAGGGAACTTGTTTTCCTGTAATTATAGCAGATGCCACCATCTGCAAAGAACTAAGACTCCTGGAACGTGAGCTTGATGAAGAGGCTACAACATGTAATATCATTTCAGAAGGACATGCACATGACTTTGGACCCTCTAATTCAAGGGAGCAAATACTCCATTTCTTGAATGAACTTGGATGGCTTTTCCAAAGAAAGAGACCCATGTCTGATATTCCAGATTACTCATTAGACCGCTTCAAATATTTGCTTGTTTTTTCCGTTGCGAGAGATTACTTTGTTTTGGTCAAAACAATTCTTGATATGCTGGTTGAAAGGAATTCAGATGGAAGTGGACTTTCCAGGGAATCACTGGAGACACTTTCGGATATACAGCTCTTGAACCGAGCAGTAAAAGGGAGGTCTAAGAAAATGGTGGAGTTGCTCGTTAATTATTCAGTTGAGAGTGATAACACATCTTCTAAGCAGTACATATTCCCACCAAATCTTGTGGGACCCAGTGGTATTACACCGCTGCATTTGGCTGCTTGTACATCAGGCTCAGAGGATCTGGTTGATGCTTTAACAAATGACCCACATGAGGTAAGATTATGGACGTTTCTGTTTCTACATCCCTTGCATTTCTTGCGCCCTCTTTTTGGCCCTTAGATAGTTTTTCCATTTGGCATCTATGAGAACCAAAGCTTCAGTCTGACAGCATATTTTATTTCTTGTTCATATGGTATTGTTAAACGTCTCATGCCCAATGGCTAAATATGCTTTGATTTTTCTTTCAATTGTGCACTTTCAAAAAGTCTTTGTATCTCTTTCTGCAGGTTGGATTGTCTTGTTGGAAAAGTCAGTTGGATGCAAATGGACAGTCTCCACATGATTATGCTATTATGACGCAGAACCACTCTTATAACACACTTGTGATCCAAAAACTTGCTGACAAAAGAAATCACCAAATTTCTGTGACAATTACAAATGAGCTAAAGCAGCCATTGTCAGCTGCAGAGCAAGAACATAAGATAGTCTCCCACTATCAGCAAGGACAGAGATCTTGTGAGAAGTGTGCAACAGTGGCAGCAAAGTACAGGGGGATTCAGGGATCACGGGGTTTACTCCAACGGCCGTACATGCACTCAATGCTAGCAATTGCTGCTGTCTGTGTATGTGTTTGCCTATGTCTGCGCGGTGCCCCAGATATTGGCTTAATTGCTCCTTTTAAGTGGGAGAATTTGGATTATGGAACCATTTAGAGACAAAATGGGAATATGACCTCCGAAGTGGAAATGGAGTGGAGTCGATGTGAAGCTAGGGGTAGCTAGTGGCAATTTTAAGCTTGTTGTCTTAAATGCAAACCGGAAGATTAACTCTTTTGTTTGGGAATATACCGGGTGGACAAGATGCGTGTTTTCATTGAAAGAGAGTTGGTAAAATGAGACTCCAACTGGTTTTGCATGTTACTAGATGGGCACCTAGTTATTACTTTGTGACAAACCTTATGGATATATACCTTTAGGCCCATTTTTGGATCAGGTGCTCATGAATCTTTTATGAGTTCCTTCATAGAGGTATTTTGGTTTCAATTGTATAAGTGCTGGGATGAAATTACACGGGGAAGTGGAAGAGATGGCACAGGGCGAAGAACTGTTAAGTAAACTGAAGTTCAAAGTCCTCTTTCAAAGAAAATGGCCAAGGCAAGTATATCTTGCTGAAGATTTAATAGGTTTTTCCTCCTTTCTGATTATACTTAATTCATCTATTTTTGTTTTAACAAATGATAAGGAATCCAGTATTTCTGACTTTTGTACTTTAATTTCTCTACTGTAAAGTTGATCAATTAGGGGATCAATGATACAAGTACTATATTGTATGATAAAATAGTGAAATATTGTTTGATCACAGAGGAAATAAAATGCATGGTGCTTTCCCTTTCATTTGGGATGTTAAATCTTGTCTATCTTTTATGTCTTCTATAGATTCTTGAATAGTTTGCATAATAACTATTGGAAGAAGAATGTTGTTCATTTGCCGAACACTGTAAATTCACATTATCCTGGATGTTCTAACACTGGAAAAAGACAAGATGGTTTAGCGAACGGTAGGAAATGTATGTGTAGACGATAACAAGCTTATAATATGGTGCTGTCTTTGCATGAAGTTGGTAGTGACACTATGTGATGCAGTATTAACTTCTGATCGATGAACTGAATTCGGAGAGTTCTTTACCGAACCAATTATGCAGCCATTGCATATGCACTCTGCTCTCACTCGGTAATGGAGCAAGTTTAGTTCTTGAGTGTATAGATGTGTATACCTCTTGTAGTGTAATTGAAAAAAGGCTCATCCTTTGTGTAATTCCAAAGGTAAGGGACAATGGTTTGTTATTTCAAGTGCACTGATACAATTGATAGATTATAGATATAGCTTATTGTTTCAGTCTTGTCTTTTGCATGCATATGTACATATCAAGAGATCAGGCAGTGAGACTGCTGAAACAAGATACAATAAACTAGCTTTATTCTGAGATTGAACATTTTATAATTGAAACCAAATATATAGATATCACACTTCTTGGACAGATTAAATCAAATACACAAGGCATGATGATGATGATGATGAGCTAGAGCTGACATCATATTGCATCTTCAACAATGAGCACTTGCAGACATCTTTATAACTAACAGAATTGTCAATAGCCAGATATATATATATGCTACCTTGAACATAGGCTATCAACTTGTAGCAATTTCAGTTTTAGTTGTGATTATTATTGACAGGTCTCCTGACTCCGCTCCCTCTGGTAAAACTTTGAATAAGGACTTCACCAACACCTTGTCCGAGGCCATCAACAAGGCCACCTATGAATTCACCCACAACCTGAGAAGCCAGCCGAGCAGCAGTTGCTAGCATGCTGGATTTTTCAGGTCCCTTTATTCCACCATTCACCATTTCCTTTGCACAAACTGCGTGCAGATGATAATCACATACACAGCACCGGTACACTCTCCCCGATCTCTTCCTGTTACACACTCCACACACAAAACCTGTGTCCCCGTTCACGGCAAGTGGTAGGATTTTGAGGGGATGCAGGTGGATCGATATGTTAATCTCATTGGACAACATGGCACAACAAGGGTGCATCTGATAACCACATGGGTTGCATCTGAAACTGTATCCTTTGGTTGCCTTGCCACAAACGTCACACTTGGATTTTAGAATGCTTCCCTTCACTGTATATTATGTGTATAGCAACAAAGGTTACTCCAGTTTTACTTTAAATGCTTATAATTTATACCTATCTTTATGCATTAAGCATGTGAAATAATGATAGCAATTATTGTTAGCAAATAACTTCACCTGGTTTTATTAAAAAAAATAACTTCACCTGGTTTAGAAGAGAAGAAAAGTTGGTGTTGCATGTGGAAAGGGTGAGCCTTAAGAGCAGGAGGAGCCAAGGCACAGAACTCATGCAGCTGAAACTCGCATTGTCGACAAGCGAAGCGCTTGCCAGAGCCATACTCCTTGCAGCCTGAACATTTATAAGAGTTAGGGAGTTGAAGTTGAGACAAAGGGTGTTGTTGATGACCGGAGTGCAGTATTTGTTCCCCGGAGTCAGGGACAGGATTAGGAGAGGTTGGGAATTCAATCAAGTAGGACTTTTTGGGTACATTTGTAATTGTTTGTTGAGGAGAGTCGAGGAGTTCCATAGATGTAGTAGAACCAAACTTCTTCCTGGGAAATGAAGTGGTTTTCTTGAGACTCATGTTGTATGTATCTTGAGTGGAGAATTTGGGGTGGTCCGTATAGTGCAATGGTGGGAGAAAATGGCACCACAGGTATGGAATATTTATGCTGGAAAGTTGGCTCACATACTGTGTGCAAAAGGGTAAGAGAAGGAGGCTATACCAGTACCCTGTAGCAAAATCATATACTTACTCACTGTATACAAATATAGAGAGAGAGCTAAATATTGTTACTAATATGAAATGAAATGAAAAGTTGTAGTGAGAAGGAAAAGGAAGAATCAAATTAAGATAATAGAAAGTTGGAAAAGGGGTGATGTCTGTACCATGAGAGGCTAACACAAGAATTTAGTTGAAGGGCCCCTTCCCCTGACTTTTTAGGCATTCTGGAGAAAGAAGAAACTACTCTGTAAAGGAGCAAAGAAATTGGTGCCCTGTGATTCCCACCACTCACAATACCCTTTCCTCCATTTGTCAAGCTTTCTTTTCTTCCTTAAAATTTCTTCTATTTTATAGTTTTTTCTTCTTGTAATTAGACCTTATCATTGATATGGCTATAAATAGAATTTTCTTTTATAGTTTTTTATGATTGGTTATTTATTAAGATATGGCTAATACACTGAATTGAGGTATCTGTTTTTCTCTTCAAAGACTTTTCAGGCACAGAATCCAAAGCATCCCAACACTACAGACTTTTATGATATTCCATATCCTTTTTTAATTTCTTTAAGGCCATACTTTACTTTCTCCATTGTTATGATTGTTTTGAAAATTTGGTCCCGAATCACTCGAGATAGGGATGTGCACTCCTCTCATATGTCCTGTAAATTGAATGATTAACTACATAGTGAGTTGTAGAGAATAATTGGACAACAAAATTTCCACATATTGTCAATGATTTCTTGGAATTTCTTCTAAGGTAGAGTGATTCTCCAAACTCCAATTATTTAGTTTCCTAAGTATTCTACGATAACAAGTGATTCCCATTTTGATTAGGTTGATAATTGACAAGTGTCATCCCTCGACATAAAACACTATTTCAGAGAGCTACTAACTATCCTATCTTGGATTGAAGAGTAATCTTGTAATTCTTAAGATAGCTTGTCAAGTATCTGCCATGGCATTCTGTGATAAAATCTCAAGCAATCTTTGAAAAAGAGGAAGAGAAAACAGATAGCTCTAATCAGATGGAGATATGAATTGTATAATAACATATCACATCAATTCAAATCTGATGGTCCAAACAGGTGGCTCTAAACACTGTAGTAATCATCTCAGGATCGAAGAATAATAACTTTAAGCTAATTAAAATGGAAGCTGATGATACATAAACCTTGTTGTTAATAGAGTTGATGAAAACATGATTCCCTCTTTTCTCCTCCATTAACTGTTTCCTGATGAGGTTCGCTCAAACTGTACATCGAGGTTGATTTTGCAGAGGAAACCATTCTGCATAAAATCTTGACAGTTGGATTGTTCAACTACAGTAACATCACATTTGCACTTTATATGATTGTAGGGATATTGTTAAGAATCTGAAGTTTTCACTAAAGCTAAATTTATTCAACCTCAGTCACCATCTTAAACCACCATATACTCATCATGAGACTTTACCATTGATCTGTCAAGAGGTGAACTAGGCAAGGATGCAGATGTGGAAGAAAACTAATTACTCACACGTAATATCACTTTCTTGCTCTTATCTGCCAGCACCATGTAAGCCTTGACCAGCTCTTCCTTCACCATGAAAAGTACAGAAGCTGCAAAAACGCTCTGTACTATTTTTGTGCTCATCCCCTTATAAAAACTAGGCAATCCCTCGTATCGCACCATTTTGAATATCGCATCAAGAGTACCTGAATTTATAAAAATACAAGACAGAAAGCCCCATTATTCTAAAGTTCTCACTTGTGACACTCCAATTATGTCAACATGCAATATACAAGGATACAAAGCTAATGGCCGAGTTAATAACAAAATGAAAATTTTACTCTATTTTTGTTTTTTTTATAACTATTTGTAAGAATAATACTTGAAATTTCCCTTCAAACACGAGAAAATGCAAGATAAAAAATGTTAGGTGTACGTGAAAATTATTTCTACTTGTAATAAAACCATAAACAGGGATAAATGATGGCACGACCCAATAATATAAAAGACATGCTATGAATACAAACTAAAAGGAAAAATAGTTGATGAAAGTGACAGAATTTACTATTCAGAAATTTGAATTTTGTATCTGGAACACAAACCCGAGTATCTCAAAGCATTACTTTGACCAATCTCCTGTTTTGCTTGAAGTCGGGACTGCCATTTGAAAAATGAGCAACTTTAGGCAAACCATGCAAACAGCGTGTGTGAATTTGGCTGAGTGGGTGCATCTGCTCACAGTGGGAAATGGGAATAAGCTTAAGCCCACATTTTCGGTTGTTGCAAAGCAGGTTATGGTAAAGTAGTCCTCTTAACATAAAAAATTATTGCAAGCCGTAAAACCTTACTTGCCAAACATGAATACTGGAGTCTCACCAAGGGTTTTAGAGCTTATGAGTTTTCCTACTGACTGTCAGGAAACTATCTCCAGATTTTGCAAAATATTAACTTAGAAACACATATTCAGTTAAAGCGGGGCAGTTATGAGTCGTATCATCACTCGTCTTTTGCATCTTTCCAGGTAATGGTTCTAGGATGTGAAAAGGGTAACTCATTCCGAATTTACCTTGACAACTAATAACGGATAAGTTGAGACAGTTGCTCCCAATTTTGCCAAAGCTCCTAGTAGAAACACCTATTCATAAATCAAGAGAACGTCACATATAAGCATGAAAAGGTCCAATATTTTGCAAATAACGGAAGTTCCTGCAGTGTAATTATAAAGGTCGATTTCTAGTCCTAATTATCTCAAGGTGGCGTTATACCTCCAGAGCAGTTACTTCTTTATACCCCTGCTTCTTAGCAGATCGTTTAGCTCGAAGATGCTTTAGTGAGGTTTCGTAAATCATGAACTGGATTGATGGGTTGCAGACCTGCCATGTCCAAATCTCAAGTATATGAATGACAGAAAAACTGCTTTCTAACTTATGATTTGATACTCCAAATCAGACCAACACCAACCATAATAAGGGTAGGGACGATGCCTTTCCAGAATCCAGCAATTCCTGCTTCAGTATAAACTTCATGAGCCTGCAATCGTTAAGCACACAAAAGGACATCGAAATATCAACTAATAAGATCACTCCAGTATTACATCATCCCTGTGGCATTAAAACGCAAGCATTGACAAGAAGGAAAGAAAATGAAATAACTACGAACCGCTTGCAAAGTCCCATATGGATGAGGCTTTATGGAATCAAGTTCAGCCAATTTCTCTTGCAATGTTGAACCAGAGGTCTCATGCAATAAAGCTTCCTTTTTGGCCTCCATAATCTTCCTTTCTGCTTGAGTGTGTGTCTGGGATCACATAAAAATTGTCACGCACCATTTATTCAAAATCACGATTAGAACATTAGTTAAGCATCCCAAAACAATTATGAATCAATCTGGTCCATGTCTCGTATATCTGACATGGAACTACTGTCATGTATATATATATGAATATCTTGAAGAAAATGAGCTAGGAGTATCCAGTAGCCTCCCCCATCAAGACCAGAAGTAAATACAGCTGCAAGTATGTTTCCATTTACTTGTGCCCACATGGATGGAGCTAGATTACTTAACGTGACAAAGTTAACAATTTTTAGGATGTTAATATAAACAGAAGTGGCTGGGTGGCTTGTCTGGTCATACAATTGACTCGGCCATCATATTAATTCCAAAATAAAAACCCTAAAATTGGTATTTTTTTAACTTTTCACTTCATATGAATGGTTCCTCAGGCTATATCTCATAGTTCTGACTTCATGGTGCATTGTTTGTGCGTATGCATGAAAAAAGAGGTATGAAATGTGTAGGTGTAACTAGGAAGATTTCTTTTTTCCCACTTGTGATGTATCCCAATAACATACTAAAAGGGCAAACCCCAATGCACAAGGCTCCCCGCTTTGCGAGGGTCAGAAGAATTTACAAAAAGACTGTTTCCGTGACTCGAACTCGTGACCTTTCAATCACAAGTGAGTAATATATGTTCAAATTTTATTAGTTGAGAGTGAATTAAAAGAAAGTATTCTAATGCATGAGATGTTATCAATCAATAAGAAGTCTATTTTTCTTTTTTTTTTTGCTTTCTCTCTTCTCTATTTTCTTTTAGTATTTCTTATTTTCTAAACTCTACTTTCTTCTATTCTTCTTCTTCTTCTTCTTCAATTCTTGATACAATAATCTCAAAATTCATTTGATCGTAACACATACACGATTTGGATTATTAAATAAACAATCACAAAGTGGAAGCGGTAAGGAAAACACTAAAGACAACTAAAGCATCGGAAATGTTAGAAACCAACCACACCTGCATACGCGTCACAAGAACCCATATAGGAATTGTTAGCAATACATTCAATGCCCTGAAAGATGATGATTGTAGAGAAAGGTCATCAATTCGGAAAAGGACATTTCTAACATCACAAGGGAGACGTTGCATATTACAGATGAGTTAAATTATCAGATCTCATATGTAAATGCACATAAAGCCATAACTGACTGGATACAAGGGAGTTCTCACCCAGCAAAAGCAGCCACAACAAGCCAAGAAAACATGCCAACAGTACCATCACCAAGCCCTTTGGCTTTACGGGAAGCTGCAATCAACTCGGCCTTGTTTTTAAACACTTGATAAAAGTAGTAGTAGATTCCCTGACAGTATGAAAGAATCGAATGAAAAAGATCATACAAATGATCGAGATTCCAACCAAAAGATAATTAAAGAGTGCAATGGCATGGACTAGTAAGAGTAAACGATAACAAAGGAAACTATCAATAGCTAAAATATGAAGAATGCGTGATTGGCAGCAGAAACATCCCCAATGCAGAATCCATTACAATGCAAAGCAAGTCAATACAATGCAATCGGGAATTCGATAAAAAGCAAACACCTATATGGTGTAAAAAGAACTCAATTCATACGCATAAATAAAGTATAAATGAACAAAAGGAGACCTGAGAAGCAGCAGTTCCGAGGAGTGAAGGCTTGAGGCCACTGTAAAGTCCACCCCATCCTTCATTTTGAATGACCTAATCAAAATCGATCAAGTTAACAAGTAGCAAAACTAAAGGAAACAAAAATTGAAAATTGTAAGCGCAAAAATATTTAAAATTAACCTGAAGAATCTGCAAAAGCGTAGATTTCGTGTTAGTAGTACTGGTAGTGGTAGAATGAATGAGAAGAGGCTTGTCCTTGTCCTTCTTGGCTATTCTCTCGGTTTGTTGACGCGTATTGACCTGCAAATCAAAAGTCCTGACGATCAGTGTGAAGAAGAAGAAGAAGATAAAACTATGAAGAGAGTAGACGGAGATGGAGGAGTAGTGTAAAGTGGTAGTAGTAGTAGTATTACTGTTTGAAGCGGATAAGTGATGATCTGAGCAATAATACCACCACCTGCTCCGGCTAATCCATTGGCCACCGCGCTTGAGCTTGACTTCGACATTCTTCTTCTTCTTCTTCTTCTTCTTCTGCTTCTAGCTTCTTCTAGATTCTTCTAGCTTCTTCTTCTTCTTCTGCTAACTACTACTTCTGTTACGCGATAGCCTCACCATTTCCAAAGATGTGGTCTACCGAATTTTGTTGGAAATTATTTATTTATTTATTTGGGATATTCATTTTTACTTTTAATATATTTTAATACTTAATAAAATTTATTAATTACTCTGTATTAAAACTTTTATTAAAGTTATGCTGTGTCAATACCATTTGAAGTTACAAATACAATTAAAAATAGTAAATAAATGTATAAATTTTAATCATTGAATTAAAATATCTAATAATTAGAAGATTAAAATAAATATTTTCTATAAATTTTTAATAACTAATTGTCTATATATATTATATTAAATGATAATGTAGTGAAATATG
>JANIMX020000329.1:76079-87165 GCA_024582655.2 Erythroxylum kunthianum | reverse complement strand
AAACTACAAAGGGCTTGTCTTGGCAACATAAAACAAAAGAGCTTTGCAAATACAGACAATCAAGTTGCCTTCTTCTTCCCAAATAACAAGCCCACTGAGTAGGCGTTTCCCTTTTGGGCAGCAACTTCTACTCGCTTCCCACCAATCTGAGTCATTTAAATCATGAGTTCAAATAAACAATAAAGCAAAGAAGACTCTCAAGAAAACCGTAAAAAAGGAGCATTTGGTTGGCTTGAGTTTGCATGAAAACTGATCCCAAAATCATGGCATTTCATTTCAAAATTCAAGAAAAGTGAAGGACATATATGTTTAATTGCAGATAGATGAGCGTACATATGATACCTTGTCCATGAGCCAGTAGCCAATTGTTGGCAGATACTGCACTAGATACATAACGAGTAGTACCGGCTGTGAAGAGCAAAAATATTAAGATTTGAACTTAAGTAGAAAATGCTACAAGTGAATAAGAAGAAAGAAGGGAAAGCAAGAATTTGGCAGCAACAGCTTTACAAAACAAAGCAGAAAAGATCACATGAGCAAATATCAGAACTTCCATTAGTCACAATGCAAATGATAGAAAATCTACTAGAAGATCTTCCTGGGATACACTAATCTCTCTTAAGAGTTATTGTCATGGACATCTCATCCCATTTTGTATTAATGCAAAATGATCATATAGTCGTGCAATGAAGTAACGGAATCAGATAGAAAAAGTTTACACGCATAAGGAATTTCGGATTTAAATGGAATACCTGATCTGATACCCAAGCTTCCTTTAAACCATGGGTGGCAGCAATAATAGTCAATTCTGCACACCTAGCTGATGACACACGCTTCTGTCAAATCATTGACATAGTTGAATCAGATCTCATAGGTAGCATTAGAGTAATCAACTGAAGAAAATGACTGGACCACAAAGAAATGGTGTCAGGAAGAAAATCCCTGGATATTGCCTCATTTGCAATATTATACGTGCAATCCTTGCTGTTGCACAAAATTTAGTTCTCCAAAGAAAGCAGATAGAAGGTAATTTATCCGTACCAATTTTATTCGCATTAATAGCATGTCAGCATCAAAGTTGGGAAGCTAACCTCGGAACCTTTCTTTCCAGAGGTTGTTTTTCCATGATCTTGTGACGTTTCTATTGGTCCAGGGCAAACAACAGTCACCTTAATTCCTTTATGATTGAGCTGAAATTGCGTATGAATTTATATGCTTGTAAGAGGCAAAGGATATGACAAGGTCCAGGTCATCATAGATGGTGGGATGTAGCAAGTTGTTTGAGGATAATCTCTACTGAATTAATATATGATACAAATATCATCCACCAAAACAGCAGAATCAGTATCCAACACTACCAATAGGAAACAATAGGTCATTGTAGAGCCAGTTTTATACCAGCAACCGAGGTAGGCTATTGCACTTATTTCCTCTTAGTTACTTGCATAGACATAAGAATAGTAGGTACTTAATGCTCTTGATAGATTTCACTTTGTCTATTTATGTGGCAGAGCCGGACTCAGCGAACCATCCTAAGGCACCACAAACATAGGAAATACTACTGTACATGGCTATTGTTCGCCTTAGTAGTGCAGTAATAAGATAGTAGGTTAAACATTGCAAGAGTTACAGTCAAAGGACAATTGATGTTTCTCTATTTCTTCTAAGCTCAAGACAGTAGTAAAAATGTACCTCAGAACGTAGGGAGTGGAAGTATCCATTTAGAGCAAATTTAGAAGCAGAGTATACAGCCTGACCAGGGCTCGGTACCTTCCCTGCAGCACTGCTCATCTGCACATAAAGTAAGCAAACAATAAGATGACATTCTAAAAATCCAAGACCATCCCTTACACTCTAACTAACAGAAGAAACAGCACAATTATCATTGTATAGATGGATATCCAAATATCGGTATTCAGAGCCATATACTAAAGAAATCTACCCTTGAAATAAGCTCCTTAGGATAATCGAGCAATTAATGAAATACAAATCTTACTCCTCGTTAATCTTTTGCATCAAACTTTGGGAGTTACACAATGTTTTAATATTCTTTCCCTCAGTGGTGCCCTCTATTACAACCCCCAATTCCCCTCCAAACTCAAGTTTTTAAAACGTGTATAATGATTCACTTCATCACCGTATAGCAAACATCATTACACAAGGGATTAAACTTCTTGGTAATACTACTTGTGACAATCCGATGATAAGGACCATCCAAGCGGAACTTGTGTAATCCTCCTGCATAGATTCCATGCTTCACACCAAGAGAATACAAACATTAATAGATCATCGATAGTTTTAACGTACCACAACAAAATGACCTCTTCCCCGCCTTATCATAAAAGGTGCCAGTAAGCGTGTAAGAGATACTGTCCCCAAAACATTGATGTTGAACGTTGCCTACTCCAAAAAGGAAGCATCATTACTAATTTCTGTATAGAAACCTCAATGAAAATAGGACCAACTTTTATATTACAATCTTTGTGCAGAAGCTTCTCATTATTATTAACCTCTGCCTCTATGCATGCATCGTAGTGTGGAATGAGTCATGGATTAAATCTGCCAGAGAAAAAGAAAAGATCAGAGAAGGTTTCATCTAATACCTTAAGACTTTCCTCAGTAACATCCAAAGCTGTCGATTTCTGCCACAGAACAAGAGTAGATTAGGTTAAAAAAAATAATTTGAAATGCTTGCCAATAAGTCCCATATTCATGCATCAATATCACATAAAATAACCCAAAAACACTCAAAACCAGTTTACAGCTACAAGAATGCATGTCACATTGATCTCCTTCTGATTTCTCTAAGTCATAGTAATTGCCACCCACAAACCACGGAAAGAGAATAGAAGTCAAAACACAAAACATTGTAACCATTTCAAGCAGCTAGCTATACCAGCAGCAGATGCATACAACTAGAACTAACTTACAGGGCGTTCAAAAGCTGCATTATGAATCATATAATCAACACCAGCACCAGAGAAAAATGACTCTGCTTTCTCTACAGCCTCCCTAAGCGAATCTTCACCAGACGCCAAGTCCAAAGGTAAAACCTTCACTTCTTGAGGTGCATGTTTACCTGCAGAAGCAGACCATCACGTGTCAAACAGATAGTCCCTACCCGCAAAGAAGTAGAAGGGTTTAATGAGACTTGAGATGGCAGAGAAACCTGAAAGTTGGCTCTTGACTCGCTCCAGTTCAGCTTCATTCCGGGCAGAAAGAATGAGCTTGGCACCAAAACTCGCCAATTTTTTAGCAAGAACCTCGCCTGGCATTCACTAAGACTCAAAATTTTGTTCTTTCTATATCCATATCCATGTACCCGCAAAAAAAGATCAAATTTTCCTCGAGATTAATTGAAGTCAAAAAAAGAAAGAAGAAGAAGAAGAGGATCATCCCCTACCTATTCCTCTGCTGGCTCCAGTAATCCAAACCACCTTAACGAAAGAAGACCAACAAAAAAAAAATTCAAAACGCAAATCCAAGCAAAAGAAAGAAACAATTTTTTTTTATAAACAAATGTAATGGGTGAACAACAACCTTATCCTCAATTTCCTCGCGCTTTACATGCTTCTTTGACATCAACGTCAAATCGCCTTCTCAACCCATGTACAAACCAAAAAAAGAAGAACTTTTATGAAGAAACAAAGATCAAATTCATGAAACCTGTAAAGGAAGGCGGTGGCGGGAAGTACCGTCGAGGGTGATGAATTTAAAGAGTGAAAAGGCAACGAAAAGCGAAAGTGAAAGACAAATGAACAACAAAGCCACCATCTTTGCTTCAATTCAAGGCTTTTGGCAATCTCAAGATTTAGTGTGTTGGTTGGAGGTGGAGGCGCAGCTTTTATTTTTACCGGACTCACAAACAAAGACAATACTTCGGCTTCATCGCCCAAGTGCCACCCACGCATCTTGGAACACCTTTCCTTGTGTAAGTTGACATTAACTTAGGTTGTTTGTTACAACGTTCCATAAAGTTGGCAAATTTTAATTTTTTTTATATAAAAGAAATGTTATTCTTAAACAATAACTTCAATTTCAGTCTAGTCAAACTTTCTTCAAAGTTACAAATTAGTATCATTTTTCGGTATTGGGTAAGAATATTTCCCTTGTCAACGTATTAAAAGATAAAGGAAAGATAAGAATATTCATTACTAGCCATTATGAATTATTCTCTTTGTTGAAATGAAATCTAATTCTTAGTTTTCAAAACACAAGCTACACTTAGCAAGAATTTCTTTGAAATTTTAGAAAAAGAAGATGAACACTGCAAAGACAAAGGTAAGAACTAAGAAGGCCAGGTTTGAAAGTCGTTAGATTCTGTCGGAAATCAATCTAAAGAATTTGTTGTCTTAAATATTATTAATAAATAAAGAAAAAGAAAAAGAAAAGGCTAGCAGAAAAGGAAGGAAACCTTTTTCCTTAAATTTTCATTATACAATAAAAGTTATTTTTTAATGGAAAGTATTATCTCTTTCAATATCTACCAATAACAAAACAATTTGTCAGCTCCTCTCCTCTGCTGTGTCCTTCTTCAGACACACTTTTCTCTCTACCTGTCTGGCCATCTTGTCTCTGTCTGTGCTGTTTTTCTTTTTGTTTCCTGGGAAAAAAATAAAGAAAGAAAGAAAAAAAAGGGAGAATAGTGGAATAGAAAGCTGCCCAGAAAGATTTCAGCTTTCAGGGCATTGGAGTTTAAGAGAGAAACCAAGTCAAGAAGGAGATGTGGACAACATTACCCACTCCCATGAAGCTTTTGTTGACCACCACCACCACAACAACCTCTCTCCTTTCCTCTCATTTCTCTTCTTCCTTTGATTTTCACTCCAAATCCCTGAGAACATCCAACCCTAGTTTTGGCTACTTGTGTTCTGCAAGACCAACTAAGCAATCTTGTCTCTCCAACCCAACGGTATTTCCCATCCCTTTGTTTTCTTTTTTCTTTTTTCACAAGCACAGGAACACTCTTTTCTCTATTTGCATGCGTATCTATGATCATCTTTATATTGTCCAGTGCCAGGGCTTAAAGATTGAATCTCTTTTCGTTTGAATTATATGAAGATGGTACTCAACTGTGTTTTGATGGTGCTTCTGTGCATCCTCGAGGGCCATGCTCAATTTCTGCTCGTTTCTTGTTTCAACTGTGCTTTAAGAAGTGTCTCAATTTTTGGTCTCTTAATTCTAATTGGAAGTGTGATATATTGAGGTCGAGTACTGTCTGGTAAAGATTTGTTTTTTATAGGATACAATGGACAGAACAAGGCTCTTCTTCCTGTTTGATGGAGTTGCAAATTAAGATGAGAGTCTTATGAATTGCCTTCGACTGTGTCTGAAGTCGTTTATTCTTGAAACATATGAATAAAATGTATGTTGATGGTTTAGTTGTGTCAAGATTAACCTCCTTACTGCTAGTTTAAAGGTTTGTTATGATGCTTATTTGTCATTGGTCAGGTTCATTTCTCTGTACCTTTTGGTTTCCTAGTTCCCTTTAGACCATTGTAATTTAGCTGTTTTCTTTTTCTTTCAATCACGTGTGCTTACCCCGGTGTGCAATAAGAAAGTATATAGCTTTCTAACTAAACTGGCAAAAGAAGATAAAGAATTCAGAAGAGAATTTCACTTGCAGATACTTTTGTCTAGGAGCATGGAGCACTAGAAAGGTTGTTTGATGTAGTAATAGTGTGTGCTATATACAATGAATGATGGTGTCTGCACTAGTTTAGGGTAAGTTTTGGAAAACTTACTTGAAGTGTTTTTAACATGATTATGTATGTTGAACGCTAATCTCTTTAGCTTTAAGTTCAATTAGGGGGTTTGCATTTGAGAAATGAATGCATTCTCTGAGTAACATGCACTTTCATGTATCAATATGTGATTGTGATTTCTGTTGAAAAAGCTTAGGAAAAGAAAAACAATTTGTGTGGGGTTTCACTGCGAGTGGGGTGGGAGTATTGGGGGTGGCTTTATGATGATAACTCCTATTTAGGCCATTACATATTTTCTATATTGTGGCTGCATTAGGGTTTCACGTTAATGATAACATAAAGAAGGTGAGGGCAAGCCTTGGAGCAACTGGTAAAGGTTGTTCTTTTGTGACCGGAAGGTCATGGGTTTGAGTCATCGAAATAGTCTCTTTGTAAAAAATACAAGGGGAAGACTGCCTATAATTGATGACCCTCACCCGACCCTCGCAAAACGGGGAGATTGAGTTTTTTGTGTTTTTTTTATATAACATGAACAAGGTACGTGTAAATTTTATATTGCATACTATAACTGAAGTGGAAGATATGGAAGTTACCTTCTCTGGCTCAGATA
This sequence comes from Erythroxylum kunthianum, assembly GCA_024582655.2. Classification (NCBI taxonomy): domain Eukaryota; kingdom Viridiplantae; phylum Streptophyta; class Magnoliopsida; order Malpighiales; family Erythroxylaceae; genus Erythroxylum; species Erythroxylum kunthianum. Next base: position 80,850 of record JANIMX020000329.1, on the reverse strand, counting down.
TACTTATCATTTCTGTTCGAAAACTAAGACATCAAAGCAGAAAAGCTACTGGCATTTAAAGGGAGCAATATATAAGCTAATAGATTACTGATTTTAGTTAATATCAGATTTTCATTAGAGAATTTGCGTCAGATATGGAAACATCTTCAACATTTATTTATGATGCACATCTCGATATAGCTCATGACCTTTAACTGTGAAGGTTATCCTGTATTTAAATTTTTTTCGCTTAGTGGGAATCAAATCAGCATATCAAATGAAAAGAAAGAGGATTTTCTCTGACCTCCCAAACCTCCATATCATCCATGTAAAAACAATAATAAAAAAGTATTTGGATTTGTTGGAAGAGAGTGTTCGATTCTGATACAAGGACAGTAAGCATGGGATGTGAGTTTACAGATTGGAAGCTTGGATGTAGTGGAGGGAGAATTTTGTGTCGACCTGGAGGCTTTCCGTTGATCAGTTTAAGATGCATTCTTTCTGTATTTGCTATCTGGTAGAGGCAATCTAGTTCTTTGTCAGATTCTTTTGGCTTCATTTTTAAGATGATTCTTTTTCTTTTGGTAACTTCTTGATCCAATTGTTGAAACATGTTCCTAAATGTTTGTCTTTGACTTCTCTACAAATTTCTTCATTTGGAATCTACATTATCTCTTAGGATTATAGTTGATATGCATGTATCTTCATCCCTTTTCCTGTGTGATGCTAATTAATGGTGGTGATCAAGCGGACCTAAGCTTACGCAAGCTTTCTAGATGTTAAGATATTTGACTTTGAGGAACAAAAAAAAAGATGGTAATGAAAATGTGTGAATACTCTGCTGAGAATTTGCCCCTCAATACTCTTTATGTGCAGTTGGTTTTCACTAATGATTTACTCCCAGGGGCTCTGTTTTTATGTACTGGAAATAGTGGCATTGTGGATACATGAGAAGAGTTCAAGACTTGGATGGCTGGGGAGCTGATGAGGAAAATTTGGTTGGCAAGTTCGGTTCCGATGAAGATACTGGCTTCCAAATCCCATCTCAGGTGCAAACGCTTGTGGAAGGTTCAGGGACAGCTGTGATGGCAGAGATGAAACCTGTACCTGATGTAGATTATCTACAGGTTTATATATTTCAATTTGTTTTACAAGCTATGATGTTGAATTTTTGTAGGTCGACCATTTATTTTAAAACCCAACACCCGACTGTATTTCCTTTGGATGGCATCTAAATACTCGTTCAATATGGTCGATCTTAAGTTTACTGCAACTGCATGTGTAATGTAGGGGATTAGACATATTGACATTTATCTGTAAGGAAACTGGCTTGCAGTCTCTAGGATCAGAATATTTCAACTCCTAGTTATGATTTGTTTCTCAAGTTAGTATTACTGAAATTGATCGACCTTCTTTAGATGATTAAAGTATGAAATCTTCTATAATTTGATATTCTTCTTGATTTACAGGTTTTATGGTTGGCTGTCATATACTACGTTAAATTTTTTCATAAGATTTATGCAGCCATTCGTATGATTGATTCTACTCGCAATCATATTCCCCATTTCTTTTGTGTCTTAGGAACTTCTATATAGTTTTTCAATAATAATCTTTGGATTATTTACAGGAGTTATTGGCCATTCAACAACAAGGGCCTAGAGCTATTGGCTTCTTTGGGACTAGGAATATGGGCTTCATGCATCAAGAACTCATTGAGATTCTTAGTTATGCTTTGGTTATAACTGTAAGACATTTGGACAACCTTTCAACTCTAACTAAGTATGTACACGGTAGTGAGTAATTCTTGAGCTAGTCTGGTCATGATGATGAGTTGCGACCTTAGAAACTTTAAAGAGTCGGATATTTCCATTGCTTTTGAAGTTGCTGCATATCCTTTATTTGCAGAAAAACCACATATATACATCAGGTGCATCTGGGACAAACGCAGCCGTTATCAGAGGTGCTTTGAGAGCGGAGAAGCCAGAGTTGCTTACAGTAATCTTACCTCAAAGTTTGAAAAAGCAGCCACCTGAGAGCCAGGAGTTGCTGGCTAAAGTAGGAACTAAAATCAATGTATTCTTTTCAGGCTGTAAAGCCAACCCTTTTGGTATTAAGTACTTATGGTTTTTGATCTGTAGGTGCAAAATGTGGTAGAGAAACCGCACAACGACCATCTCCCATTGATCGAAGCCAGCAGGTTTGACTTTGAGCTAATATATTGATCGTTTTTAAGATTTATGATTACTGTCTGATGGATGGTGGAAATGCAGGCTATGCAACATGGATATAATATCACATGTTCAGCAAGTGATATGCTTTGCCTTCCATGACAGTAAGTTGTTGATGGAAACATGTCAAGAGGCCAAAAACCTGAGGAAAATAGTCACTCTGTTTTACCTGGACTGAAGGAAGAGCAATGGTTGATGGACTCAGTCCCTGCCTAGACAAGTACACAGTTGTTAGAATTCAGAAACAGAGAGATTTTGGTTATTCTTTAGTGTGTAAATTAGGAGAATGAATGGGATGGAAACAAAAATTTGGTTTTTAGAACTTTCCTTACAGAATGTAACAAAGATTATGGAAGTTGGAGCCAAATTCACTCTTTTCTCAAATTATGAACACTCAAAAGGCTTGTCCTATTTTCTCCCAAATCCAACACCAATTGCTATTGCACTTGCACACACAACATTTGGTTGTTGTTGGTTTAGATCATTCAAAATAGACATTCCTGTTTTGCATTTGAATCAAATAGATGTTTTGTGGCCTGAAAAAGTTACAAATTGAATGAATTTATTGGATGGAGAGATAGAGTTGACAGAATTGAGTCAGTTTAAATTTAAATTCGGTTAAACCACTTTTAGCTCGTAAATTTTGGATCGGTTTAACTTAATTTTAAAATATTTGTTATAATTAGTATAAGGTGAAAAGATGTATTAAGTCTAATTTTAAATTTAATTAAATTTGAATATCTAAATTCAAAGTATTTTATTTGTTAATTTTGGGCTTGATGGGCCGGATTAGGTTATCATTGATGGGGGATAGCATGATTCAGTTGAACAGTGAAACGACGACGAATCACTCTTTCTCCTTTGGCAATTCAGCACTAGTGTTGGAGCGATAGAGAGGCGTGTTGGTTTGTAGTCAAACTGAAAATGGCGGCGAAGGCGAGAGCAGCTTTGCTAAGCTACCTTAGAGTGAACGTATCACTACGCTCTTTCCCTCAAAACCCTAAAGGACCCATCCTCTTCAACGCCTTTATTCGACGTTTCTCCGATGAGGTAAAAGGCTCCTTCCTCGACAAATCTGAGGTCACTGATCGTGTCATCTCCGTCGTCAAAAACTTCCAAAAGGTTGATCCTTCCAAGGTACCTCTCTTCCTTTTCCTTTTCTGTTTTCTGGGTTCGTAAATTCTTGTGCAATTGCATTTGTTACATGATAATACTAGCATTGGAGAAGAAGAAGAAGACGGTGTAGGTTAAAAGCAACCTTTTTGAGCTCTATTATAGTTGGTTTTTTGTTCTTTTTGTCATTTCCGAAACTTAATCTTTAGAAGGTGTACGGTTGATTGAGTAGAGCAATGCAATGCAGACCCTTCCTTTTCAAGGTTGTTTCTTGCTGAAGTAATAAGGGACTATGTTTAGGTAGTGGTTGGCCATTGATTCACAAAGTACCTAGGAAGAGATAAGGAAAACCGTTCGTTATTTGTTTCAATCCTTACAATCTATTTACTGGTTCCAATTGCGATATCTGTGTTTGGCAGCTACCTAGGCATATTTGTCCTGGCTGCTCTGCTGCAAGTTTTAGCCTCTAACCCCATGGCAAAATTTTCGCCACAGGCCGGTGAAACTTAAAAGTTTGAGCATCTCAACTCACTTAAAAAATATTTAGGCATGATAAAATGGAAGTTCATAGGAATGAACTGCTATCATGAAAGTAGGGAACTTGTACAATGACACATTAGTATCACTTAACTAGTGAAACTATCTCACTCACTTTCTAAATCATGTTCACTGTGATTTTATGCTTGGCTCAGAACTAGATTGATGTGAAATATATTTGTGGCGATTGCTTGATCGGAATCTCTCTCCCGACTGTGCGGTAGTGGCATCAAATGTCTCATTCGTGAATAATTCATAAACTTTACATTTCTGATTAAGTTCATTATGTTGTGTTTTTTTTGTAGTGACATACTTGGATCTTGCAAGTATGCATCATCCTGTATGATTGTCTTGTTCATAATATATGATCTTCTTCCTTTTGCAGGTTACACCAAATGCGCATTTCCAAAGTGATCTTGGATTGGATAGTCTAGATGCTGTGGAGATTGTTATGGCCCTTGAAGAAGAATTTAAGTTTGAGATCCCAGATAATGAAACTGACAAGATCAACTCTATCGATCTGGCTGTTGACTTTATAGCTTCACACCCACAGGCAAAATAGGGAAAGGAAGATAATGCAACTTTAGTTTGTTATTAGTACCAAATTTCAATTTGGAAGAATGTTTGAGATGCCCTTTGGTCTCTCTGTTCCTGAATTCTTATTCAAGAGGATTATTTTCTTGTTAAGACTTCGTATTCTTTTCTTCCTATTGGATATTGTAATGGTTGATAAGCTAAACCACTGGTAAAGACTTATCTTTTTGCGTACAGTATGCATTTTCGTCAATAAAAATATTAATGAGGAGTTTCACAGAGATGGCGACATCGTCTAATTTTCGATACGATTTGCAAACCGACGCACTTTCAGAAACAGGGCTGTTACAGCTTGTGATGCAAAAATTTGGTACCGGCCT
>JANIMX020000329.1:60621-75979 GCA_024582655.2 Erythroxylum kunthianum | reverse complement strand
TGGATTGGGCCGGTTTCAGGCTTCGAGCTGAGAAATAGCAAGACTCGGCCTGAAACCTGGTAGCGGCTCTGAGCCTGAAAGTCAAGGTTTTTGATCTCTGTAAGTGTTAAAGAGGAAAAGTAATGTACATGGCTGCATCATCCGAGAAATTTGATTGGACAAAAGATGATTCCCTCAAATCTGGTTGGCCGATTTACGGAACAATGCATCACACATTTTTTTCTTCACTCTCACATTGAATGTCCGTAGACTTGCAAAAGAGAAGACTTTGAAAAGTGTTTATGAAAATGACAGTCAACGCACCGTACTTTACTCTCAAGTTATTATTTTAAGCCATTGTCATTTCTATATCTATCAACAAGCCGCCACTCCTAGTGAAGAAGCATTTCCTTTCCTTTATCTGCTAAAATGGCAGAGGAGCTTAACTGTATTTCAGTATTGTTGTTGTTGTTTATGTGTCTGATTCATTTCTCAGCTTCCGAGATCATTTTTGAAGAGACCTTTGACGGTAACTTCTCTATAACTTTAACTACCTCAAACTATAATTTGATCATGATCTAGGAACTTGAAACTCTTTGCTTTGTTATTATAGTATATATAGTATATGATCAGTACGTGCTTCTGTTCTTCAGCTTTTCATGTTTCTCTACTTACTAAGCTGTTTCTTGTAATGTCTCTAACTAAAAATTCTGGCCCACTGGTTCTTGAGAAGCTACAAGAACTAACAAAGGCTCCATCTTTGAGATAGCCTCTCTTTAACTTTAGTCGCATAAATCCTGCCATTGCTGCATTGCGTGAGAAAGCTTTTTATTTTTTATTTTTACTGCAATATCAATCTCCTACTGTTGATTTTCTACAGTGGAAGTGTAAAACTTGGCTTTTCTGGCACTCTTTAACTTGATCTCTGAAGCAATTTCTGAAATAATGAACTTAGAGGATTGATTGAACTTGGGTTCACCTCTTCTTTTCTTAATTTTCGTGCATATCTTACTTTGAATTCTCCTGTATCTTGGAAACAGATGAGTGGCAAAGCCGTTGGGTTAAATCGGATTGGAAGAGAAGTGAAGGAAAAGCAGGTTCATTCAAACACACAGCTGGAATGTGGCATGGAGATCCAGATGACAAAGGTATCATCCCCAGATTTGTTGTTGATCATGTTGTCGGACTCCGACTCCTACTTCTGTTTTTTGTTGAATCTCAATTGAAAGAATCTCATTCAGTTCTGCTAAGTCGCTGAAAAGAAACTTTCTTTCTCCGATTATTGATACCATAACTACTTGAGAAATTTTATGTCAGAGCAGGTAGATTATATGGCAGAATCTTGATAATGAAGCTATCACATACTTCATTCTTTTTTGGTTCCTTTCTGCATTTCACTTGCAAAACAAATGTCATTATTCTAACAGGTGGAAGGCTGTTTATCTAATCGGATATCGTACAGGTATTCAGACAACCACCGATGCCAGACATTTTGCAATATCTGCAAAGATACCAGAGTTCAACAACAAGAATAGAACATTGGTCCTTCAGTACTCGATCAGGTTTGAGCAGGACATTGAGTGTGGTGGTGGTTACATCAAGCTTCTCTCGGGTTTTGTAAATCAAAAGAAATTCAGTGGAGACACTCCATTCAGGTCTGTCTATTTTCTTTTATGTTGCTGTAATGTGAGTATGGCTGTGTCACATGAAGTAAGCTCTATCTGGAACCCCTGTCTGCACTTCAAGTATCTGGTTTTTATGTTTTAAACCTGAGTCATTTCATTTATTGGCTCTCTTATATATTAGGACACCACTGCTAAAGTTCTCATGTATCCATCCGAACTCGTATCTATCTCTCTTCTTGACGCCGTCTCACCTGAATTTCCCCTCCCCCCCTCCCTCACTTTCTTTTTGTTTCCCATTGTTTTTCCTGTCATAAAGTTTTTCTATTGACCTTAATTGCCAATTTCTGCAGTCTGATGTTTGGACCAGATATCTGTGGAACACAAAAAAAGAAGCTACACGTTATTCTCTCTTATCAGGGTCAGAACTATCCTATTAGGAAGGATTTGGATTGTGAAACTGACAAGTTGACACATTTCTATACGTTTATCCTAAGGCCTGATGCAAGTTATAGCATCCTAATCGATGGTCGTGAAAGGGATTTTGGAAGCATGTATACGGATTGGGATATCCTTCCGCCGAGGAAAATTAGACATGTTAATGCCAAAAAGGTTTGGAGATTCTATAATTAAAGCTTGATCTTCATTTGGTTTTAGATTACTAAACAATTCCACTCTTGAATATGAGACTTTGATGCTATAACTTTTAAGCTGTTTCCTTCCCATTTTCACAGCCTGCAGACTGGGATGACAGGGAGTACATTGAGGATCCTAATGCTGTCAAGCCGCAAGTATGCTTCAAACATCTTGTGCTTGCTTTTACTTGTTTCCAATGTTATCAACTTATGATGTTTGCTCAATTGTTATTATCTTGATAATGCAGGGTTATGATTCTATTCCAAAAGAAATTCCTGATCCAAAAGCTAAAGAGGTGAGTCGATTAGTTGTAACTTAACTCATGGGAGAACCACAACTAGGCTGATTGATCTTTTATGACTAGTTATGGTCTTCAAATGGAGTTAGTTTGTGGTTTCATTACCATTGGCTTTAGGAGTCATAACAAGACTAGTAAAGAAAAGCTAACGTGCACCATCATCTTTGATTAATTAGCCTGAAGATTGGGATGAAGAAGAGAATGGTATTTGGAAACCACCAAAGATACCAAATCCAGCTTATAAGGGACCATGGAAGCCTAAGGTATGGTAATTGGCTATTTATAAAGTTATAATGCTTAAAGTTTTTTTACTCTCATGGAAAAAGTTCTTATAACACTGCAGAAAATAAAGAACCCTAATTACAAAGGGAAGTGGAAGATACCATATGTGGATAACCCAGGTATTCATTTCATACCTAGATCTGCTAATCTATTTACGGCAACTTATTAGTATTGAAAAAGAAGAGCATTAGTTCCAAAGAATTCCTAGCACTTATCCATTTCTGCTCTACCTTGTTTCCAGAGTTTGAAGATGACCCTGACCTTTACGTGCTTAAGCCAATTAAGTATGTTGGTATTGATGTATGGCAGGTAAGGAAACTGAAAAGTCTCAACTTTTCTGGTTTACAGATTCCCTGAACTCTGTGTTCCATTCAATAGATATTACAAAACAAGTTCTTATCCTATTGTGATGTGGAATGCAGGTAAAAGCTGGATCAGTTTTTGACAATATTCTGATATGTGATGATCCCGCGTATGCAAAGGAAGTGGTCCAAGAAGTTTTAGCAAACAGGGAGGCAAGTACTTCTCAAAACTATGGTTTTGTGATAATTATACCAAAGACGAGTGGAGGCAAAGATATAGTAGCTAATTTGCAATCTTTTATTGGAAGTTCAGATTGAGAAGGAGGCGTTTGAAGAAGCAGAAAAGATAAGAAAAGCTCGAGAAGAAGAGGTTGTTAGATGGACTATTCATTCACTCTATTATCAACTTTTTTTTATCAGCTTCTGATTTTGTCAAATGTAAAACTTTTGCCTCACATGTGCAGGAAGCTCAAAGAGCTAGAGAGGAAGGTGAAAGGAGAAGAAGAGAAAGAGGCTATGACAGACACAGGCGAGATCGTTATAGAGATAAATACAATAAGGTTTGTATCTAACAATGTCTTAATCCTTTGCTGTTATATACTTTGATAGATAAAAATAGTACTTAGACCTCTTATACCATTGAACTGTAAGACATACTGGTGATTTCTGTATATAACATCAATAGAATGTCTAGTTACTGCAATGGCCTTTCACAGAAAATGCAAAAACCGACTAAAAAATATCTTATCTTGCAGCGTTATCGCCGAGATTACGATGATGATCATGTAAGACTCAACCTCTCATTCTATAAAGTTCCTCTTTAGCATCTGTAACTATACTCATCTGCTAACAAAAACTGTTTCATTTACTTGGCGTGCAGGATGAACTTTGAAGGGGGTTTCAGCATGCATCTATATGCAAAGGAATGTTAGAATCAGACGATTAGATCTTATTATCAAACTATAAGTTGCCATACTAATAGCTTATATAACAACCTGTGCTCCTGTGCTCAGCAGTTGAGCAGCATTTATGTCTCAAGTATGTTATCTAGGACTACTGAACACATCTATATAAAAATTCCAATGCCTCCAAGTCTTGCCCTTCTGAAAGGAGTCACCATTATGAGCTTTAAATAAACTTACGCAACGTTGAATGTGATAACAAAATTTATATGAACTTCAGTTTGTGACAGCATCATATTGTATTACGAAATGAAATAGCTTTCAGGTCTTCCTGTCCACAATCGCTTGCCAGTATATGTCCACTACATGCCATGCGTTCCTATGAATTTAATCATCAATAGAACTTTACAACACACCTGCCACATTTCCGGTCGAATGTCACAATCCCTATGCTGTTAATGATAAAACTCAATCCTCTCTCGGTACACCTACGCAAGGACATAATTAAGAATAATCATCATCTTCTTCTCACAGCAGAACTTGGCCCACGCTGACCTACTGCCCCTGGTTGGGAACCTGATTGGCCAGCGACTTGCTCCTCAGGCATATTCATTGCTTGAGTTATAGCATTCATCACTATGAGTCCAAGGGGGATCAAGTACATCCACTGCAACAAAGCCATAGTGTCAAAGGGAATGTTTGGGGGTAGAGGGGGGATTTGTAGCAATCAGGAAGAAGTGAAAATAAATAAATAAATAAATATATATAGACAAGATGCCAGATTTATACATGCATATCCGTCGGGGCATTTATGTAAATGGTGTTATTCCTCAGGATTAAGATATTCATAATATTTTCAAAGTGAAATTGCAGCATATATATTCAATACTTACCGAATTAAGGTTTGAGAATTAGCATGCATCCATAAATATATGCAGTTTGTTGAGATCAATTAACTATTTCAACACTCACATATTTAGCCCAGAATGATCTTTCTAATGGTTGTACACCTTCGCCTTCCCCATTTTCTGCAGCGAGGCTACTCTCGGCAAACATTGGAGTTCTGCAAGTAGATAGGTAGTCATTATGAATAAAGATCTCAGGAATAGCACAAATATGGTAAATGGGAAAAGCAAAAGGAAAGGCCTATAATTGATGCAAGACATTGACTATGGCCTTATTTAAAGGTCTATTGTTTCTTGGCATTAAAAGTCTCCCTTCAGCAGAAGCAAAATCTCTATTCTCTAGTCACCAGGTTATACAGAAATGGAACATTCGACCATAACCACACCTAAGAGATGCCATTGTATAGTCTTCCAAAGTAAGGAAGAGAGTGTGGAGTAGAGAATTGGCAACATGTAGAGCAAAACATAAGTGACAAATACATTATCTTACCTTTCTGCTTGTTCCCCAGTCTTTATAACTGCATGTGAGTTGAATGACCATTTGGTAGGCTAAATCAAGAGAAAGAAATAAACATATGAGAGCTACTCTATGAAAGAGAGATAAAATTAATATGTTCCTCATAAAGACCTACTGCAATCAGAAACTTGAAATTTCTGTCGTCACAAATGGATAGAAACCCCATGATTCAAGTATTAAGTAAGATGAAACCTTATGAGAATATCAAAAACCAAGACAAAAGGTTAGCTTACAATTTTCATTTGCCGAGGATAAGGGCAAGCCCCAGGGGCACCATAGTTGACAGCCAATACATTAGCACCATCCTGAAAAGAAAATGAAGACACAAAGACAATCGGAGAATAAACAAAGCCAGAAGACTACAGTTATAAAAATGTCCAAATGTCATTAAGGACCAATCGCAATCCCATGTTTCCATCAAGCCATTTCAAAATTTTGGAGAGCTTAATTTGGAGGTGGGCCGTATCCTACAGGAATACCACAGTACAGGGTAGAACCAATAAGTTGATTTAATAAGACCTCTAAACTGATGAATGGAAAACCTCACCACTAGCACTACCACCACTACAGCCGCCAGTAATGGCCACAAAAATCATGGAAAAGATGCTATACCATCTGACTATTTTATTTCCTTGACATGCTACCCCAGTGACCATAAAAATGTTAAAATGAGGAGGTTAATTACATTGAACTCTTCAACCGACATTGGTGAAATCACACAACTGAACCCTAGAAACACAAAAGACTCGGCACATGTTGTGAATAACCTTAAAAATTAAACTTTAAAGTAAAGTAGTCATAGATAACCTACTATTAAACTGACCTAAAAATTGCAAGAGAACTGACATAATTGACAGACAAAGCAGAAACGCATCAGTGACCTAAGTGGAATATTAGTATATTACCATGTATATAACAAAAAGTTCATCCAAATTCCCGCGTGGAAGACATCTCTGTTGTAGAAGAAAAGGGAAGTTAGTGCCATATGGATTCATGGTCAATTAAAATGGTACAAATTATATATAAGCAGTCGTTATATATAAGAAGATATATAAGCATGTATAGATGTAGCATTGCTATGATTACATAAGCCAACTCAGAAACCCTCTTGATTTCCTTGGCACTAGTATTCAAATTTAAAATCTATAGAACCGTTGCTGGATGTCTTTTTCCATAAAGTAAGCCTTCAGAGTTCAGACCATAATGACATGGGAAAGAAGGCCAAAAATAAATTGGTATAATCAATATTAGATCAGAAGTTATTCAACTCTAAAAGCACAAGAGCTAAAAGTGGAGGCGTCTGAATATACTTGTACTATCCATTAATCTGCCTAACTTATAAGCACAAGCAGTGACAAAATCAACACAAGAAGGGCATGTATTCGAAAAAGCTTACAGCTTTGACAGACGAGACAACATAATCCTTCCCAGGAGCGGTCAAAACATTGGATGGCAATCTTATTCTATAGAAGTCATCATCATTCAGTAGATTCTGCAAAAAGTTAAAACAGTCCAGATCTTAGAGGAATGGTTACTCGAAGAGTCCCAAAGCAAAACAAAGAACAGTATAAACTAGGGGAGAGGGATGGAAAGGAGCGACTTACTTCAAAATTCTGCTTGTCTAGATCGGTAAAAGCACTTCTTGAAAATCGCAACTTTGTGAGTGTCTATAGGAAGCAGAGTTCAGTTAGGTATCAGTTCCAGAATCAATGGAGGTAATAGCGAGAAATTTAACCTTGATTTGTTGGTTCTAATCAGAAAAGAAAGTAACTTTTTAAGAAACTAAAGATACGAACCTGGCCACCATGATGCAAAGTCTTGAGGCGAGCAGAGAAAGTACCGGCAGGTACAAAATCAGAGTCACCAAAGGCATGGTCTAGAGAAAATTGGATCTTTGAATCGGAGTCCGAGTGATCCGACGAATACTTAGTCCTTGTGGTCGGAGGGGGAGGAGACGAAGCTTGGTATTGGGAGCGAGTGAGTTTAACGCCTCCCTGAAGTCCAAACTCCTCGTCGTCTGCAAGTTCATCAGATTGGAAACCGTACACAAACAATGAGGGACTTAACAACACAAACCCAAACACCAATAACATCTCCTTATGCTTCATCATCACCACCATTTCATGGAGCAAGAATTGATCGGACCAATGCACCACCAAATCATATCGTCGTCGTCTCTGACTTTATATTGGGTGTGATGAGATTGGGCTCAAGGAAACAGTTGGGCTCAAGCAAACATCTGGGCTTATCCAAATGAAGATACGAGGGTATCTATGTAATATGTATACAAATGGAGTCGAATCGAGTGTGTTTCTCGTCTTTCATCTCATCTCATCACCCAAACAGACAAACCCTACAATTGAAGTGATACAGAGACAGGCGTAGAGGAGTGTGTGGGTTCTTGAGAGAGAAAGAGAAAGATGGATGCTATGCGGAAACAGCTGGATGTTCTGATGGGAGCGAACCGGAACGGCGACGTCCGGGAGGTAAATCGGAAGTATTACGATCGCGATGTGTGTCGCATGTACTTGGTCGGCCTTTGCCCTCACGACCTCTTCCAATTAACAGTACGGCGCCTAACCCTCATTTCTTTTCTTATCGATTCCATTCATTGTGATAATCACTTCTTCATTTTTGTAGAAAATGGATATGGGACCTTGCCCTAAAGTTCATTCCTTGCACCTCAGAAAAGAGTATGCTTTTCGCAAGCTTTTTGTTCTTTTTTGAACTGATTAGTTCTCTTCGAGTTTTGTTTTAATCTAATGGTATCTTAGATACGAAGAAGCAAGGGCAAAGGGTACTGATAACTATGATAGAGAATTGGAGGATGTTATTGATAGGCTTATTGTTGAGTGTGATAAGAAGATTGCTAGAGCTCTTAAGCGTCTTGAGAATGAGGAGGATGCTAAGGCTGCCATTGCCATTTCTGTCTCTGAGGTTACTCAGGTCATTACTTGTTTCAATTTCTTTTCTACTCTCTCCTGCTGCTTATTCCTGGATACTTACTTGGGCTTGTAATTGTAGACTCCCGAGGTGATTGAGCTTTCAAAGCAGATCAAACAAAAGTTGAAAGATGTTGATAAACACGGTAAGTTTCCAACTGACTAGCACTTGTTTGCTCTGTTTTACATGGGAATTTGTACTTGTACAAACCTTGTTGTCTTTGCAGATTATACATGTTCAATATTAAATGATGCCAATGCTTTTTTCTTTTTTTCCACTTTTATGTTGTCATCCTTTCTGCTTCCTTTTTTGAAGATATATAGATGAATGCAGACGTGCTTTGTTGGAGTCTCTTTAATTTGCTTTTGTTTCTTATTTTACACTTTGTGGTCAAGTTGGAAATAAATGCCTGCATTGGTTTCTGTTGTTTTATAATGTCTATGTCTATGGCAGATCTCGAGGGTAAGACTGATTTTAAGATTCAAGCTCTTGAAGAACTTGAAAAGCTTAGAACTGAGAGAGCAGAAAAACAGGTATGGAATACCTATTTATATGACATGCAAGTGCTGATTTTGTTTGAAATATCCTTATCCTTGTCATAGAGTATGGTTTTTAAGGCTGTGTAACATATGCTTAACCAAGCTTGTGACAATTGTGGCAGTCTGCACTCCTTTTGGAGGCCTTCAACAAAGATAGAGCATCCTTACCTCAACCTCTGCCAGCAGCACCAGGATTGGCACCTGTGCCTGCTCTTGATGCACGTACCCAGGAAATGATAAATGAGAAGCTGAAGAAAGCAGAGGAATTGGGTAAGAAGTTCCCATGCAAACAATTTACTTGCATAGTTAGCCTATGGTATTCAACTCTGCATCTTCCTTATTTTCAATCCTGGATCATAAAACCTGTAAATTTATGAATTATAATTTTCTGTTGCTATTTCTTGTCCATTGATTTCTTTATCATCCTCACAACACAAAAGTACCATACTTTCACATTTTCTTTCCTATGTTCCTATTTGTTAGGATACTGCGGGATTTTCTGATGAACTTGTGCGAATTATTTTTTTATATCTGATAACATGATCGATCATGGACATGTTTTGTACATCATTGCTCTATGCTCCATGTGCTAACAATAGAGTAGGCAGTAGACTGTTCTTAGTTCTTTTGTATGCTCCACCAAGTGTCACTTTTGTGACACTCTTTGTTCCCCCTTGTGTTGCTCTCATTATTACTTTCATTGTTTAGGTGAGCAAGGAATGGTAGATGAGGCTCAAAAAGCATTAGAAGAGGCTGAAGCACTTAAGAAGGTTTGAAATATCTTGGTTGTGGTTGTTTTAGCAGTTGTGCTTTGTTTTTTATATTACACGGTTTCCTTTTTGTCCTCCTTTTTCTTGATATGACTTTGGTTTGTTTTTCTTATCATATCTTACTGTCCTCCTGTTCTTACCAGCTACCTGCCAGACAAGAGCCTCCCGTTGATTCCTCTAAGTATACTGCTGCTGATGTGCGAATTGTGAGTCTTCTCCTACAAGTCATGATGGTTTCGTCTTTCCTTGGGTAGAGGGATGGATGCATTGAATCCAAAACTAAGATTAGATTGTAAACTACCAAGGGATTGCACTATCTTGTAACAACTTGTGGCATGTTGTGCCTGCAGACTGGAGAATAAACATTTTCCCATAGAATTCAAAGCTGAATTCATACCTTAGTACGTAATTAATAACTTAAACGAGATATTATCTGTTAACTTCTAATAGACGGATGCACAGAATCTCAGACCACGAATGTCTTGTTACTTGATGTTAGTGGAAGTTTTGGATTCCAACTTTTCAGCTATGTAGCCAACATTTTCTGTCTTTAATAATTATATCTTCCTAATTTTATCAATCTTTTGTATTTCAGACCGATCAAAAGTTACGTGTTTGTGACATCTGCGGAGCATTTTTGAGTGTATACGACAGGTATAATTTTGATCTCTTCATCTATTGCCGTATTCCTCTTCAAGATTTTCTGTGGGAATCAAGTGGTATTAGGGTTTCAAGTGGTTCTGCATTTGACCCGACTATTATACCTTGTTACCAGCAGGCTTTTGGGCCCAGTTTTACGAGGATAACTTTTGCAGCTAAAGAATGTGCGTTTTATTTTGTTTTATATACTGTAGATTGTAATATAGTTAGATAGCTATGGTCATTATCCTGTTTATGCATTCTTTTTGCTGGAATTTGGTAAAAACTTTGATAATTTTCTGTTTTCAGTGATCGGCGTTTAGCAGATCATTTTGGTGGGAAGCTTCACTTAGGATACATGCAAATCCGGGAAAAACTGGCAGAACTTCAGGTATGACCAAGAAATAGTTTATAGATAGTGGTTTGTGATGCTTGGTTTTCTTTGCTTAATTTTTTTCACGGAAAGTCATAAAATGAATAGAAATGTGTTCAGGGTAGAGCGAATACCAAATTCATGTGAACTCCGCTTTGGTTTCCCTAATGTCAAGGACAATAGAAGTTCTTGATTCTCAAATAGTGTGTCTAAAACTCAAGAAAATATGTGGGCATTAATGACAGAAATTTAATTATTTTATCTGTCATATTATCAAGATGTCTTTAAGTTGGTATTCTCAATATGTTGGTTCAGGTGCTGGTATAATGTCACATTCATGATTCATCTATAAAGATTCTCAGTTAGTATTCGAGCTGTGAGTTTTTCTTACCTTGGAGTAGAAGAGTACTTATTCATTCTTTTGATAATCTATGAATAACTTAAAAAGTCTTTGTAGAGCATACCATAAGCATTATGGCCTCAAGTAAGGCATCCTGTCCAGTATGATATCTTGTCAAAATTATATGTACTCATTATACATGTAGTGTATTAATTTGTCTTAAAAGAGTCTGCTGAGATTCTTATTGCAACTGGATCACAGCATGTTTGGTTTTGAAAATCATAATGATGGTTTATCAGTGGCGTGATCTAGCTGTTGGGATTTTCATCTGTCAAAAATGTCTAAGTTGAATAATTGTGGATGGATATATTGAAAAATATTATCAATCAATTTTAGGAGAAGATTGTGAACTTATGATAGATTAGTCCTGCTTTATTACATTTGAGAGAGTTTTTTTTTTTTGAGCCCTTGGCTTCCTGTATGCATAAGCAACCTTGATGGCTGTATTTTATGGTAAGGAAAAGGTAGGTGGTCAAGTCTGTTATTCTAAGTTGTCTTGGAATCGTTTACATGGTGACTGAATGCCGAGAATTCAAGGGCATAGTTTTGTGCTCTTCAAGATGGGCCCCTGTCAATTTGCTGGTTTATGGTTTTTTAAGGATGCCATAATATTTTTGACGTTTTTGTTAGCATTAGTCAACTGGAACTGTACTTTGTACCATTTAAAGCATGCTTTTTCAGTAGTTATTTCTGACAATTTGTCAGGAAGAGAGAAACAGGCTTCGAAAAGGTGACCGTCATGATGATCAAAGGTATTATTGCTTGTGTATGCATGCCTGAAATCTTTCATCTGTCTTTTTCATCGTGTGTCACTAAGTTTTAAGTTACTGTCTTCCAGATCAAAAGAGCGAAGTAAAGATCGTGAGAGAGAATCCAGTAGAGATCATGATCGTGGAGGGAGCCGTGATCGAGGAAGGGATTATGACCATCGGAGCAGAGATCGTGACAGGTACTATGATCGAGATCGAGGATATGATAGAGAACGTACAAGAGATCCAGATCACTCCCGTAGTTATGATTCCAGAAGTCGTAACAGATCTCGCTCTCGGTCCAGGGAACGTTCAAGGGATTATGATCGCCACAGGTAGCTCATCCATATATCCATTCTGTTGACAAGTTCTTAGACATGCTATTTGTAATAGTTATGATTCTGTTTTACCTTCCATATGATGGTGATGTGTAGCTGTATAGTGATTCTTGAGGTTACTTTAATTTGAATTGTTCTGATGTTTAACTAATTGGATTCAACTATTTCAGTGAATTCTATATAAAGATCATCTCAATTGAAGTATTGGAGTTTTCTTTGTTTTACCATTTGGAAGAAGTCATTAGGTTTTAGAACTCTTCTTGTTTTGTTTTCCCTGTTTGATTGCAATAAAAAATAATCGTGATACTTGAATGATCTGCAGTTTGGAGGTCAATAACTTCTTATGTTCATGAATTATGTATCTAAGATTTCCCTTTCCGCATTTCGTTACACCTTTTGCTAACTTTATGAGATACTGGAATAGTTTGATCTTTATAAGTATGCCAATGTTTTCTTTGTTTTGCAGGCGCCATGATCGTTACTAGAGTTGTTGCTGTTAAGCTGTTGAGTATGAGAAACTGTAGTCCCTGCTAATATCTGTGAACTTTAGGGAGGGGAAGCTTGGCCCTTCATGTTGCTCTGTTTTCTTTCAGATGACTGAAAGTATCCACTAATATATTGTAGGTCTGCATCTGCTTGATAGATTTAGGAGTTTGATGTTTTGAGAGGTATGGTCTTACTATGTTTACATTTTAGCCTTTGCTTGTGATGGAGTCAGTAAAATCATTCGAGTAGATTTGCGTAATTTCCTCAGATTGATCAGATAGTTTCCAACTTAATGATTTTCAGTTTACCCCAGTAAGTGACTCTACATATGCCTGAAATATTCACCTGTGTAATCCCTTGTTTTAAGAAGATGCAAACGAATTGGAGAAGTGTGATCTGAATACTCGTCTAAATTCAAAGGCTCATTGTTTACATCAGGTAGTTGTCAACAGGGTTGGCAATGGTAAAAAATACTCTGAATTCAAGTTTAGTAAAATTTAGTTTGGTAGGTCAACTTGAATTCAAAAAAATTTGTCATCTCGGTTAAATTCTGAATTAAATTGCTGTTCCTGGTTGTCAGTTGCTTGCAAGCAAGCATTGTATATCTTGGCTCGAGGTATGTATGTATATATACTTGTATATTAGTTATACTATAGCGTCTAAATTAGAAAAACATCAAACCCCTGCATGATTGGTCAGACTGTGTCTGGCTCGAAGTGGATGTTCCTTCCATGGCTCCGGTTGAACGGGAAGGTGCACGACAGGTGACTCTGGACGGCTTTGATATCCTATCCTGACCTTTATTCTTGACTTACGTCAAAGGATCCGATGCCTGTAAACAGGTCGGGTGCAATTCAAACATGAACACTTATGCCCTGGAATCCTACAGCCGCTTGCTTGGCGTTGCACAGGAGCTTATGTATTGTTCACTAGCACGCCATGCATTATACATTGGATGTGTTCATTATGCAAAAAGGACACAAAAGGTAATCTAATATCACTCCACTATGAACAAAGTAGAAAGTGAGGGGACAAGACAACCTTTAACAAGATACTTCAAGACATCATTCCATTTGTAGTGCAACTCATCATAATTAATAGACACACATTACTTACTTACTAGCTTCTGCAATATACAAACTCCAAACCAGTTCTTTCCATTTACAACAACACAAAAATCCGACAGGAACTCGGAACGATCATACGTTCGATATAAACTGATGGCAAACTCGAGTTGACCAGACCAAACCAAACATTATGGGAACCCAGTAGTTCCCTTCCCATTTCATCCATATCAACGTTTATTACTTCCTGTTTCTTCATTTTCTTGTACTGTAATGATAAACTTCTTAGTGCAGACACAGAAATCAGGCACTCCGTTGAAGAAGCATAACATCTACTGATTCAATTCTTCAACCTCGTATTCCAGCAAAAAGTAATATTATATAACTCAAAAGGCTGATTGACTCGACATTCTTAGTATATCTGCATCTGCATTCTATGAAACTGCCCTCAGGACATCTCCTTGATGATCTTCAAATGCAAGCTTATCAGATTGTTTCTGGAAAAAAAAAAACGTAAAGAGCTACGTTACAGAAAGTAACAAGGGATCGTCTATCACAGCAGAGTCCTACTAAAAGATCTTCAGAAGATCATAATTTAAGTGCATACAAGCTACAGAGAGCTAGGTTCATCATCTCAGAAAACAAATTTCGGCATTATCGAGCTACAAGAAGGTGTGAGAACATTATGAATTGATAACAACCTAATTATGCCCAAAAGACCAGAATCGTCTCAGCTAAACTCAACTAATGTATAATCCCAACAAATGAAGGGCCATTGATGATTCTCAGGATTTCAACAGGTCAAAACACATAAGATACCAAGCTATTCACTGCAAAAAAAAAAAAAAAACTGGAAGGAATCAATTTTCCTTGCAATAATTCAGAAATCAGAAGTTGATTCTGGAAACTGAAACAAAAAGACATTCTTTTTCAACAATGTAAAAAGCTGATTAGGTCAAAGAATCAGTCCCAAAAAGTAAACACTGCATTACCAAATCAATTAAAGATGACAACTTGCAAACAATTTTTTGTAATTCAAGCCAAACAGGATCAAACCCCCAATGAAATTGACGATTTCCGATCTATTCAAAGAAACACAAAATGTATACGAGACAAGCTGAGAAACAGAGCAGGAAAAGGGGAAAGAACACAAACCCTAAACATTTCCAGTCCTTGTAAATTGAGGAGCTCAACACCAAGATCATCAGCATTACATTCAATAGGGTTCTCAAACAAAGACGAAGAGAATTGCTTATCAGCAACCCCAACATCGAAGTAAATAACTCCAGAGCTCGGAACATCGACTCGTATACCCTTGACGGGCAACCAAATAAACAGCTCCTGTTGCGACATACCCGATAAATTTCCGATCTTGCCCAACGATAAGTGGCTTGATGCGGTTTCGGTTCTTTCCGCACAATTGTCTCAACTGACTCATTTGTTGAAATCAACCAATATCACAAAACCTGTGCAACCAGTTGAGCAAGCGGCTACCATATCGTGTGTTTATTGTGGCGAGGGTCACACGTTCGAGGACTGCCCATCAAATCCAGCCTCCGCTTGTTATGTAAGTAACTTCAATAAGAATAATAATCCTTATTCTAACACCTATAA
>JANIMX020000321.1:35861-54495 GCA_024582655.2 Erythroxylum kunthianum | reverse complement strand
GCTCAGCTGCTGTTGGTTTTGGTTTATCATTTTATATTGAATGGAGGCTAACCGTTTTAGCTATAGCTTTAACTCCTAGACTCAAATTTTGGTTAAGGTAAAGATCAAGTACAATTTACAGTGTTTGTAAATAGCACTGTAAATTGATCTAAAGCAATACATTAGAGGTCCTTATTTATTCTCTTCCTTCTGCTTTTTCGATTTGATCTAAAGCAGAAAGAGTTAATTACTGTATTGCAGTTGAGTTGATTATAAAGCAGCCAGCTATTTGAGGTGTAAAAAATTTTCCCAGCCGAAGCATCAACTCCTTTTGGTTTCTACCAACTTTTAGTACGTAGGAAACTTGTGAGAGCAATGGGGAGTAGAGTGGTGAAGTAAACAGCATACACTGGCAAATTTTAAAACTGCCAGAAGCATTTCCATAACCAATGTAAGGACTGTACAGTACTATTAACATTTGTCAACTCAATATCTGATAGCCTTCCTTTTTCTGTCATGATAAGCCTGTGAAGTTTATCCACAACTTTATCTACATGACTACTCTAAAAATGGAACTCAGCCGAACCCAAATCCTTCATTGCCTTCATGAATGGCAAGCAGCAACCTTTCTTCCAAATATTGCTTGGAAGGATACTCCGGTAGATCCAACTGATTGAAGCTGCAAATTCCAGTTGACGGAAAGTTAGCGATCAACAGACATACAAACTCCATCCAAACAGGACAAGGGAATACTACTAGATGTCAGTCTGGAAACAAAGAGATGATAAATATAACATTACCAAGTATGAGCAGAAGGCAAGTGATCTGGGCTCCCATAAGCCTTGTGTATTTGAAACTTCTGTGAACCTGAGATTCCCTGTAGTGCACTAAAACCTTCAAGAGGAACCTATAAAATAGCAAGGGCACTCAGATCACTACAAATATGATCCAAATACAACAACCAGCTTCCTCATTCAACAAAGACACACAACTAATTGAATAACGTTAGCATTTCAGATAACATATACTGATGATTGATCTATACATTATTTGCTGGTTGTTAAATTCATTTTATTAAATACAAGTTGTATATAAGCTAACACAATTCCCTTCTCCAACGAGACACAGAGATGAGATACAAATAGGAAAAAAGCAAATGGAAGTAGTAAAATCAAATAAAAATACCTTAGAGGTGCCAGTCACAAACTGAAGAAGGCGAGCCTTGTCCTCCTTGCTGAGTCCCTGAACGGCCTCCCAAAACCATTGTATGACAGGAGAGGCAGCACTATATCCAGAGTACTCTGTATTGGCCCTAAGGTCGTCCACTACAAAACAAAATGAAGATAAAACTTAGCAACTACTCAAAAATGTTTCACGGAATGATGGGGACCAAGAGATTAGGGGGTCATTAAATGAAATATAAAACACTGACACTCACAATCAATGTCCGGAAGGCCGCTAATCAACAGCTCTAATTCCTTGTCATTAAATATTGATATCAACTCCTTAGGAATTAATTCCTCGAATCCTTCCATAAAGGCATTTATTTGAGGACGAATTGCAGTTGTCAACCGATGCTCAGTAACTAAATCAACATACTGGTGCTTATTGTCATCAGTAACTTTAATATTACGTCCTCCAGGAATCAGTTCATAGTCAGTTACCTGAATCGTGATGAACCAAACTTCATTACAGCATATCTTTAAAGAAACTCAAGTCACATAGTAATTGAAGAAATCATACCTCATTCCTTTCATAAAGTATGAGCTTCTCCTCATCGGCGTCAATACTGAAGGTAAGGTCCAATACATCACTTATATCATTCTGGCAAAGTAAATAAGTTACAAGTAAGCAGATCTTGCCAGTGGAATATTTAAGAAAAGGGCTATAGAGATAGACATATGTAAGGAAAAATATTGTACCTCAAGCATCCATTTCAGGTTTTTAAAGTAATCAGGATCGATAGCTTCAATATCATGATATGTAACTTTGACTCCTAGAATGTGCTTGTAAAAAGATCGGGTAAAATGGACATCTAAGAGTTGCCCATCAAAAAGTGCTTTACCAACCTGAAAATAATAAAATAACCAATCAATAATCAAACATTTAATCGGACAAGCTTTCTGATGTTAACTGAATCCTAATAGGAGCTGCAATTAACAAAGAAAAAAAGCGTCCATATGGTACTCACAACTCTTCCAACAAACTTGAAGTATGAAAGATGTTCTGTTTGGTACACAGAGTTGGGGTTAGGCTGGAATGTGGATTCATTGCCCACTGTTGTAAAGAGAAGTGCTCCCTTGTCAAAAATAACCCTGGATAATAACTGATACCATTCCCTTGTAAGCCCACCGGCATCAATACCTTCCTCTCCTTGAAAGTGAACTGTCAATCGCCCTTTTAACTCTGTTGTTGACCTCATGCGAAGCTGATTATATGAATCCTCTAGAATGTAAGCTCTTCTCACAGAAATCCTTAAAGGATTGTGATGATGATCATGCTGATGCTTTATTTTTGATCTGAAGTGGGCACGTTTATTATCAAAATCAACAAATCGAGGAACTTTCAGCATTAGTGAGAAAGACTTCTCAAGCAACCCAGGATTCTGACGGATGAAAGCATTAAGCAGCTTCCTGTGTTTCTCAGAGAACCTCACAAAAGCAATATGCTTTTCATCACCTTTCAATAGGGACCCACAGGTTTTCTGCGGTGCAGCTGATGTGCTTGCATCTTCAACTTCAGAAACTACACTACCATAGTCATGACTAGAACCTGGTTGTGCAGGATGCAACTTCTCACACATCACAAAGAAGGACTCTATGTATGGCAAGATATTTTGAGAACCTGCAGGAAGTGGAGGTGTCACCCCAGATGGTTTAGATGTGGAAGCTCTTGGAGGAAATAGCACATCAGGTGCAGAGTCTGAATAACTCTCTATTTTGCTTATGCAAGAGCTAAGCTCCAGCCACAAAGGCTCTAAAGCTGCATTGATGTCAGACACCTGTAAAAGAGCAGTACTATGTTCTTTTTCTTGAAGTATCTGCTGGTCCTTCTCTTTCTCAATCAGTGATGCAACAAGAGAGCTCAATGCCTGAAGAACCCTTAAAATTGCTGCTCCATCGGACGTTGTTGTACTAAGGAGTGCTTTGAGCTCTTCACCAAATACACGTAGTTCATGCATAGCAGACTTGGTTAAGTTTTGCACAGCATCAGCCAGTTCATTAATAAAGAGTCGACAATGAATTGGAGCAATAGCAACCAATTTCTTCATCACCTCCGCCACAAGAGTATATGCATTATCTGACAAACTGCAGAAAACACAGTATGTAAGATGAAGATTCCTGCAGATAGACTATAAAATCCAAAAGGATGACACATAACAGAATAAATGGTTGTTCAAAAGCATTTGGCAGGCAATTATTATTGGCTGATAAAATTATTCTTGATCCAGAAGCAAAACATATGCAACAAAAGATTGAATCTTCTACTTCGGTCCAAAAAAAGAAAAAGGGAAGGGAAAAAATAGTCCATTTGTTCATGAATGTCATATCATATCTCATGGTATTATTAGTACAATGCTGAAATGGAAACTATAAAGAAAACACATGCAAAAACAGAGAATTAAAATAGTCATGCAATGCTGGCGTTTGCAGATTTGTTATACCCTTCCCGTGCAAGCAATGAACATAGAAGTCGAAGTTCTGCTTGTGGCAGGTTAAGCAATATACTTTGAGTATCACATTCATCACTTGTGCCAGAAACCATCTGTTTGGAAGAATCAAATGCTGTGGATGAGGAACCAGCAATCCCCAAGGATGCAGCACCAGCTTCGCCACTAGTATCAGCACTTGATGAGGAAATCTGAGCTGCGGCTGTAACTGTTCTAGATTTTTCTGTAGAAGTACACTTGCTTTCGGTGTTGTCAATGATAACCTCTAACAAGTTAAGAAGCTGCCAAATAAGCAGAAATTATAACTAAATTATCTCTAATACACCATGAACGTGCCAAAAACAGTTAATAACAAATAACAGCATCATTCTATGTAATATCACCTGTTCAAGATGTGCTATGCTCCGCAAATAAAGAGGTTGATTCAAGAGGCTCAAAAGTAAGGAAATAGATACGCATCCCTCCCCATGCAACAGTCCACCAACTTCATGACCTTCAACAAGCATTTCAGCTTTGCCACTTGTTTGATCAATAATTTGATTCTCCAATCGCTTTGGAAGCGACAGTCTAACCTGCAGCAAAATTTTTGCTACATTGGGATGATTACGTGCCAAGTAAGTCAGTGTCTCAAGAATTCGACGAGATAGCAAGGGTGGCACCCCTGCAAAAGAAACCACAACACATAATCATTGGCACAAGAATCATTCCAAGGGGAAATAAACAAACCACCCTTCATGTTAAGAATATCAGATGACAAATTTTTAACTATGTAAAAAAAAGAATAGAAAAATTCCAATATTTCCGCAAAATTTCCATAACAATATACTAGAAGATGAGCTTGTTGGAATAAATTCTTGAAATCTTGAATCGGATTGTAAGATTAGCCGGAAAAGAATTTCCAAGCTCCAAAATCCATGTCAAAGATCCCAACAACAATAGAACTTAGAAGTTGTAGACTATTTTCATCTGCTTATAAACACATTCATCTATGTCTGAAGAATGTTAGGGGCACCCACTATTGATAACTAGTAATTAAAATTCCTGGACAGAAAACCAAATAGTAAATTTACCATCAAATGACTGCGGACGGGAGTACATCACATTATTTTGGCAAGCATACAGGCGATACGATGGTTCAGCAGCATTTAGAAGACCCATGGGCTTCCTTGTATCAATCATCAGCATATCCATCAATATTTTTACAAGAGTCGTTCTGGTTTCACTATGAGCACACAAATTGAGAAGAAGCCTCTGCAATGGACCTTTATACAATGGCTGGAAATTCATCTCCGTCAGCACATTATTCAAAAAAGAAGAATGGAGAAAAGGAAAAAGCATGTTGATAAAGGAATACCTGAACTATTCGAAGCACCCGAATCATTGCTTGTAGAGATTCTTGCTCAACTAAAGGAGCCCCATCAGCTTCAACTAGCTTAGCAGTAATTGACCTACGTGAGGCAATACCAGTTCTGTCTAAGCTGTATCCAATACCTTCACCTCGTCGAGACGACTCACCTCTACGACTTCTTGGGTACATGCCAAAGAGAGTACGGTTGTGGTAACGATGTGCAAATCTTTCCCTTAACATATTAGCCTCCGCAACTAGAGCAGGAGTTAGATTGGCAAGAATAGCGTCAGATGATGTGAGGAGAACCTGAAAAAGGCAATAGTCAGAGGAGGTACACATCTATTTGTATATTTCAAACTCTGCACCAATGCAGTAGAAGAGAGAATCTACCTCTTCACGAAGATCTGATGGAAACGTTGCAATGATGGAGACTGTGTCCATTTCCACAGGTTGTCCTTCAAGTTCGTGAGACTGTTGAACCCTTTGTGCTTGCTGCTGTGCTAAGACTTCTGCCCTGATATCTGGAGGAAGGGCCGCAAGAAACTCTGGATCAATATCACCAGTATTTTGAGGTTCAGAATTTGACGGTTGAGTCACTTGACACTGTTGAGCAGAAAGTACTTCAGCACGCAATTCTTCTGGAAGGGCATCCAAGAATGCAGGATCGATTGGTCCAGAACTTGCTTCTCCTCCAATTTGTTGCTCCATTATTGGACTATCTTGCTCAGCTTCCCTGCTAGAGTTCTCTGAAACTTCAGTGACACTATGGAGGGATGCATCTCTTGCATTAATAGATGAAGAATTTCCAAAAGATGCATTAGATCTTCTTGCCCTTGTTACTTGTTGCTCCATAGGGATTCTATCTGCTGAACCTTGTCTCTCTCCACCATCATCATGCCCATCAGCACTTCCAATTTCAACATCTAGACTGCGAAGGCTTTCCCCCAAGGTTGCCCCACTACCACTACTTTCCTGGCTTATTGCTTCAACATCACGGACAGTTGAGTCATTGTGTTCAAATTGCATTTCAACAGAATGTGACTGAGGATCACTTGTCGCTGGCCTCCTCTCAGCATTGCCAGACCCATCAATTGCTACAGAAGGAGGTGTGTTGCTTGTATCATGGCTCATATTGTTCTCAACAGGAATGCCAGTATGTGCACCAGCTTCTGGCTCCTGTAGCTGGTTAGCATCGCCATTTGTTTTAGGTTCCACCGCTGGTGTATTCTGGTCAGAAGATTTTTCAGGTGTTGGTTGCCTCAATTGGGAAACAAACAACTCTTCAAGACCTTGAGGTACAGATGCATTCGATCCACCACTTTGATGGTTATCATCCATCCATAGGTTCAAACGATGACCACGACGCCCATTCCTCAATGAACGAAAAATAGAATCCAACTCCGAGTTCCTATCTGGAAAAACCATACGCAGGCATTCTCTTAAAATTTTGAAACCAAAATTTGAAGAGTAAGAGCTGTATGCACATTTTAAAATCAAATAATCATTTGAATTACATGTATGTCATCACTTATATGCAAAAAGTGAGGTTGAAAGCCCTATGAAGTACAAAATCAGTTACCAAAAGAAATCACCTGATTGTCTAGATGTACTTGACTGCTGTGAGGAAGGTCCAACTAAAAGGGGGTGGCGTGAGGGTGCACTAATATCACCACTCCTGCCAAGAAGATTGTAGATGGATGTAGTCCGCCCTTGACGTCTAGAACCAAAAACTTCAACAGGCATCATATGAAGGGCTTCATTAGGAAAGCTATTGTCTCTACCAAAAACCTCAATATGGTCAAAAACTTTTATCCCATTAATTCCCTCTTCCAGCCTAAGTATGACGCCATCCTGATCTTCCTCCTCATCCTCATCATCTTCCTCCAACACTTCTTCATCAAATTCATCATCCTCAATATCATGATCATCTTGATCAGTGTCAGGATGTGGCAAATGATGAACTTCATCTTCCTCAAGATCATTGTGCTCCTCATCATCTTCATCATGGTCATCATCATCATCATCATCTACTTCATCCCCATCATCCCCAGACATGTCTTCATCTTCATCTTCATCAGGATTTTCTTGTTCATGAGGCTGGATTTCAAACCGTATTTCAACATTGCCAATGCCGTTTTCAAGAACCCTTGCATCCTCAGAAGTTACCTGCATAAAGTCATCCTCAGTAGCAGGAGCAAAACCTCCATCAAGATCTTGGTCATGCTCCATATCATCTGTAACAGCTTCAGATCGACCGTAATCTTGAACTGCATTAAATGGTTCATCATTGTCAGCAGACATCAGATTATGATTGGACTGGGATACCATTTCCCTAGACTGGGATGTGTCAACAGCATTATCTGTTCTTCCAGATTGACATTGTGCAGAATGTTTTGTCAAATTCTCACCCTTCCCTGCATTAGAGTCTGCAGAGTTAACATGCTCTTTGGTTACCAACTCCAGAGCTTTAATAAGCCCAGTTACAACTTTCGGTGAGTCAATGTGATCCAGATCCAACACTTCAAGAGTTCGAGTCAAGGATCTAACAAGACCAACGTCTATGAAAGTGGCAGAAGCTTCTGATGCAATATATGAACCAGTGGGCGTGTGAGCAGCGAGTACATCATTGAGTAGATCCACATATGCCTGCATGTCATTGGTTGGTGGCCTAAAACCACCACATGAGTCAACAAAGTTGATGAAAATACAACTGATCTCGGAGAAAACCCTTCTCCTTGCTTCAGCTGAACGGACACATGATGCCACCAAAAACTGACTAGCTCTAGTTGTTAGCCTATGCCTCCAATCACTCTCTACTTTCCTTTCCTTCTTCATATTCCTAGAATATGGAATAAACCTATGAAGAATGTGGTGAAATAGTCCTCCAGCATCCAAGCCAGTTGGTTCCTTCAAATGAGGGGCCCTAGAGCTGCTAAGCTCAGCATCTTTCTTAAGCAATACATTGACAGATGAAGAATACATTAATAAAATCTCTGTAAGAAGCTTCAGGATGAATACAAGTTTTGCAAGCAGAGCAGAAGCTTCTTCACTACTTGTTTCAGTCCCTTCAGACATAGTAGCAACTGCTTTTCCTTTTCCCTTGATTGCAGCAATGTCAATATCCATATCAGTCGAGGAAGGAACATCATGTTGCATATCTGTCGTTACATCATATTTCACAGGAGGTAAAAAACTGCTAACAGAATCCAAAAGAAGCTCGATCACATTCACAAAGCTCTGAGGAGATTTCCGATGAGCTTTAGCACTCTTCAAACTTGGGTCATGGAGCTTGCCATGTCCACTCCCAGGTGACATTTTGTTCATACTGCCCAAGGCAACCTTCCCATCCATAATAGTTGTTTTATCTTTCTCTAATGCTTTTTCCCTCTCCTTCTCCTTGGTCTTGTCCTTCTCACGATCTTTTAGCAATACAACGTAAGGCCTTTCACCAACCATCTCAACTTGGCAAACTGATTTTGCAGCCTGCAAAAAAGTTACTGGATCCCTCGATATGACAGAACTCAACTTTAAAAGAAAATTGCGTGGGGTAACTCTTCCATTTGAATGCCTATTAGCAGCAGCCACAAGGCTATGCTTTATTTCAGATTCCATTGCTTGCTGGAGAGTTTGCGGATCTTCAAGAACATGACGGATAATGGTTCCAGCAACATTGTCAAATCCAGGAAACAGAGAACTTGTTGGCAAAGAAAGCAAAGAACTAAGACCCTCCCCTTCAAGGAAACAAACAGCAACAGAGTGAATTTTGGTTAGTGTGGAGCACAGCTGCAAAACAGCATGCATTGCTTCAGACGGAAGCTGGTTCCTGATGCAGTTGCAAGCTATCTGAATAAGTTTCTTCTGCTCTTCTATATCCACATATTTCAATGGTGATGCCGCTGCAGATTGCAATCTGCTTTGCTTATCTTCATCAATGCTGATTGAGCTTTTCTCACAGCTAATTTCATCCCTTCTCAACTGCTCTATAATCTCAGAGTTCAGTTTTTGATCTACCTGTAGCAGTCGATCTATAGAAAGAAAAGCTGTAGTTACCCAATTTGGAACCGGTTGTTTTTCTTTAGTCACTAAACCATCATCCCACTGTGCAAGCAAATCTAAAACAATCTTAACAAGACCATTCTTCAAGGCAATTTCCCGCGCCACAGCATCTTCGTTAAAAATTAAGGCAAGGACATGAAAAAGAGAACATAAAATAGTACTATTTCTGCTTTCAGAAATGACACTTCTGTTCTTCACTTGATCAAGAATAAAGGAGATAACGCTAGACCTGTGTTGGCCATCATTTTGTGAGCAAATTAACACAAGAAGGTCATGCACTGGAAAAGCTAGAGGCTCCTTCACTTGCAAAATGTTTGCGCATGTTGATAGCAACTCCTCAACTGGAGGAAGTTGGACCACCTCTTCTTCAAGCTGTTGAATACTGGCATTTGTACCATCCTCTTTCAGATTTGATTCTGAGTTCCCCAATGACAAGGCAAGGGCTCGAGCAAGCTCATCATCTTCTTGAGCTTCCTCAGGATGGGAAAACAGCCACTCCATTGCCAACTCCACACTGTTTGATCCAACTTGCCTCAGAGCTTCTTCTGCCCTAGACCTGGAAAAGCCCATCTCCACTATAGTAGAAATAGTTGTTTCATTTGGAGGAGGACCAGTAATACGAGGACCACTGCTACTGTTCAAATTTTTCACTTCGACCCCTGAATAAATGTGCCGTATAACAGAAATTACTGAACTGATGAAATCACTACTGCAATCAATGAACTGTGGGTGCATCCAAACAGGAAGTATTGCCTTCAACACCATAGACTGGAGAATCTTTACAAAAGTCTCAGCATCCCGTGGGAAAGGGATCCCTCCATTTGCCAGAGGTTGAATAAGTAAGTGCTTTGTGAAAGGAGATAGAATAAATGATGATGTCACAAGATGATCCATAAGTTTACCATATCTTGCTAAGGGCCCATAAATCCATGGATTATCTGTACCTTCTTTACCATCTTGTTTCACACTCGCATCATCAGTGTCCATTGGAGATGCAGGCCCCCTGTTCACTGCAAAGAGCAGCTGACTGGTAGCTTCAAATGTAGTCAAAACTGAATGAATAACTCCCTGTCCATATAAACAATTTAACAATATTGGATTACAAGAGTCTGCCCTGTCCAGTAAAATACCATCAACGAAATCAATCACCCTGCCAAAGTACCGGCACTTGGTTGATATGGATGTGTCTGACCCAGAAGAGCTTCCATGGCCACCAAAATTCATGTGATCCAGAGCAATGGAAGCAATAGCACTTGCCACTACTTTAGAAGAAGGAGAAACATTCAGAATATCCTCCCGTCGACGTGAAGGAAGTAACATTGCCTTCCCCAACTCTTGAAACAAATGCATAATATGGAAAGAAAGTGATCTCACCACATCGCAACATGATCTGTAATAAGATCTTTGCTTGTCAAATTCCTTTTTATTGATGACCTCAGCAGTGTTCGACGACTCAGAATGATGAGATTGTTGGATAGATCCCAATCTATTGGAAAGAACATCAGCACTCAATCCTTGTTGCAATCCAGTAGCACGTCCAAGATCACGATACAGGCTCATAAGATCCAGAAACTGGGACTCAATACTCCATTCTGAACTCCTCCTCCTCAAAAATGGATCAAGAAACTGTCTGAATGAATCAAATGGTTGCTCCTCACTCTCATTTATACTTGGTTCCAACTGTTGTGATTCAGTAGCAGAACCAGTACCATCCTCATCTTTTCCAACCTTGGCATCTAAAATTAAAGCAATCTGCCAAAGAACTTCCCGATGCAAATGTCCAATGTCCTCCAGAACATGTTTGCTACCATTTCCAAATTCTGTGAGCAGTGCACTCACCCAACGATTGTCCTTCGAAGCAGCAAGAAATAATAGAAACTCAACAAGGAACAGAGATGAAAAAACTTCATCATCTGGCACTGCTCTTGGATCCAACAAAAAGGATCCCGAAGCCTTGTCAAAACCAGCCAAAGCTTTCTTTATATGGTCCCTAAGAGATAGACAGAAGGCACGTGCTAGAGGCCCAGAATGATGTTGAGTAAATCCCTTGAAAACCATTGTGCTGTGTAAGGCAATAGACATCCCCTCAGATGACTGGACAATACTAGGCTGCAATAGAAGCTTTAGTAAAGCCTCGATTCCCGATTTTTCCACAAACAACCGACAAGTTTCAGAATTTTCCATCGTTCTATGAAGCAGAACCATCAGATGAAAGATACATAGCTGAACAAACTGTTCGTTATTGAAACCTTCTTGTCCCAAGTCAACACCACCAACTAAAGAGCAATGCCCTTCATTTTCCTTGTCACCTGAATCTGTTTCCATGGCACTACTCCCACTAACCTTACCTAATGGCCCCACAAAGTTGTTTTCCCCAAAGGAGGATATCTTATCAATAATTTCAATCATCAAATCAACACCAGTGTTTCTAAGTGAAGAAACATGGCGCAAAAGCTCCTCCACTGCATTTGACAAAGGAACAATGGCATCATTCATTGCTAATACATATTTCTTGCTGGTGAAGATGTCAATGAGAAACCTTAAAGCTGAAGTTTCTTTAACAGCTTCCAACCCTTTGGCATTAAGACATATGGCACCAAGACCATTTGGAACACATGTGAGTGCCTTGGAAGAAGGAAGTACTCCAGCCACCACTGATGATAAAAATGCATCAGGAAGACCCACTTCATGCAGAACGGGAAAACAAGTAGGGTCTTTGTGGATAATTTCACTCATAACAGTCACGGCTGAATAATAGATGTCGCCACCAAATTTATGTGCATTTTCATATATAAGTGCCAGAGTAGAAGGCAAAGAACTATCATGGGAATTTAGGGATCTTGTATTGTTTGCAGGAGCATATGTAGCAGAACCAAGTGCCTTCAATAAAACTTTGATAAGTCTCTTCTGGGAGT
The DNA here is from genome assembly GCA_024582655.2 of Erythroxylum kunthianum. Taxonomy (NCBI): domain Eukaryota; kingdom Viridiplantae; phylum Streptophyta; class Magnoliopsida; order Malpighiales; family Erythroxylaceae; genus Erythroxylum; species Erythroxylum kunthianum. The sequence goes on along the minus strand of JANIMX020000321.1, from coordinate 42,527 downwards.
AGATATGATCCTCATTGTATCTTGAGCACTCACCAACTACCATTGAATTACTGATTTCTCCAGCCAAACCAATAATTCTATGTACTTCTATCTGTAGCCTCTGGCCCAAAAGCTCAACTCCGCCCAATTCCCTCAACAGAGAAACAGCTGAACCACTGCAATCCATGAGCTTTTGCAAGGCCTTTACAGCCAAATAGACAAGGTGCATGTGATTAGGATCTGAATCCTCCAAAAGGGGTAAGAACGTTGGCACCATTCCCGAGCCCCTAACATTGCTCCCTGAAGCCGAGGATGAAACAATATGGAGTAAATAGAACTGAAGGAGTGCCTCGACAAAGGCAAGGGAAGACGGATCGCCAGAGTTCTTCAATGATAAAACAGCTCTTTGAAGAACATTAAGAAGAATCATACGGTTCCCAACAGCAAAACTGATACTGGATCCACTCAGTATCCTCGCACGCTCATGAGATGCTGAATATGCAGCTAACTGAGCTCCTAATGCTAGCATCGCAAGTGTTCTGATGGTTCCAGGAACACTTTCTTCTGAACGCACAATTCTGATCAATTCATTTGTATACTCAGGCTCATTAGCAAAGAAGGATGTCAGTTCTTCACTAGCATCACTAGATTGAACAAGCACAATGAAAGCAAGTAGACAAATTCTGCTGTACAGTCTACACACTCTTGGAGAACGAAAAGCTCGAGCATATCTTATTCTGGTAAGCAGTGAAAATCGAATGTCAGGAGGCACATTGTACTGCTGAATGCACTGTTTCATCAGTGACAGATCATCTTCCTTCAGTAAATGAAGGTCTGGTATATGTATAACTCGAGCACTTTGGTCGTTCACACTATGCAATTCAAAATAAAGGGATGAACCAATTCGGTATTGAGACTTTTCATTACAACTATCTACATCGGATGGGAACAAACATAGCCCTTCATCCTGCGTTCTCTCATTAGCTATCACACAAGAATACAATCCCAAACCCTCCTCTTTGCTTCCCCAGCCCTGGGCTAGAGACAGAAGGCAGCTATTCACAGACCCACATCCGATCAACTTCCCACTTCCATGCAGCTTCGAGGGGTTGATTTTAACAAGAGCTGAAAGAGTCTCCAAAGTAGCAATAAGAACCTCAGGATCTGTTGATGCCAGTAAGAGCTTGAAATGCTGAAGAAAATAAACATAAAGAGTAAATATACTGTGATAGACATATCAAATTAGGCATCCATTGTGGCAAAACTTTTGGGGTACTGTCAAAGAATATACCTCCAACCCATCAAATGAACTCTTGTTAAGACAATTCTCTAGAATGATTTGCATAACTCGCAAAATTTGCAGAATTTCATGTTTTGGGAATGCATTCTCATCTTCACATATATTATCTGACAAGAGAAGGTCATTCCGGCCGGACAAGTATGTCTTGAAATATGTATCGAAATGCAAAAACAACGGCCTCCAATGATGAAAGTTCCCCTGAAATTAAACCAAACAAGTGACGGAAATTAAAGAATGAGAACAGGAAAATTTTGAAGAAGCACAGACAAGTATGCTCTCACCTTACTGTACTCCCAACGAAAGCCAGAGAGAGGAATAGCAATATCTTGTAGAGGACTCTGGATCACCTTGTCAATGAATGCTTTAATTTTGGGAGGCTGCACGTAACATTATATAGTCAGATCTGTAGATAGATAAAAGGATATTATGTACATAAAGCGCACATATGACATGCAAAGACACGAATCTATATTTATTCAAAACATGATCAGCACAACAGTGACAACAGATATCTTTCAAGGTCTACATGAAGAAAGAAGGCAAACCTCCTACCCATAACATCTAAAAGAAACAGAAGGCCTAATCAACAAATGAGCAACAAAACTCTTATAAAAACACAATTAAAAGTTGATCAAACAATGTATTATCAACATGAGTCCTGTACACTTTATTTGTGCAGAGCCATTATGGTGGAAAACAAACACAACGTCCCTCTACCCTAACTTCTAAGAACAAGGAAACCAATATGATACAAATGAAAGAAACATATCAATTTGTTCAAACATTTATCTAAGATTTCTTAAAGGAACATGAGAGTCTAGAACCAAAAGTAAATCCTTTTAACTCTAGAGGATATAGCAATAAGTACTCTGACAAACGAATTAAGAAGTAAAGCAAAGGATTTTAAATGCAGATTTTGTATGGCCAACAAATGTTACATGTCGATCAATGAGAAAAAGAAGATATCAAACAAATTGCAATCAACTAGTGATGATAAATTCAAAATGCCTATTTCATTTTCAACCATTAGGGGAACTTCATATCAATAAGAAACACTAATAAACAAGAATGATCTAAAATGACAGCTCAAAACAACCCTGATTGACTTCCATAATTTAATGTGCTTCAAAATATGCAGATCCTAAAACATTGTTTTAATATGGTACATCAGAACATCTCATCTATGGAGGTGTAAAAGCACTTCTAAGATCCCACCCAAAATGTGGGTATTGTTTTGACAAAGAATCACAAGTAAGAGCATATGCAGACAACCATTCCATCTGCAACTTTGTATTTAAAACTGACCTTATTAGCCCTCACTTTGCTTCAGCTTGCAATCCAACAGGCTTGTGTGGAGAAAAGTATAAAAAAGAATTGATGGTATTCTACAGCTCATCCTAAAGATTAGCCTTGGGTTGATGGGTCTTAACAACACAATCAGGAGACAAAGATATAAACTCAAGCAAAAAGCATCCTCAAGCCTAAGGTAACTGAAAGTAAAAACTAAAGTGAATTATATTCATGAAGAATGCAGCATGTTCTCGCCATTCATAGGATCCTAAATTTCACTCTCATATGAATAGTTCATGTGAATTGCATAAATTGGTGGCCAAATGTTGATGGCAACAAAAGTATCTTAGCTGCTTTGAACTGTGTCTGCGTGTCTGAGTCTCATGTAGGATCATTCCAAATTTTTAATTAGTTTTTGCAGGCTTTCCTTCTTTAGCATTGTTTAGGCTACTTTTCCATTAAGTGCAATATTTTGTGAAAGCTAGGGTTCTTCTATTAGCAGTTTGGGCTTCTCGCTTTTTTACTATTATGCCAAGACTATTTGCTGGACAAGACAACAGACTTATAATTTCAGAATTTTATCCAAGAAGGTTTCTTTGAAAAGTCTAAATTCTTATCAACTATTTCACCCACAATCAATCCTATCCTAACTTGTTTAAACCTAAATGGCCCAATTCTTCCTCTGCATCAGCTACTGAACACATATCAAGTTTCCTTTATTATGATTTCCCTAGATTAGGTTTCATTCATTAAGTTTCCTTCATAGAATTTCCTTTGTTATTTTACAACAACAACAACATCAACACCAGTAAAAATCCCGCTTCTCCTTTGTTATTTTAAGGTTACGTTTTAAAATAATCAGTGAATTTAGGATTATGTTTCATCTGCTCTCTCTAAACCCTAATTTTCTTCCCTCTTTCTCCCATGGTATATCTCTTCTCTTTCCTTGATCCCTGACCTTTTTTCCCCAAGCTCTCTGTGCACCCTTTAAACCATAAGTACTAAGATAATTTGTATAGCAGCTTTGCAGGCCATCTCACAGCACCAAATATTGGTCTTGTACCATGATTTTCACGAACTTACAAGTTTTACAAGAGAATAATGTGCTTTTCAAATTAATTCTTATACTGCAAGAAAACACCTTTGCTTGTCAGATATAATTATCTCTGTGTTTTAGTATATGGAACACGCAAATATTATTCAATATCATTAAACTCATTAAAACCAACTGCTCTTTGCTTAGGTAGCCGCTCCCGCTTCAAGCAAATTAAGTGCATTCAGCTATAATTGGATGCAAAATCACAGTACACCGACTCAAGCACCAACCATGCTCTTAAAAGCTAATAAGTTCCAAGCTAATTGCTAGAGTCAACTAGCACAACAAAAAGCAGCCAATGCACCACACCAATCAACAAAAACCATCAAAAGAGTTCACTGAATGTACCCAGAATTGCAAAACTCCAAGCAAGAAGAAAACCCATAAAGTTATATATATATAAAACAAAAAGTAACAATATCCAAAGAGAATAAAGCAACTCACAGGCTCAGAGTCGAGCTTCAAAGAGGGACTAACGATGCTTTCACCGGACAAGAGTTGCCGTAACCTCGAAGGCAAACTCGATCTTATCGACGCCATCTCGACTCCACTTTGCTACTATCAAGTACTACTGTAACAATTAAAAGAAATTAAAAAAATACAAAGAAACCGACAAAAACATAATCAATAATGAAGCTAAACTCACAATCAGAATCCGATACATAACAGAATCAAATCCCTAAAAAGGCTAAACAAAGTAGCGATTTTTAAGCCATGGATAACAAGAACAAACAGATCAGATTAAAAAAGAGGCATTAAACACACATATATACAAACGAACCAACATACAAGTGAGAGAAGAGAAGGAGAAGAAACCTAAGAGACGAGAAACAGGGACCCGATAGATGCATACACATCACAAGCCTGAAGTAGATAGACGAAGAGAGAGACTAAGAGAAAAGGCGAGCGAGAGAGAGGCGAAACCCCAAAGCAATGAGAGAGAAAAAGCTGAAAAGAGAAGAGAGAGACGAGTGGGGGGCTGTGTTTGTTTGTGTTGGAGTGTGGCTTTGGTTTTGGGCTGACACTACTAAACTTAAATACTATGGCTATTAATTTAATACCAAAATTGTTGGTTCTAGAGATTTTCTTTTTCTTTTTCCCTCTCGAAATTTAATACGATATTCATAATCTTTTTCTTTCGATAAAGAAGCATTAAATTAAAGTCATTTTTATTGTAAATTTTAAATAATTACTCTTTTTAAAAGTCAAATGAATTTATATTTTATAATTTTTAAATATTTAAATAATAATTAGAATGTTATGAGAATGAATTGAATTAAATTTTTAAAAAAATCTCAAAGCATGTTCGACTACATAAAATTTTTATTTTGTATAAAGAATTTGTGAAAAAAATTATTTTCACTTTAATTAGAATTAAAATTAATTTTAGTTTGAAATATATAAAAATACAAAAATGATATTATTGCTTAAAACACAATAATGAATGATATTGTATTTAAAAATGTTATTGATATATCTTTAAATAGAAAACAAATTGAAGCTGCATCAAAAATATCTTTAAGCAACATTAATTTTGTAATATTTTAAAATGTATTGCTTAAAATTAATATAATGTAATCAAATGGCATTTAGTAATATTAAAAGACAATAATAATAGTAATTTGTTGTTATAAATATATGATAACAAAATAAAAATGTTGTTGCTATAAAATCTTTTATAAGCAATAATTAAATTCGTTACTACTTTAAGCAATAACTAAGGGTGACACCAGGTCACACTAAACTTGGACTCACCGAGGCCTAATCCTAATTTGAAATTTTGTGTTCGAGTTCAAATCCAACCTAAGACTTTTGGTCTAAGCCTGAGCACAATTGGGTTTGAGCCAAACTCGAATATATATATTTTAAATTTTTTAAAATAAAAATAACATCATTTTTTTTAATTTAGGCTTTGGATCAAGTTGGATAGGGTAACCGAGCTCGACTTGAAACTCAAAAATATTTAAAAGATTTGAATACGATCTGAAATGTGGTTAAATCAAACCGAGTTGGGTTGAGTCAGACCGAACTGAGCAAGATTTGTCATAATTAACAACAATTAGTATTACATTATATTATATTATATATAATGCACTCGTTTTATGCATATATTATACCTATATACTATTTTAGGGATAAAAAAAGAACATATAATAAAGCTTGTGAGTGGAAACTAAACACAGGCGCCAAAAATCTTTTAGGGGACGTTTGGTTTGGAGTAATCTTAGATTACCATGGTTATGTGTTGTAAGTTATATAATATTACTGTGTTTGGTTAGGGTTATGAGATTATACGAAGTAATCTCACATTATCGTCATGTCAGCTTTTGGGGGTAATGTACCAGGAATCTGATAACCCTCATTCATTTAGGTTATCTAAGATTAAGGAGATATCTTTTTTTTGTTTACATTATTGTCCTCTGCTTTTTGCCCTTTGGGACAAAAATGTTCCCACCAACATATCTTATTATCATCTTGTAGCAGAGTCTTTATTTCCGATAAATCCACATCGTCGTTTTTGTTTTTTAGCAGAGTTTCTTGTAGTCCTATCGCCATTGTTGTTTAGATCACGGTTTGTCGACAGAAAGCAAAATGGGCATCAATTCAACCTTGTCGAACCTTGTGGGCATATGATATTGGTTGTTATATTGTGGAGCTTCCATTCCTGCATTAAATACCCTTCAATCCTTTTATTTAGCCCTTTGATTCTTTAATGTTGTAAACCCCGATACTCCTGTATATGGGCATAGTACTGTGATATGTTGTAATATTATCTGTTGGTAAATTTCATAATGAAATAATACTTTCTGATTTCATTATCAAAGAGGTAATCGGTTAGAAAACCCACTTTTACCGTAAAGGCGAATTTTGACGAAAAAGCTTTTAATGTCGCCTAATCGAGTTCCGATGGATGACGAGGGTCATGGGGACCCAATTTCTTGTGTCCTGAGGCCTTGGAGGCACTCTGGCACAAAATTTTAACTTCGTTAGAAAGTTAGAG
>JANIMX020000299.1:0-13824 GCA_024582655.2 Erythroxylum kunthianum | reverse complement strand
AGTTCTAAATTAAAGCCTAGGTTATCCTACTCGTAAGTATATGAGGTGATTGTTGTAGAACACCCAGGGTTATCTCTCCATGAGATGAAATTGGTCTACTTAAATTAATCTAGAATAAAAACTACCATATGCAATCCTAAACACTCTAACCCAATTTCTTGAAGATGGTTTAAGCAAATAATTCTAATAAACAAAAATATACGAAAAACAAGAGAATTTAACTGAAGCAAAGAGTAATTTAATCAATTGATTTGGTGGGCTTTTGAGAAATTAACTTCGCTAATTTAATCTCTTATGTATGGTAAGACAACTGGTTTGGATTATCGTCTTGCTAAAATAGTTGGCTAGGTTTCAAATCGATTCGAATGATAAACTAAGTGTAACTTTCATATTTGACCAGTCTATTATCCAAATTAATTAAGAAAACCCAACTAATAATTACCCAATTAAGTTAATATGTTTCTAATTCATAACCTAATTGCCTACGGTTCCTTAGTCCAACATTAAACTTCTTCTCACGATTCTTCGTTTAACACTAATTTGATGTAAAGTTTGGTCATGATATTACATCTAATAAATTCAGAAACCGTAGAAAGTCACAAAGTAATTAAACAGTAACTTACTCCATTAATTCTCAAGAATATTAATTCAGCCTAACATGGAACAAATCTCATAATTGACAGTATTAACAGAGTATCATAAAAGCAACAACCAAAGTAATTGAGTTCAAATGACAACAATAAACAGAAGGAAAACAGTCAAGCAAACAGTGTTCTCGAATGAAGAAGAGTTGGCGGTGGATCTCCGGCCAAGCCCTCTGTCTCCTGGCGTAGTTCTCGCGTTCAACCTCTCTGACTCCAACACCCTCCTTGCTGGTTTCCAGATGTTAGCTCTCGATTTTGGCCTTTTCTCCAAACTCTTTGTCCATCGTTGATATTCTCTCTCAGCCCCCAGACGCACTCTGCCTCCAAACGTCTCTCAGAATTCCACTCTTTTTCCAGAACTTCTCTCTGTCTCACCACATATTTCTTTGTTTTGTGTTTGACTAAAAGTCGGCTCCCTTTCAAGTTCTCTGCTTTCTCTCCTCTTTATACTCATCATTAGGTTTTAGGTTTAATAAGTCGCCAATCTTTCAAATTGTGATTCACCAAAAATCAGATCATATTAGATACGGGTGCATGTAATTGGTGTCACACCGTGACATGTTGTCACGCTTATGTAAAGGGCGTGACATCTTCTTCTGTTGTTACACCAGAAGCTTCACGCTCATTTCTGAATATGATGGAATCATTTTCAGTTTTCAAGTTCTTCATGAAAGTTGTAGGCCTGGATGTTAGCTTTTCAATGCAATATGAATCATCTTGATCTGATGTCTTCATCTCAAGATATGGTCAATTCATTTAGCACTGGTCATGTTGAATCTGACATACGAGTTAAATTTCAACAAATTGTGAGGGCCTTTTGAATGGCCAAATGAACTCAAAATTTTATAAATGAGTACAATCTAGAAAGCTCATGATATCTACATCAATTAATACAAAGACAACTTTTACATCCAGGATCTTAAACACCATGAAATCCCCATATGACTGTGTAAAGACACTGTTGAAATTTATTCTGAAAATCTTCAGTTTATGCCCACAATTAAATCATTATAAATATATCCTTATATGCATGATAATGTTCTAATATGTATCTAATAATATAGTAAAACCTACATGAAAACTTAGACTAATTGATAACTAACAATAACAATAATAACTCCTAGTGAGAGTCCCGCTGAAATGCGGGGTTTTAGGAAGTTTAATAGTACGCAGCCTTACTTCTATATAGTAGAGAAGTTGTTTCCGATATACCACATGTAATACGTGACTTTTATATTATCTTCAAGATAATTTGACCCAACGTTATGGGTATCAATACTGAATTTAGTTTTGGTATGATATGATATTAGTAACAGTCAATACTAGATACCATTTTGGGTAATTTATAGTACCAGTCAATACTAAATACCATGTTGGGTCATTTTTAAAAATTACAAAATAGTCCTAAAAACTTTAAATTGTAAAATAGTCGCTCAATATATATTTTCTAATTTTAAATCGACCTTGTCTCTAAAAATCATAATGATATAAATTTGAAATAATAATTATCTCTTTATTTCAATTAATATTACTTTTCACATATTTTACACATAACAATAACTATAAATAATATAAGAAAAAGGTCATTTAATCATCATGCATATATAAAACTAAGAATAATGCAAAATATTTAAAATTTTACAATTTCATCATATAATAAAAAAATAAGTACATCAAAAATCAAATAGAAATAATAATAAAGTTTTATGACTCCATACGTATTACAACAAGAGTTCGTACCAAGGAACACAACCAAGTAGAAGTAAAACCTAAAACAAAAATATTTATGGTTGAAATTTTTATATTTATATTGTATATACAGAATTTAACTTATGCATTAAATACAAGTGAAATTATGAGAATAGAAGAAACAAAAAACTTGAAACTTCATTCAATCGAATATCTGCTCAAATTGCATTGACTCCAATTCTCATTTAGTAAAAAATCTTTTTTCATAAGAGGAGTCTCATCATCACCATCACTTAAATTCATTGCACCAAATGATATGTCATTACTATCTCATCCAAGATTATCTTCCAAGTTACTCTTATCTATCAAACTTGGTTCCTTAGAAACTCAATCTACTAAAAGATCAATATGAACAATACAAATTAGATATATAAAACTATGTGTTCTATTAAGAGTCCTAGTAAATAACTAAAATTAAATTATTAAGAAAACAAAGGTAAGAACCCGACATATTAATGTGGGTATGTACATTACCCATCCTTAGAGGATTTGCAAATTAAAGAAAATTTTGATGATTTACTTATTGACATGAGATGGAATTATTTTGCGCTAACTTGTTCGGTATTTATTGAATTAATTAAGGAGTTTTATAATACCTTCAAATTTAATAAACTGGATAACACAAATTAATGGGTGTCAAATTCAAACAAAGTATCATTGATTTTAATTTAGCCTTAGGGTTGATAAATGAAGAATATGCTAATTCGACTCAATACAAAAAATTTGTCATAGACTACGGTGAGTTTAATTCTTTTAACGCATAGACATCAATGTCTTCTGACCTGTTGGGTTATCATCTAAGTATATCTAATGGTAGTTAATTTAATGAGATGGAATGGATTTATATGCATCATTTCTTGGCTTTTAATTATTCAAGAAGGAAGGCTACTACGTGTTCTTTACTAAAGTTGAGTTGTTCTTTATTTGGTGTATGGTAAACAAATCGCATTAATTTGGGTGCTTGGTTGACAATACAAGTTAACATTGTTATCTCTTCTAATAAGAATTTGTCTTGGTTCCCTTATCACTCATAGCTTGTTTAAGCAGGATGTGGGTACTCGAGCAACAAAGGAGAAGATTCCGTTGTATACCACATGATTGCCCCTAGAGAGGTTCATCATAAATGCAACATGAGGATCATGAAGTTCTACCACCTTTGTATCTTCCAATAACAACACCCAATAAAAATTTCGTTGTTAAGCAGAGTTTAGAGAGGTCTTAATAGTATGCAGCATTACTCCTAATTAGTAGAGAGGTTGTTTCCAAATGACCCACATAAACTACAGAGAAAGAGAGAGAGAGAGAGAGAAGAAAAGAAAAAAGTCAAATTAGGTCAACTTATGAGACCAACAAGAATTCATTTATAAGAGTTTTTTTATCTGAATCTTAGTACGCCACAATTTTCTATTGCGAGTTATGTCATCAATAAGGTCTAATGATGTCATATCATTCTTGATCACTTCCTTTCAATTTTTCTTAAGCCTCCTTTTATTTCTCTTACAGTCTCTAAGTACTATCTTCTCTCATATTCTCACTGAAATTTTTGGTTGTCTCCTCTTAACATGACTAAACCACCTAAATCTTGTCTCCCTTAATTTATCAATAATATTAGCTACTTTTATTATGTCTCTTACCATTACATTCCTGACCTTATCTCTTTTAGTAAGATTGCATATCCAACGGAGCATCCTAATTTCCGTCACCATTAACTTATGACAATGCACTTGTTTAATGGGCCAATACTTTGCTCCATAGAGCTTAGTCGATTTAATCATTGAACAATAAAATTTTTCTTTATGTTTTAGTGATATTTTCTTGTCACACAGGACTCTGCCAATTTGGCATGAGTATCATTTTCAGATGGAAAAATTAGAACGTAAATTTTCTAAAGTTGAGAAGACACTATAATACATCTCCTTTTAAATGCTTACAACTCAGGGGAGTCCTCTACTTTATGATTATTTTTGTTGATTATTTCAATGTTATGCTTTATTTTATATCATTGAAAAATATGAAATTTACTATTTTTCTATAATTATCGTTATACTGAATCGAAGTCTCATCACTATTGTACTTATCCTTTTGAACTTTCAATCCCGTATAAGAATGACAATAGTTGATCCCCCCCTAAGGTTTCATCCAAATGATATTTTTGGAAGTTCCAATTTAGGTTTGATTAAGTATATATCAGTGGGCTCGAATCCAACTCTATTCAAAATTTAAGTATATCTAAAAAAAATTAATATGTTTGTTGGATTAAATTTAAATTTCCTAGATCACAAGAATTAAAAAGTTTTAACTTTGTTTTTTATTTTTATTTTTGTTTAATTCAATGAAAAATTGTTTGTTTGTACTTTTGGCTTCCGTTCTTTTAATTTTTCATAACTTATAAAAATCATAAAAGCATATTTATATTTATATTTTTAATCTGATTTATTGTTAATTATATATTAATTATTAATAAGAATTATTATATTATTATTTTAAGTTTTAAATCAATTTAATTATTAAAATAATATAATAAATATTAATAAATTGAAAATATCTTTCAAAATATATAAATTTCATTTTAATAATTAAAATATATTATAAATAAAATAATTATTATTTTATTTATTTGTTTAAATAAATATAATAATTTTTACTCATAATTTATCAATAATTATTGTATAAAAATTAAAATAATTTAATTTAATTTATGCATTCATAAAAATAATTTATCTTTGAAATTTATCTAATATACAATTATTATCACTAGTAAAAATATAAATACATTAACAACCAAATATAATTTTATTTTTATTTAAAAATATAAGCGAAACCAAATAACTCGTAAGTTTTTAGTAGATTCAAGTTTTAAGTCTACTTGAAACAAATTAAAAATTAATTCATTAACTTTAATTGGAGTTGGATTAACCGACTGTTTTTATTTTGTATTCATATTTTACAAAACCAACAGAAATTTTGCTTTTCACCGAATCAATCAGTTACTTTTAAGTTAATGATACAATCTCTTATTCACCTACTTCTGAAAAAGTCGATCCATATACGATTCCCCTGTAACCTGGAAGCTACCTAATGTGAGTAGTCGTCGATGAAATTTAATAATGACAAATTTTAGTTCAGTGGTAAAATTATATCTTTGTAATAAAAAAATTACGGATTTAAGTTACGGAAACAGTTGCTTTGTAAAAAATACAAAAATAATATTACGTATAATTGACGTTCTTCACTCGAACCTCACAAAGCAAAACAAAAACTAAATTTATTGAGATTGTGATTGGTTGGTGATATTCCCTTAATAATATAGATAAAATTGATCCAAAATTTTGTCCTTTTATAATATATTAAGGTCATCATCACACTATTCCCAAAATTCTGATTATCAAATCAATATTTTTTAATTTCTTGTATTTTCAAAGAAAATTGAACTGAGTTTAAACTCAATTTTAATTAATTAAATTTAATACTATTATAATAAATTAATATTTTTACCTAATAACACACAATAATTTAGCATAACACAATCATAATTTTAAATTTTGGGTTTAACCTTAAATATTTGAAAATCAGGTAGCTGATGTTAGACAAGAACTTAAATCTTAAATTAACCGGAGACAACAAAAATAATAACAACAAAAACAAACATAATTTTTTTACTTTATAAGTGTCAGATGCGGGACATTAATTATATACGATCTTTTTTTATATATTTTATATAAAAAAATATTTCTATAATTCAAATATATGATCATTGAATTACAAATTTTACTAATTGTTCCACAGGTCGCCGAGATCAACTAGAGACAAGAAGAATAAAGCAAGAAAGCATTAAAAGCAAAGGGCAAGAGGGCATGTTCTAATTGAGCAGTTTCTTACATTTCTCACTGACATCCCATAATCTCCATTGTCAATGAACTCTCCAATTGCTGACTTCAAGACGCTAGCACAAGACATAGTTGATTAATATCTCAGTTTGGACACAATAAATGTTTGGGTCATACTGTTCTTGCTTGCTTCTCTTTCGCGGTTTTGCCCAATCACCAACTACCCACTCATTTTAAGTTGCGACTCTTTCTTCTACGCTTCACTTCCATAGCCTGATTTCCCCACTTTTTATCTCAAAAGTTCCCGGAGCCAACCAGCTGCTGCTGAAGTTTCCATCTTTGTGCTGCAAAATCATCAGAAAGCTCAATATTTTCCACCAAGTCATGGCCTTTCACCTTCCTTCTGTTGGTTTTGGCTTCATTTATTTTGCCCTCTTGATTCTTCCTGTTGTTCAGTCCATACCCTTCATTGTTATCCATGGTAATTGTCTACGCCATTACTTCTTTTCTGGGTTTCTTTTTTGTTATCTGATGATCTGTTGTTTCTCTTTCTGGGTTTGTTTGCTTTATTGATTATTGTCCATGACTGCGCATCATAAATCTTGGTAGTGGATGATTTTTGGAGTCTGATAATGTTTATATTGGGTTACTACTTGAGCGAATTATTCGATGTAACTGGTTCTTGTGATGATTACTCCATGCTAACTATAAATGAATTTTTGCATTTAACACACAAACTTTCAAGATTGTTTCGTTATAAACTTCCCTCAATATGATGGGTTCTTTCATTAATTAAATGTGATTCTTTTTCTGGATGGCATACTGAAGAAACCATGATTAGAAGATGCTCAGGAAGTTTGAAGGATTGGACTTCTTGATACCTGTTTGCTTTAAATATTTTAATTGGTTAGTTGATTTTATGATGCCCATAAACTCGAGATTTTGTGGCAGCTTTATGTTTTGGGGGATTAGACTATTATACAGAACTGTAAATCACTAAACTACCATGACCATAACCTTGTAATAAACAATCAACTAACTTTCAGAGAGAAAACAAATGTGCAATAAAACTTCATCGTGTAGGTTTTCAAAAGTGTGCTTCTTTCCAACTATTGATACTGATATAGATATACTCGTCTGTAGGAACTCTGCAAGAAACAGAGTAAAACATGAAAAAACCCGTGAGATCTGCAGATTTCAGGACTGGGTTTTCTGCAGAATCTGAACTTTTTACAATGAATGCTCTTGCCTTTAGCATTTACTTGATATGGGAACGGCAATGTTCTGAAACCCATCAATTGCTATGTTCTGTTAAATATTTATTTCATTTATATCATTCCAGTTTTTCCATTGAATAAATGAATGAATTATGTTAGATCCAATTTTTCCATTCATTATTCTAAAGTAGGACCTGTCTCCATCATGTCTTGGTTTATGGAACACTATTGAGTGGAGATTAACATGGTGAATTTTGTAATAATAGATCTGTTCTAGAGTATTTAATTCCTAGTTTTATATTATTTTATTACTCAATTCTTCTTTTAATGACAGGCATAGGAGATCAATGCAAGAACCGTGGAGTAAAGCAATTTACTGAGCAACTCATTGAATATTCTGGCTCACCAGGATATTGCCTGTATGTCCATATAGCATATAGTTAATAGTCTTATGAAGCTGACTAATACATGTTTGAATGTAATCAATAGCTTGCTAAATAATGTCGGAGAATCTGTGTATACTAGTTTTGCTCCTGAGACTCGACCTGTGAGCACAAAATTTAATTATTATACAAGCTACACCATAACTTTTTTTTAAACGTTAGTATGCAATAACCCCTCCAGCAGTAACTTAAAATTAATGTTCTCTCTTCTCGTGCTATTATCTAAAGACAGCTACAATGTGGAACTACCACTTTATTCCGATTACTATAATTTTTTCGGAAATGTTGGTAATATTCTGAACATTTTTTCAGAGAAATTGGGGATGGAACATGGGATTCCTGGTTTATGCCACTTGAGGAACAGGTGAAAGCATATATAACCACATTTGTTATAATATAGAAACACTTACAGTTCTCACATATGATCTGAACTCCTGATCTTGTTTTCACAGACAAAGGCTGTCTGCAACAAGGTGGGAATGCTCTCTGGGTAATTATAATTCAATTTTGTAGTGTTTTCTTTCTAGGCATATTACTAATAAATCTATTCACAATTACATGTACAGGTGAAAGAGATGGAAGATTTAAATGAGGGCTATAACATAGTAGGTTTGTCCCAGGTAATAACTGATCTTTAAGTCTTTTGCTCGTATGTGTTGTAGAAACTAATTCTATCCAGCTGTTCTACCCTTCTTCCTACATGACTTCATCAATGTTTTCATGAACAAAAAAATTACTAGATGTATAGAAGTTGCCTAAGAATTTGTGATTAGAACATGTTCATGTTTCATTTGCAGCTGCATGTGGGTTTAGAGGTCAAGATAGTACCCTACCTCTCATCCTGAAGCACCTCAAACTTAAAAGTAGACTGCTGATAATAATAATAGCTTCATCTTACTATTCTTATTCTCTTTAACTTTCATTTACTATCAAATTGAGAAACTTGAAGCATTTTAACTTCACAAGTTTGCCAACTTGCCCAAGATGGTGAATACATTTCAGGTGATTCTAACTATTTGCTTAATGGGTACCAAATTAGATCACTCACTGTTTTAAGAATTTTGTACTATTATCTTTAGTTAGAACATTAACCATATCAGTCTGTATAGTGGTTGATTACAAGGAATTACTGTTCTTTAAGTTTTCCTATATGAAAGATTTTCAATCAGTCTATTACTTTCCGATCTTGACTCTTTTTGCGTTTACCCCATTTCGGTACAGGGGAACTTAATTGGGCGGGGAGTGCTGGAATTTTGTGATGGTGGACCTCCCGTAAGAACCCTTTACACTTGTACTCTGTTTGATATGAAATGCAAATGCATGTGTTGGTGATGTTTTAGGATGCCTTAAACAGGAACGAGACCAGATATCGAATAAATTATTCAATGGAGATTATTTGATATTCGATCTCATTCCTGTTAAATGCCAGAAACAATTAATGTCTCACCAAGCATGTATTTCATCTAGCTCGTTTTTGTTTACCATGTATTGTTCTAAACCTGACAAGTTACTCAGAAAGTAGATTGTCTGCTTGGGAGCATTAAAGTAATTCCTTTTTCGGTTTTGAACAGATTAAGAATTTTATTTCTCTAGGAGGACCTCATGCCGGCACGGCTTCTGTTCCCCTTTGTGGTGTAAGTACTACATGACTTGACTTTAAATCATTATTTATCACAAAGATCTCTTTTATAGTCCAAATACATAAAAAAAATTCTAGCACAACAGGGACCCTGGTTTCAGCTACTGCTTGGTGATGGCACATCCTCTATTGATGTGAACAGCAGAGAATAGCTCTTGTTCTGTGATATCTTTGCCTATTGGGAGACAGTTCAATGTTTGTTGATGAGTCCCAATTTTCAAGTTCTGAAGTAATGTAATAGTTTCTGAAATCACAATGTTTTAATAAACTAAACTGCTCTGAAACCATTGACTCAGTGGTGCAGTTGGTTTCTTGTCTGATTCATTTCTTTTGTCTTGAAGTTTGATCTCGTTATGAGATTTTCATTTATACTGACACAGCTCTCATTTCAATGACTTTGTTGTTAGTCCACTGATGGAAATTATTATATGACTGAGATCATGGCCATTTTTTCTTGTATAAATGTTATATCTCAAGTTTGATAGATACTTTTTTTTCATTAGCTGAGAATTGTTAACATCTGGCATTATATAACATCTTGTATAAATTTTCTTTTGCAGTCTGGTATTTTTTGCATAATTGCAAACAACCTGATCAAGTCAGAGATATACAGTGCCTATGTCCAGGTATGCATGGCCTCCTCACATTTCTTCTGCCATAACAAGCATATCTATTAGTTGCATTTGACTTGTGGAAATTGCAGGATCACTTGGCTCCCAGTGGCTATCTTAAACTACCAAATGTAAGTTGATCACCCTTATAAAAGCAAGATGCAGAAAAATGTTATGTTTTCTTGTTTTTGTGCATGATCTCTTGCTTATAGCATATTCAAATTATAGCATTCAATACCCAGCTAATAATTCTAAAATTCGAAGTTCAGTGAAAATATTGAGGAAATGACCTTGCTTCGCATCTAACTTCCTATGGAAAAACTGGTTCAATTTTCCTTCTCTATGTATCTTATAAGATATTGACTGTAACTATAATACCTGTTATCTTCATTCAAATATATTTCCTGATTTCCAGGACATCCATGACTACCTGAAGAAGTGCAGGTTTCTTCCCAAGCTTAATAATGAACTTGCTGATCAGAGAAACTCGACATACAAGGAAAGATTCATCAGCTTGCAGAATCTGGTTCTTATTATGGTGAGCAAGTGACCTTCTTCATGTTTTACATGATCTTTTTGACATTGTTTAATGATTTTCAGCCTGAATTAACAAGTATATTCATGTCTATCTTTATAAACTTCAACAGTTTGAGAATGACAATGTTTTGATACCTAAGGAGACAGCTTGGTTCGGCTACTATCCAGATGGTGCTTTCAAACCAGTCTTACCAGCTCAACAGGTTGGTTGAAACAGATTGTTAAACGAGTAAAGTTCATAAAGAGCTCTTTTAATGCTTCCTTTGTTAAGAAGTGAACCAAA
The DNA here is from genome assembly GCA_024582655.2 of Erythroxylum kunthianum. Lineage (NCBI taxonomy): Eukaryota > Viridiplantae > Streptophyta > Magnoliopsida > Malpighiales > Erythroxylaceae > Erythroxylum > Erythroxylum kunthianum. Next base: position 2,874 of record JANIMX020000299.1, on the reverse strand, counting down.
ATCAGTTGGTATTCCGTTTGACCAGTCTTCCAACTAATCAAAATACAAATGGAAGACAAAATAGACTGTCTTTCATGTGAAGTACGATTTGACATTACCGATTCTTTCTGCTCAGTTTTTTTTTTTTACCCAGGAATGAAATACTCGTTGTACTATGTCAAAGGGTTTGAATTAATTTGTATTAAAGGATAATTATGTTTTTGTTTTGTTTATAATAGATGCTTTTGTTTAAGCAGGAGTTTAATCAGTATTCTCACATTGTTTTCAGACAAAGCTTTACCTTGAGGACTGGATTGGTCTCAAAACTTTAAATGATGGTGGAAGAGTTCATTTCCTTAACTTGTCAGGAGGACATCTTGGAATCTCAACTAGTGACATGAAAAAGCATGTTGTTCCTTACTTGATGGATCAAACATCATCATCATCAACAACTCAAAGGGAGGACAGAGGCGATGTTAGAGTGCCCCGTAAGGTGAAACCAAACAGTCAGAGTATGCAGATAGTGACGGACATTGATGATCAAGAACCAACTGAGACGATGCTTGGCGGATTATCATCGTACGAGTGGCCAGCATCAGTTAAAAGTTTTTTCAGGGAACTCATTGGACTGTCCGAGGAAAACGATTCAGTCTAACGCATAATTTGGTTATATATATCTGCTTTGCATGATTACTTATTGTTCAAGTTATGACGGGCTTTACCTAAAAATGCATGTCACTACTTGTAGAGTGGTTGTTAAGAACAGGAAAATGAAGGCCGTATTTGTAACAAAACCCTTTTGGATGCTTCCTAACAGATGGGAGCTAATCCATTAGCAAGATAAATGCACTATACACGTTCATTTACGTGCTAAAATCTTTTTTACTTGCTTTGGTTTTCCTAGTTTTGTTTCTTTTGAAACTGACCAACACTAACAGGCATTCCATGAATTGTCGCAGGTTAAAAATAGTTCCCAAATCCAGTGTCCTCACCCTTGTATGTATAAGTAGAAAGTAACGAACTTCACGGAGAAGATTATTATTAGATTAAGCTCTTTTCATTGATTCAAGACGCAGACAAACTCGATTTACAAGAGGTGAAAAAAACCCAAGTTTTGAGTCCTCCCCACCAAAACATTATTCACGCTCTTATATTCGAGAAAGGGAACATGGTAAGATAAGTAAATGGAAGTGCTTCGCAGCCTTATATGCAAACAAGTGATTCTCCTCAATAAACATGGATGTCTACACTGATACCTCCCAAGTGATCAGCTGCTACGGAACAGCTGCTCTTCCTATCTAGTTGCTTGCTGAAATTCTTTTGATGTGTCTGGCAGCGCAGCCAGAGACAGGAGAATCGAGTCATAGCTGCTTGACCAGCAACTCGAACACGGTAGAGAACACTCAAATCAGCCCATATCTTACTTCTCACAGACTCTGATTGACTGCTCGTATCATATCCATCAAGATCTGCTTTTGTTACAACAACTACAGAGCCATCATCAAAGGCCAGAAGATCCTGCAAAGGTGGTGGCCTCAAAGTTCTCATAACTAAATCGATTTTCTTGATGCAGATGTCACCAGTTTTTACTTTAAGCTGATAGTATTCCTGAACAGCCTGTAATTCCAACCAAGGAGTTATAAGTCACAATAATTAAGCAGCCATGTCAGAAATTTATCAAAAGTCATCTTACTACTTGGAAAATGTAAATGTTCGTTTACTTTTCTACAATGGCCCTAGGAGAATAGAAATAACATCTAAAATGACATAAAGAAAAGCTTTTGCTGGACATTTTGCACCAAGTCACAGCAAATGCGTCATAGAGACGAATTGCCAAAAGACTACCTTCCACTGAGCAGATGCTAGAAGCACCCTGGGTCGGATTGACCTCACATAATCATATGCAGCACCAGGTGTCATCTGATTATGATGAACCTACATCCAGAAAGGAAAAATATTCTGCAATGTAAGACAAACATTACGATGAAAATAAAATGCTAGAATGATTGAAGGTCCATTCAGGACAGACCAAATAACAGAGAACTATGGTCGTGCTGCGTCCCCGACCAGCTTTACAATGAACATAGGTACTTTGTCCATGCAATACATTCTCTTCAAAAGATGAGTGAAAAGAAGCATCAGAACCAAAGAAGAATCCATGCTAATCTAATGCAAAATATTGGATGTTTTTTTACAAATCATTCAAAAGCTTACCACGAATAAAGTCTACAGCTTGGATTATATCACTCAAGGAGGGAGCAAAGCAGTAGTCTCTGGTAGGAATTACCAAATTATCAATGCCATGAGCCTGCAATCATTGAAAAATAAAAATGGAATATTAAAAAAAACATTAAATCAATAGTATGATGCATCGAATTCGAGTTGACAGATCTTCATAAGGATGATCTTAGAACAAATATAATCAATAACTTAATGAGAAATGCCACACACTGGAGCATGCAGAACCAAAAACATCAAATAGAGATAGATATCAAGTTTGATATCTGACACAAATTGCATCAGATCATGACACCGGTCCTTTCCACATACAAGAACTGCGTAAACAATTATAAAGCACTCATCTGATAGAGAGATGTGGGAACCAAAGTCTCATAAGGCTCATTAAGTGTGATCACCCCCCGAACACCGAGTTCCTTCAAGCGCGGGACATCACTAGGAAATGGCACAGCACCTAATAATATTAGCTGCAAAAGTATGGATTTCAATAAGCTTTTACTCATTATACATAAAAATATGCATCAAAAAGCTGCCATATATTCACAAATACATTGGGAGCTCAAACAATTGAACTGGAAATCCAAACGAAAACAAATGGTACCTCATGAACCCGATCCCACCAGCGAAACTCGGTCTGAAACTTGTTCCTAACAACAT
>JANIMX020000296.1:194146-214946 GCA_024582655.2 Erythroxylum kunthianum | reverse complement strand
ATCATAGATCAAGATTGGCGTCTAGCAACGCATCACGACCACCCAAATATTTAAGAATGTCAAAGTAGTTTTGACTAACCTTTCCGTGTATGATTTTTTTCCGTATAATTCAATCATTTATCATACAATGTTCCGATTAGACATAGAACATGAAATTAATGTCTACTTTATTTTTGAGTCCAATCATATTAGTTCTCCGTTATTAACTATCAATTCAATTAATGATATTTGTAAACTATTTACAAAGCGCCATTCTACCTCAGCTAATAATTTCTCGAATCAATACTAATTTAGAATAACCGAACATTCTCCCTAATTACTTTAGGGTAATGAATTTTATCTTGATCACACAACTACCGCTACATAGTTTATTATACATCCAATGACTACCGATTTAACGACCCATGATTAAATATGTCATAAGTAGTATCAAAACATAGCAATTCATATACAAGATAACTTTGGTGACCTCAAGTCAAAGGATCAGTTATATAATCATCATAATGAGAATTTTTATAGACATACAAGTAATGTTTCAAAATGAATTTCTTATGTCGGGTCTGTTCAGTGAACTTGTTCTCTAACAAACACCCACCCGTTTGTTTAAGCATCTCCATACCTTAGTCTATAAGATTAACTACTTTTATAAGGAGAAACATAACGTGTGCTAGTATTTTCACGTTGTATTAATGTCCAGTTTTAATAGAAAAATGAATATGAATAATTTAGGGATAATACATAAATACAATATAAATCTCATAATTATAATCTCATTATAATTTTATTTACAATGTATAATTATCCAAGAACTTTACAAAATAAAAAATGTATTTAAATATTTTGTCATAATCTAGGGCATAAACCGATCAGTAGAAACATATACTAACCAAAATCACGGTAAAAACTGTTTTCGTACAATGAGTCTGCAGCGATCTTTAATGTTGGTTGGGCTGCTACTCAACCTTCAAACAAATGTAATCAGCTTCATGGTTTCAGATAAAATCTACATAGCATTCTTCTTATTCTTTAAAAGCAGGAGAAGGGACAGGGGTAAAGTTGTTTTCTTCGTTGCTAATTATTGTAAAAAATCCTCTAAAACCCCCGATCACCTTCCTGTCCAGCAAAATGTTATAAAAAATGACGATTTGTATCCCAATGAATTCAACAATTATCATTCTACGTTTGAAGGATTCTTTCCAGAAATATTGAGGATATCATTGGTTTCTGTTCGTTGAAATCTCGTGATCTCAACCAAGCAACCACCTTCAGGCTTCAACCATGTGTGTTGAAATGAGAAACCAAGTAAAAATGAAGATCAGGTGGAGTTGTCCTTAGTTGATGATGGAGCGGTAAAAGCACGTCGATCGTCGGAAGTAGCAGTAATAACAGGCATCCATACATCAGCGGTGCTACTCAAGAGTGACCGCACCTGTGGATCTGCTGCCATTGCCGTCGATATCATCTCGTCCACGGCATCTAGTTTTGCTGATAATTTATCCAACTCCCTTGCTATTTCCAACTAGAGGCATAAATAACATCATTTATGCTCCTCATCAGTTGAAATGAAATGATGATACATGGATGGGATATGATGACACGACACAAATAAAAAACAAGATGTGTCTCACCTCATCAAGATCGGTGGTGGGTTTTGAAGGGAGTTTTGTAACCTCTAGTCCAAGTGCTTCAATTTTCGCACGCAATTCAATTTCCTCCTGGTTTGTCAAAGCTTCCACCTATATTGGTGAGACAAAAAAAGATAAATAAACGGGAGAGATTATGAATCTGAGAAATAAGATTAAGCATAAAGAAGATACAGGGCGGGAAGTTATTGAAAGCAAAAAGCGGCAGTTGATTATTTACCCAACCAAAAAGATACAAGTAGATAATCGAAAAATGAAGTAGATGACACTTCCAATTGGGATCTTATTCTTCAGCTGGATGAATGACTAGAGAGAGGAATTGGTGAGCATACCTGCTGCAGAAGACCGGAAAGTAGGTGAAAGAGCTGTTCGTCTGCTGAAGCTGCTACTTGATTTTCCTCCATTATCTTCTGTAAGTATCGGGTATAGGGCTTGTGCTTTAGGAAAATTTTCTGATCTGAAGAGATGATGATTCCCAAGTCTCTCTCGTGTCTTTGATTTTTTTATATTATTATTTTATATTCACAAATACACGTATTCATCTGCTCTTCTTTTGGATATGCTGAAAGATTAAATTAAATCAGGCGAGGAGGAGGAGGAGGTCTTCCAAACAATAAGTAGTTTGTTTTTTTTATATATATATTTTAAGATGAAGTCCTCCTCTCCTTGACCTAAGACACCAATGATTTTGATCTTGGGCCAAACTCCGATTGGGTTTGTGGATGAAGGAAATGGAAAGCTGGGGAGGGGCGGGGCTGGTTTCTACTAATAATAATAATAATAAAAATAAAAGAGTTGTTCCACTTCCACACCCTTCCCAAGTACCCCGAAAGTTAATGATAAAGGCAATCTTATCTTTTGAATCAACATATTAACAAAAAGTAGTAGGCCCAATTCCATTGGGTGGCATTTATTCGTCGGGGAAACTATTCCATTCCATTCCATTCCTTTCCTTTCACACTTTTGTCTTTGCCTTATCTTTTCTTTTTGTGTTTGCATCAAACGCAAAAAGACTACTTTTACTCGACCCATTTGATTTGATGTAACCTTTGCCTAACTCTCATACTAATCCTATAATCTTTTTTTTTTATATATATATATTACTATTCCTTTTCAGTTTCAAATATCTTTTACTTGCTTTGTTTTTCTATAAAATATTATATACCTGGAATTGGATGCTATAATTTCATTTTGCATAGGATTAACAATTACCTTTGATTTAAAAGTAAGCAAAGAAGCTGTTAATGTGTATTTTCTTTTCAGATGATGATGATTCATTTGGAGGCATAAGTCAATAGAGGAGGGTCCGAGTGTCAAAACTCACAATAGGTGGCATTTCATAAATCAGAACGAGACCCAACACCAACCTGTCCGTATTCTACACCCGTCAAGTGGAAAAGGACAAGAACAAACACGCCTCCACCACCTCTCATCGGGTGTGCTCAGTAGTAGCCTGTCAGTAAGTAGTATGGGAGTTGAATCGGGTCGATGTCGAGGAACTGGAAACTCAAAGTGAGGCTCTTGATAGAGTTGAATTGATAGAGGTGTTATTTTAATATATAAAAATAAAACCCCCGCCCCCTGCAGGCAGGGCCCCAACAACTCTTCTTCAACGACTTCCTGCACGTCATCAAACCATTTTTCTCATTCTCTCCCTTTGCTTCTTGACACCCATTGATTTTCTCCATGAACCAACATATGTAGAGTTTGTCAGTTCTATCTGCTTTTTCCTTCTCCCTCTGTTTATTCTTTAGACAATCCTTTATGACTTTGATTCTTGGAGTGTCGTTTACACTACCTTACGTTTTGGCTCCGTTTCTGATTTAACCGGTAATAATCTTTTTGCTCCCTAAATTCTGCTCTGTTTATTTTCTTTTTACTTGCTTCTTTCTTTCTTTATTGTTACTCTGCTTCTGCGGCTTCAAATTTACATGTATCTGCCTATCTATGTCAGCATGCGTATTAAGCATCGCAGTAGAAAATATTGGGTTAAAAAAATTGAGGTTTATGTATTCCTAAACCGATGGTTTCATTAGCTACAGAGTACTCTCTGTGTGTGTGAGCTTGTGTTTGTTATGTGGAAAAGAAAGGACAAGCAATCAGACTTTTCTCACATCACAGATCACACAAAGACACACCTACTGCTTGCTTATACATAGTTATGTTTATGCCATCTTCCCAATTAATTCTAGTTGCTTTGAGCTACAGTGAGCGATTATCATTTAAAGAAAGTTGTATTTATGAATTACTGTCCTGTTTTCATACAAAGGGTACTTGATCGGCATCGGCGGTACGTGTAAACAAAGAAATGATGTCGACTAATAGTAAAAGGGGTTCGGATCAGCAGGCACAGCCGCAGAGACGGATTCTGCGGACGCGGACAGCTGGGAATGTAGGGGAGCCGATGTTGGATAGTGAGGTGGTGCCTTCCTCTCTCGTTGATATTGCTCCAATTCTGCGTGTGGCTAACCAAGTGGAGGCCAGCAACCCTAGAGTTGCTTATCTCTGTAAGTTGCAGCCTCTTTCATTTATATATATCAGTATGTACGCCCCTTTTTCATAGATAAGTACTAGTTCTTCACAGCTATCGCTAGTGTCAGAACTAATCTTATATTTATATTGGAAGTTTAGTCAGTGCTTGTCATTTTGTTGTCTACTTAAATCTAGAACTAGTGGGACTGATGAATCCTGGAGTCATCAAAGTTTCTGAACTAATATTCCTTGGGCCAAAATATCAGGGCATGCAATGGTCATTAATGGAGTGACAGAAAGTGAAGTTTTGAAGAAAATGAATGGTGATTAGAATATCATTCTAGGATAGATTCACAGGGAATAACTCTCTCACTTGGTGCTCTGTTCTAGTCACAAGCCTTAGTTATGCCCATATGATCTCTTTCTTCCTTTTTCTTCTGGCAGCCTTACTCTCATAAAATTTTGCTTTTCTATTTGGTTAAAATTTGTTTGGCTGCATTTAGGACTCAAATTGAAATTCTGGTTTTGTGTATGTATTCCAATGTTTTCCAGACTCTAAATCTTCAGTTTTGCATTGATGTTGAGAATAGGTCGTTTTTATGCTTTTGAGAAAGCTCATAGACTAGATCCCACATCTAGTGGGCGTGGTGTTCGCCAGTTTAAAACAGCACTTCTACAACGTCTGGAAAGGGTAAGCACTTATATGCAGCTTCCCTTTTAAAGATCCAATTTGACGTTAACTTCTTGAAGTTTAACATGTTACTTTAATTCTGTTACAAATTGTTCAACTTTGTCCAGAGGCTTCTACTGTATTTTTCACTTGAACCTTCTTACCAGTTCTTTCTTTTTATCCCTCCATCATAACACCTCTTTTGTTTTCCATTTTTTTTCTATACGTATTTGTTTGGATGGAGTGTAACTTTTATTTTTTTTTCCTGTCCAGGAAAATGATATTACAATGCAAGGAAGGACAATGAGTGATGCTCGAGAAATGCAGAAATTTTATCGTGATTACTATCAGAAGTATATTGAAGCTTTAACAAATGCAGCTGATAAAGCTGATCGGTAATATATGTGAAAGTTTCTAGGTTGTATTTTGATTTGGTTGTCCCTGCACATGGTTTTGCAAATCTCATGTGAAGTTCATTATCCTAACTCAGTGCTCAACTTACAAAAGCATATCAAACTGCTGCGGTCCTATTCGAGGTTTTGAAGGCTGTCAACCAGACAGAGGAAGTGGAAGTATCAGATGAGGTTGAGATGACACTTTCTCCTTTTCAGTACTACATCATTGTCAGTTTTCATTCGTTCAGCATGCTAAGACGACATTCCTGTCTACATTCATAGAGGTTATGACAATGGATATCTGGTGTAACAGTTATTTTCCTCTCTTTCTTGTAGATTCTGGAGGCTCACACCAAAGTTGAAGAAAAAACAAAAATATACGTGCCTTACAATATTCTTCCCCTTGATCCTGATAGCCAAAATCAAGCTATCATGCTATATCCGGAGGTTAATTCCATTTTGATCCACTTCCTCACTTTGTTTTCTTTTTAGCTGAAAGCTTGTACCTTGTCCACTGGTGCATTTGCAGATTCAAGCTGCTGTATCTGCACTTAGAAATACCAGAGGCTTGCCTTGGCCAAAGGACCACAAGAAGAAAGTAACTGAAGACATTCTAGACTGGCTTCAGGCTATGTTTGGTTTTCAGGTGACTGATTTGTTGGCAATTTGTGACTGTGTTGTCGAATAGTTGGAAATACTAAATTTGGGTATGCAGAAAGATAATGTCGCGAATCAAAGGGAACACCTGATCCTGTTGCTTGCAAATATGCACATTCGACAATTTCCAAAGACTGACCAACAACCCAAGGTTATTTAACCTTTTTCTATTGCTCTGCTGATGAAAATATAGGTGTGCTCATTCTCATCTTCTATGAAAATTGCTGATATTGCTCATTTCAGTTGGATGAGCGTGCCCTGACTGATGCAATGAAGAGAATTTTTAAGAACTACAAGAAATGGTGCAAGTATTTGGGGCGCAAAAGTAGCCTCTGGTGAGATCATCCTTGCTGCAAAAACTATTATTCCAAGTTTTAACTGTGCTTTTGAGTTTCTGGAGGCACTGAGTGGTTCTTATACTCTTATCAGCAGTTATATTTCCCTTCATGTTCTGAATTGTGGCAGGGAGCTCCTTACCTCCAACAATCCATTATTATGTTTTAACTTTCACTTTTTGTCTTTGTGGCCATCATTGAATTGACAGGTTGCCAACCATTCAACAGGAAGTTCAACAGAGGAAGTTACTTTATATGGGTCTATATCTCCTTATCTGGGGAGAAGCAGCAAAACTTAAGATTCATGCCAGAATACATTTGTTATATATATCATCATGTATGTATTTTTCTGTAGCTTCGATATAACCTAGGTACATCAGCAATATCTTTCCATTTCAAGATGTTGCTTACCTTCGGATTTGATTCTTTCTTTCTTTTCTATTTCTCTTTCTTCCTTTTGGACCTTATCGGTAACTTTGCCGTGTATGAAGTATGTGATTTCATGCATGTGGAGATGAATCATAAAGTATGAATTATGCAAAGTTGCAAACTTAGTACTTTTAGATAGTCACTACAGCTAGCATGTGTTGGAAAAGCAGCCAGCATACAAGTCCATTCTAGTTTACCTTTACTGTAGCTAGTCTTGGACCAGTTGGAAATTGGAATTAATCATTTGATTGCATGCGTTCTTTTATCCCTTCTTCAGTTTCTTTGTTGGGTCAGAACTTTCTTGCTTATGGACCATTATTTCTTCTGTTTAGAGAGGCACTAATAAGTAATAACACAAACTTCTGGATTTTCTCTTCATTTTTATTGAAAAAATATTTTTCTTGTACTTTCTCCATCTTCCAAGGTTCAAATTTTCCTGGAAATGAACAGGACATCTTTTTTCAGTTATTGTCTTCGGAGACTCATTAAGGCTTAGTTGAGTTTATTTTTGTTATTGGTGATAAGAACTGACTCTATGATTTCTTAATTTCATAATATTTTCAGCAATAACTTAATGCATAAAGGCATTGGGATAATTCCAGATTATTGGCAAGCGTGAATTTGATAACAATATAAACTTCTACATAATCCATCGGAAACTTCCATTTCATAAACTGTATGATTAAAAGTTGATGGTTTGTTTTGAGTTATCAAGCTGATATTGTTGCAGATGGCATTTGAATTGTATGGAATGCTGGCGGGGAGTGTTAGTTCAATGACTGGAGAACACATAAAACCAGCCTATGGTGGTGAGGAGGAGGCTTTCTTAAGAAAAGTAGTGAAACCAATATATGATACAATTGCGAAGGTTTGATTATCTCATCTTTCCTTGAACTTAAATGTTTTTTTTGGTTTCTTTTTAGTTTTTTATTTCCTGCCCATATTTTGCTTTTACTGTTTTTTTTAGGAAGCAAAAAGGAGCAAAGGAGGGAGGTCAAAGCATTCACAGTGGAGAAACTATGATGATTTGAATGAATATTTTTGGTATGGCACTTCTCTGTGCATATTCATTGTATTTCCAATTTGGAGTATCAACTTGAAATAGTTCTGTTTGTATGAGATTGTAGGTCAGTTAGTTGTTTCCGGTTGGGTTGGCCCATGCGTGCAGATGCTGATTTCTTTTGTCTACCTCCCGAGGAGTTGCGGTTAGACAAGGATGAGGTGGGTGATATAACTGAGCTTATCTTCTTTATGCATACACCTTTCTTCTTAACTTTCTTGTCTTGAACTTATAATTGCTCAATTGTGATCAGCACTTTACCTAGTGAGTTGCTTTATGCTAGCATTCTCTTCTAAGGGACAGAGTCAGTTTACATTTTCTGGAAATCCCTTGGACTTGCCTGGGGGGTCCCAAAAAAAAAACATCTCAGTTTCAAGCCACATTAAAAGCTTACAATTTTGATGGGGTGCATAAGCTTATGGCTAAGATTCTTCAGTTTGAATGGTTTGTCATGTAAGCTTATGATCTGATAAAAGATAAATTAAAATTGGCAAGTTATTTGATGCTACTCACTGCAGCCATTACTAAAGTCACACAACTGAATCCAAAATTGCCTGAATCCTGAATCTTAATATTATCCTGTCTGTCTCACATCCATGCAGATTGTCTTCACCTATCAATTTTGTGTGACTTTTTAGTTCTAACAAGAGGACTTAAGAGCAATAGAAATTGTAGTGTTTAAATCCAACAGAAGCTTCTCTATGGCGTAAGATTTTGCCAAGTATATCCTTGAAACATTTTTTTTACCTGCATGGCCATATGCAAAGTCAATCTATCGCATTCTTAATGGATCATGTTTATTCATTCTCTTATACAACTGAGTCAATTTCCATTGCTTTCTCATAACTTTATCCTATAAGTACTCTGGGATCAAAAGATATATTAAGGTTGCAGAGCCAGCAGTTTTTGTCACAATCAAATATCTGAGCACATTATCCATTCTTACTTCAATCTGTTTCTGTTTTCATTATGGACATTTTATGTTCTTATCCAGGAGAAGAAACCAGTTACTGGGGATCTATGGATTGGAAAAGTTAATTTTGTTGAAATAAGATCATTCTGGCATCTATTCAGAAGTTTTGACAGAATGTGGAGCTTTTATATTTTGTCTTTACAGGTAAATCTCTGTTTATTTGTGTGATATATGTTGATTGCACTTCGTGATTAATTTGGCTTGCCAATTGTCATTTGATGAAGGCGATGATCATCATTGCTTGGAATGGTTCGGGAAAGTTGAGTTCTATATTTGAGGGTGATGTTTTCAAAAAGATTCTGAGCATCTTCATAACCTCTGCGATATTGAATTTTGCACAAGGTAGATGAGTGATGTTGTTGGTGGCTTCTTTTTTCACTATCTCATCTTTTAAGCTGGCATTTGTCTGGGTTTTTCATCTGAGAGATAGTCTATAAAATTGAGATTCTACTTCTATTTCTCTGATGAGACAATGTTTTATTTTTATGCAAACGTAGTGTCTACCATACATGCCTCGATTTTCGTACACACAATGTCATCTTCTGCACAGGCTACGACTTATTGCAATATATTTTTTTCTTATATTTTGCTTTTCCAGCTGTCCTTGATATAATCCTAAGCTGGAAGGCAAGACACATCATGCCATTTTATGTCAAACTTAGATACATTTTGAAGGCTCTTTCAGCTGCCGCATGGGTCATAATTCTACCAATAACCTATGCATATAGTTGGAAAAATCCTCCTGGAATTGGGCAGATTATTAAGAAATGGTTTGGTGATAGTCCAGGTTCACCCTCTTTGTTCATTTTGGCCATCCTTATTTACTTATCACCAAACATGCTCTCAGCTCTGCTATTTTTGTTCACATTTATTCGTCGCTTCCTTGAGCGTTCAAACTATAAGATTGTGAGGCTCCTGATGTGGTGGTCACAGGTAGTCACAAGCTTCCTTTGGTATTTTGCTTTGTTATGATTGTTCCTTTGAAATTGTAAAAATTAAATCTATGAAACTCAATCAGTTGTCTTACAACCTGACTTATATCTTTTCCTATCTGATAGCCTCCGCTGTTTGTTGGAAGGGGAATGCATGAGAGCTCAATATCACTTTTCAAGTAAGAGTTACAACTATATTCAAAGATTGCTCATGGAATGGAACAAATTTGTAATGGAAAATCTTATTATCATCAAATCTCCAGGTACACCATGTTTTGGATTCTGCTCCTAGTGTCAAAGCTAGCATTCAGTTATTTCGTAGAGGTAGGTTGGTTCTTTTTTATTCCAAGAAATTATAATTTCTTTCAATGCTAGGAAATATAGATATATATTCAGTTTATTTTTCCTTGACAGTTCTTATAGTTTTGGCTGAATATCGTAACGACATTAAATATGTGGACCTGTTTGAAGTTCAAACTAGTAATTCTTTTCTCTAAATATTAGCACTATAACGCTTCTGTTAGGAACAATGTCTGTCTGTTAACTTCTATAAAATTCTTTGTTGGAGAGCTGTCTCAATCCTTCCTGTGATTGATGCATGAAACCATAGATATGATTGCAAAAGATGCACACGATTAGAAGTAGAATTGCATCACAACGTGACTTTTCTTAGTTTATATCTTGTGAAAATGAAAGTAGAGAGAAGGAAGAAAAAAATAAAGTTTTCACAAGATTTTAGGCTAGAAAAACCATCTTTATTAGAACTTTGTGCAATTTACATAATAGAAGAGTCTTTATTATAGGGAGAATATAAGTCTCATAGTAGCTATATTCCTAATTAAGAATCATATATATCCTATTTGTTATATTCAACATGTCAACTCTACTTTAATTTTTACATACATATTTTGGTAGGAAATCGCAAATGTGTTGTGGTCCAAAACAACTCAAAGTTTGATACGAGTCTTTTGTTGAAATAGAATGACCTTCCTTTTTCTTACTTTTCTAGTTATGGTTAATAGTGATATATTTCACACATCCCAAAAGCAGAACCTTCTATTTCTTGTAGAAAATCTTTTAATTGTTCACAAGCCACTAGGAAAAGATTCTTTAACTAGAAATTTTCAATTAATTCGAGGACCTGACTTGATCTTCTTGGAAAGTTTCTAACACCATTTAGAAAGAGTTTTTTTTGGTGACTGATGGTCTCCTGCATCATTTTGAAACCGATCTTTTGAGTTTCAGATCAAGCCTCTTGTGGGTCCCACGAAAACTATCATGAAATTTCACATTACCACTTATAAGTGGCATGAGTTCTTTCCTCGAGGTAATGATGAAAGTGATGCATTTATTCTCAAGAGTAGAAATGTTTCTGAGGATACTATTTGCTGGTGGCAGCCAAGAACAATATCGGTGTCGTTATTGCACTGTGGGCTCCTGTTGTTCTAGTACGTCCATGTTATTTCCCAAACAATCTCTTATTGAAGTAATTATAACTTAAACACCAACTTATTTGCAATTAATTAAAAAAAATCTTTGTAGGTCTATTTCATGGATACTCAGATTTGGTATGCTATCTACTCAACTATATTTGGAGGTATATATGGAGCTTTTCGCCGATTGGGAGAGGTAGGTACCAGTTATCCATGGTTTCTATTGATCTTTGTTTCCGTGAGAATATAATTATGTCCAAGTTGGTGGCATTGTCTGTCTTATATCATTCTTCAAAGCATGATAATATGGATTTTGCTAGCTACTGGATATACTAGAAAGATGAAATCTCTTTCAAACTAATTTCTAAAGGAATGGGATAAGCAACCAGTTTATGCATTTTTTCACTGATTCTTGCAATTGAGTGTTAATTCTTTTTAAAAGTTAACAAACCACTATAATTGTAGCTCAAATTGTTAGTGCTTGATGACACACATAAGTTTTAACATGGATAAACACTTGTTAACTCTTGCAGGCTATATGTGAAGATAAAAGTAAATAACATTGGTCCAACGTACCCACATGGCATCTTCATCAACCTCATCTGATGGAAGGTGCAACTACTAAATTTTTTTAATTAACAGACGAGGTTAATGGAGATGCCATGTAGGTGAGTGGGGCCTACACTTTTTTATTTGTATTTTAACACGTCCTACAACTGTATCACTTGTCTGCCTCACCATCAGACACACTCGTGTGTTAGTTTTTACAGAGAATTTTCTCTTGATTGCAAAAATTAAGAATTTATACGTTGACTTGCAAGTAATTATGAAGTTTTTATCCCTAGAAAGACTAATATTAGTTAAAGCAAAGATATGAAGATGCAAACTTTAATTTTCAACAATAATTTGGTGCTGCATACTAGCTATAGTATTGTTGTACATATAAGAGCCAACATTGGAAATCCTTCAGTTTGCAGAAATTATAATGCTATTACCAAATTTTTTACCAACTTCTGTAAGAACACTAGTCAACAGATAGAGATTAAAGAAGTCTACCATTATGAGATTTGCATAAAATGTATTATCACTTAAAACATGTGGATAGAGATGCATATTCCAGAGTTGATGTATGGTCAGTGAATCTTAAAAGGGGTAACCTTGTGTTTCTGTCTCATTTTCAGATTCGAACGTTAGTGATGTTGAGATCCCGATTCCCATCACTACCAGGTGCTTTCAATGAGTGTTTGATCCCACCAGAGAAGAGTGAGAAGATCAAGAGAAAAGGACTGAAAGCCACGTTTTCTAAAAAAATTACCGAGGTTTGCTATTCCGTTGTTAAAAACAATTCTAGTCAATATGAGATACTTGAACTTTTTTTCATTTTGAAGTCAATGAAACATATTCAGGAGTTTGACGATCTCTTTTGGTCATTTTTAGGTTTCATCCAACAAAGAGAAGGAGGAAGCAAGGTTTGCTCAGATGTGGAACAGAATAATCAGTAGCTTCAGGGAGGAGGATTTGATAAGTAATAGGTATCAGGAGGATGATGCATTGGAAATTTTTAGGTTAAAAGACATAGTAGAAGTTACTCTGTTTCACTGATGTCCATCCATTTTGCAGTGAAATGAACTTGATGCTTGTCCCATACTGGGCTGATAGTGATTTAGAACTCATTCAGTGGCCTCCATTTTTACTTGCTAGCAAGGTCTATTTGCGTTGTGCTGCTTTTATTCCATTATCAGGTCAACATTACAGTACTGGATATAATTCACTTTGCATATTGCTCAGATTCCAGTAGCTGTAGATATGGCTAAAGATAGCAATGGGAAAGACCGCGAACTGAAAAAGAGATTGGCCTCAGACTCCTATATGCACTGTGCAATTTGCGAGTGCTATGCTTCATTTAAAAGTATCATCAATTACTTGGTTTTAGGGGAGCGTGAAAGATTGTAAGTTTGATCGTACAAAAGTATTCGGTTCTATTTGAAACCTATGTTATCTCATGATCTTGTTGTTTTCTTGCCTTCAGGGTTATAAATGATATATTCTTCAAAGTTGACGAGTATATACAGCAAGACACCCTGCTTACTGAATTAAATATGAATGCTCTCCCTACCCTCAATGAACAATTTGTGAAGTTGATTGAATATTTGGTATCTTTCTACACTTAAAACAGAGATAATTTATTAGCTTCCGAATGTTTTATTGCACCTTGAATGAAATGTTCTAATCATTTCAGCTGAAAAATAAAAAGGAAGACAATGATCAAGTTGTCATTCTTTTGCTTGACATGCTAGAGGTGGTGACTAGAGACATAATGGAAGATGAGCTTCCAAGGTAAATATATATTGAGAGAATTTCTCAAATATGATATATATGCTGCGTAATGCATTCTTTATATTCCTCGTGTAGTTTGCTGGATTCAAGCCACGGTGGATCTTATGGAAAGCATGAGGGAATGACCCCACTTGATCAACAGTATAAGTTTTTTGGCCCACTTAGATTTCCAGTGCCAGATACAGAAGCTTGGAAGGAAAAAGTAAAGTTGCTGGCAGTTTTAAGTTAATAAATCTGGTTGTGGAATTTTATTTTTTTTTCTTTTTGGTGGCGAGTTCACTGTCACTTTGGTGAATTGAGCACTAGTTATTGGGTGGCTACTGTCAGCATTTTTCCTATTTCATTTTATTCTCTTGCTTACTATATTTTATTCCTCATCTGCAACTACTGGAGGAGCTAATTGTAGTTCACTTTACCATGAATTGGATGTTGATTGCAGATTGGGAGGATTCATCTATTGCTCACCGTGAAGGAGTCTGCCATGGATGTGCCATCTAACCTGGAAGCCAGAAGACGTATTTCTTTCTTCTCCAATTCATTGTTCATGGACATGCCTACTGCGCCTAAAGTCCGGAACATGCTTTCTTTCTCGTGAGCTTTCTTCACATTTTTGCTATATTTATGTCATGATCCACGAGGTGTATACTGTTAAACACTTGAAATGAAGTTTCAGTCTTTCAGGTTGAGCCAGAATTTATCATGTGTCAAGTGTCCAACATGGGGATGCGTTTTCATTCCCATTTTATTAATTGCTGACATGACTTCTACCTTTCTCTGTAGTGTTCTTACTCCTTACCACTCGGAGGAGGTTCTTTACTCCATAAATCTCCTGGAAAAGCCTAATGAAGATGGAGTTTCAATACTTTTTTACTTGCAAAAGATCTTTCCAGGTTGATTTCTTCTTTTTCCTTGCATCTTCTTCTTCTTCTGTTATCTTTTTCCATTAATTTCATCTGGGGTTAATAGTCATTTCAGAAATGATATGCAGTTTGTGATTATAAATGACCAGATGAGTGGATAAATTTCCTTGAAAGGGTTGGATGTTCTAGTGAGGAAGAACTTAGAGCAACTGACTACCTGGAAGAACAACTCCGCTTATGGGCGTCATACAGAGGCCAAACATTGACAAGAACAGGTAAAATCTTCTCTCTCTCTCTTCCCTGATGGTTGATGTAAACTTGTGTTCCCTAGGCACTACTTAATGGGATCTTTCCTGTCTCCATTATGTTGTTTTCCGTTGATGATATTCATTTATTACTTTATTCACTTTCTTTCCCATATACAAGTACGGGGAATGATGTATTACCGTAAAGCTTTGGAGCTTCAGGCCTTTCTTGACATGGCAAAGGATGAAGGTATATATGGTTCAAGCCTGGATTTGCAAGTGAAAATTGTCTTTCTTCTATACCTTAGAGCAAATCATCCTTCTAACTGTTATGTCTTTCAACAGAATTAATGAAGGGTTACAAGGCTGCTGAATTAGAAAGTCAAGAACAATCGAAGCGTGAAAGATCGCTATGGGCACAATGTCAGGCTGCAGCTGATATGAAATTCACATATGTAGTGTCATGTCAGCAGTATGGAATTCACAAACGGTCTGGTGATGCCCGTGCAAAGGACATTTTAAGGCTTATGACAACGTGTGTTCTTTTTTGGCCTTTTTATTTCTTTATTACAACTCTTTCTGTCTTCTGTTACTCTTTGATTTATTTCCATTCTTACTTTGTTTCAGTTACCCATCTCTTCGTGTAGCTTATATTGATGAAGTAGAAGAAACTAGCCAAGACAAATTGAAGAGGAAGATTGAGAAGGTTTATTATTCAGCTCTTGTGAAAGCTGCTCCCCCGACAAAACCTATGGATTCTTCAGAACCAATTCAAAACTTAGACCAGGTACATACCTTAAAAATGTTGGATGTGGTTCAAATCTTAATGACGTAACTAACTGGAAAATGAAAGCCCATTGCAATCTTTCAAAAAGCTAGATGTTGCATGATGTGCTATAGAGGTTTTCTGTATATTGCAAGTCCATTGTGCATCGACTAAACTTTTAGAATGTGCAATTGTTTTGAGACTTTCTTCTATTACTTAAACTTGCATTCTTGAGCTTGAATCTCCTGCATTTCTTAACCTAAGTAGCACTTACTGTATTATTGAAATAAATAGAACTCCAACTCTTGTAGATTCTGCAATAAAAGGGAAAACCATTTATGTTTCATTCTTTGTGGCCAACTTGATCTTTTCTGTTGCCGCAATATTTTCATTGTTGCAACAAAAAATACAAAAGGTGTCCCTCTAGATCAATACTCTAATGATCCTTTTTTCTTTACTGAAAAGCAACAAAAACATTGATTGTTTGTTTGACTTGCCAAAATGTCATCATTGGCATTATGTTAAAGATACATGGTGTATCGACAAACATAATTCTGCATGTGGGTACATGCTTCCTTGAATTATTTGAGGCAATTACTTGTTGCATTTCTTTGTACAGGTTGTTTATCGCATCAAGCTTCCTGGACCTGCAAGATTAGGTGAGGGTAAGCCAGAAAATCAAAACCATGCCATTATTTTCACTCGCGGTGAAGGCTTGCAGACTATAGACATGAATCAGGTATTGTATCTTCTCAAGATGTTATTATACAGGAAACACACAAATCTAAGAGAAACTTATTTGATAAATATCTATGTATAGGATAATTATATGGAAGAGGCCTTCAAAATGAGAAATTTGCTCCAAGAATTTCTTAAAAGACATGATGGTGTAAGACTCCCGACAATACTTGGAGTTAGGGAGCATATATTCACTGGCAGGTACCAATGTGTATTGTTGTAGATATTTTTGGAGTCATGTTTAGATTTTCTAATATGCAGTGTGTTCATGTCCTGTGCAGTGTTTCATCGCTTGCATGGTTTATGTCAAATCAGGAGACCAGTTTTGTGACTATTGGCCAAAGATTATTGGCCAACCCTTTGAAGTACAGTTCTATTTCAGTTACCCCAATAAATTTCCTGTTCGTACTTCTTAGTCGTGCTATTATTAATGTTTAAATTCGATATATTTTCTGAAGTTTTCATCTCTTCTTCTTCAGAGTAAGGTTTCACTATGGTCATCCAGATGTCTTTGACAGACTCTTTCATGTAACAAGAGGGGGAGTGAGCAAAGCTTCGAAAGTTATCCATTTAAGCGAGGACATATTTGCAGGCATTGGTCACTGTTATTGGTATTTGTATATATGAATATAAACCTTTTCCTTTGCTTCATGTTTCCACTGTCATCAGGTTTCAATTCTACACTACGTGAAGGAAATGTCACTCACCATGAATATATTCAAGTTGGTAAAGGGAGGGACGTTGGCCTTAATCAAATATCTATGTTTGAGGCAAAGATTGCCAATGGGAATGGTGAGCAGACATTAAGTCGTGACATATACAGACTTGGACATCGATTTGATTTTTTCCGGATGCTGTCATGTTATTTCACTACAGTTGGTTTCTATTTCAGTACCTTGGTATGTATGAAATATGTTTGTTTACCTTTTATGCCATTTCAATTCCTTATGCTAATGGTTGGCTCTTGTTGGTCTAGCACAGTTAACTGTATTCACCGTCTATGCTTTTCTTTATGGCCGCCTTTATTTAGTCCTTAGTGGACTTGAAGAAAAACTCAGTACTCTGCGAGCTATTAGAGACAATAAACCCCTACAAGTAGCCCTTGCTTCTCAGTCATTTGTGCAAATTGGATTCTTGATGGCCTTGCCTATGATGATGGAAATTGGCCTGGAAAGGGGATTCCGCAATGCACTGAGTGATTTCGTACTAATGCAGTTACAGTTGGCCACTGTGTTCTTTACATTTTCTCTTGGGACTAAGACCCACTATTTCGGAAGGACATTGCTTCATGGGGGTTCAGAATACCGAGGAACTGGTCGTGGTTTTGTGGTGTTTCATGCCAAATTTGCGGATAATTATAGGATGTATTCCCGCAGTCACTTTGTTAAAGGGATTGAGCTGATGATTCTCCTTCTTGTATTCCATCTTTTGGGGCACACATATAGAGGAGTTGTTGCTTATGTCTTGATTACTATATCAATATGGTTCATGGTGGGGACATGGCTTTTCGCTCCTTTCCTCTTCAATCCATCAGGGTTTGAGTGGCAGAAGATTTTGGATGACTGGACAGATTGGAATAAGTGGATAAGTAATCGTGGGGGGATAGGCGTACCTGCTGAAAAGAGTTGGGAATCATGGTGGGAAAAGGAGCAAGAACATCTTCATTATTCAGGAAAGCGTGGTATCATAGTCGAGATATTGTTGGCTTTGCGCTTTTTCATCTTTCAATATGGCCTCGTTTATCATCTGAGCATTCTTGATAATACTAGTTTCCTGGTATAACTTGCATATGAGCGGTTCCTTCATAACTTTTATATTTCACTCAGTTGATAACAATGGGTTTTTAAACAACTGACACTGGGCTTACAGGTTTATGGTGTTTCATGGATCGTGATCCTTCTAATCCTACTATTAATGAAGGTGAGTTGAGGATGTGTTCAAACTCCAATCTTGTTTTTCCACGATAAATTGACGCATTTACTTGAAGGGATGTATGTTAATGCACAAGCTGCAATTAGTAGGAAAACTGTGTGGTATCATTTGGTGAAAAATCTTAGCCTTTGAGCATGATGTGATGTGATATGAGATCTCAGGAGCTCAGTTTGACTTTATTAATGTGATAATGCTGTTATAACCTTTGTTAGGTTTTGGTCAAGGTTGAAGAATTGTGATTTGCTTTATACAATAAAGTGAACTGCATTCTAAAATTCTATTAATGTTTTGAAGGCTGTATCCGTTGGAAGGAGACGGCTCAGTGCGAACTTCCAACTCTTGTTCCGACTGATTAAGGGGCTCATATTTTTGACGTTTGCCACGGTGTTCATTTCTTTGGTAGCTTTCCTTCACATTAGTATCCGAGACATTATAGTCTGCATTCTTGCCTTCATGCCCACCGGATGGGGACTGCTGCTGGTTAGTGAATCCTGTTGCTATGTCTGGAATGTGCATCACTTATTTGGCTTGTACTGATGTTTTGTTGTGCTGTTATACCAGATTGCACAAGCTATTAAGCCTCTAATTCAACGAGCAGGTTTTTGGGGATCAGTCCGCACACTTGCTCGTGGCTATGAAACCGTGATGGGCTGGCTTCTATTTACACCAGTTGCATTCTTGGCTTGGTTCCCATTTGTTTCAGAATTCCAAACGCGCATGCTGTTCAACCAAGCCTTCAGTAGAGGTCTACAAATTTCCCGTATTCTTGGAGGACAGAGGAAAGACCGTTCGACCAGAAACAAAGAGTAATAATTTAAGGATCTCTGTTGCCATTCAATCTCTTATACTCCTCGTACTTGATCGGATAAGAAATGCTTACCTGACGTGTTGTACATATGAAATTCACCTGACATGTTGTGTATAAGAAATGCTTATGATATGTGGGAAATCAAAGATGGGTTTGCATTTGGTAGGTTACACTTTCTTTTGCCCTCGTGCGATGCGATGTGACTTCTATGTATTATAAATTATTTGTTCGAAGCTGCTCAGGATTACGTTGGCTTCTTCCTTTCTTCTGCACAATTTTGGTGCGGATGAGAAAATCCCGATGCGGTTTGCAACATTATGGAAGTTTGCATTTCCAAGTAATTGTATTCCTGCTGTTGCAAATGACTTGTTGTGAATTCCTCCTCTTCTTACTGAGCGCCGGTGGCTGTGCTGGAGTTTGTTGTGGCCAGTTTTTGCAGAGGATGAAAGATGGAGGAGGGCTGCGGAACCAAGGATAAAAGTTGAAACTTACGCACCTGACCAGACCAGTTAGTAGTATTCCTAAACCCTACAACCTGGACCAGCTAATTTGGTGACTTGATGGGTGTATTGGGCCCAAGTCATCCAACCTGTTGATTGGCAAATTTAATGTCGTGAGCTAGAAAAGCTACTTAATATTTTATCTACCAAAATCACTTGGAAGGTAACCGTGTGAGTGTGATTGCAAATATTCACATAACCAAACTACTCTTACTATTAGCTTTTTTGATAAATTGTACAGAGTTAATTATGTGGTACACTAATTTAGCCAAAGTTGGTTGGTTCTGTATCTTTAGCTAATAGAACAATCTCCTAAACCTGATATAATATTAATTTTCACAATCTACTTAATATAAGAAAAGAGTAGGAGATAATTCCCAAAGTTCCTTTAAATAGAGAGATTCTAGGTTAAAAAAGGGGTGTAACTATTTCTATTATGATGTTAGCAGCAGCAGGTATGTATGTACATGTTATTAAATACGACAGTTATTTATGTTTAGAATTGGGAATGGGAATAGGTAGGCGTTGTATTTGTTTTGGAAAAAGGAGGGAGGGACACACTCCAGAGTCCTGAGGCATAGACTGAATTGATAGACCAGATAATATAGTAATAATAGTGAGACTCTCAGACTGAGACACCCGAAACCAAAATCCAATGGCAAACCACGAGCACGAGCACGACCACAACCAAACACGCACCCAAAACCAAACATGGGGCACTTGGGAAGAGCTTCTCCTAGCATCAGCCGTGAAGCGTCACGGCTTGAAGAACTGGGATTTAGTGGCCTCGGAAATTCGAACCAAAACCTCTCTTCCTCTCGTCCTTACAACCGCCCAGAACTGCGAACTTAAGTATCTTGACCTCCATCGGAGATTCACAGCCACAACAACCTCATCTTCTCCTCCGCCCCAAGAAGAAGACAAACAAGTTGTTGTTGCAGCAAAGGAACAACCAGGACCCTTACTACTATTATGTAACAATACTAATAATACTACTAATAATAAAGACTCTGACAACGACCAGAAGACCTCCTTCTCCGCCGATATCCCATGGCTTGATGAGCTTAGAAAACTCCGTGTTGCTGAGCTTAAACAAGAGGTTCACCGTTATGATGTCTCCATCCTGTAAATAATCTCTCTTAAATTCTTCTTCTTCTTCATCCTTTTTTTTATATAAAAAAAATCTTAATAAAGCCCATATTTTCTTTAATTCTACTTCATTAATTGTCGTAGATCTATGAGCATTTGTTATGTATTTTGCATTTATTTTTAATTATTATTATTGGTCGTATACCAACAAGATCTTTTGCCTTTTTTTTTTTTTTTGCTTTAATGGTGGACCGACTGAACAAACAGTTCGCTGCAATTAAAAGTGAAAAGATTGGAGGAAGAACGGGAAGAGAACTTGAAGGAGGATGTAAAGAAGGAATCATCAGCGGCAGATCTGATAGAGAAGAGATCAGAAAATCAGAAGAAGAAAGAGGAAGAGAATGGGTCGGTGAACGAGTCCAGCTCTACTGATGAGGAAGAGGAAGAGAACCGTGAGAAGGTGAACGAGATGGGAAGGAGATGAACGAGAATGGGTCGGTGAACGAGATGGAAAGGAGGTGAACGA
>JANIMX020000296.1:116524-135968 GCA_024582655.2 Erythroxylum kunthianum | reverse complement strand
TGGGAATAGACTTGGGAGAGAGCTGACCTCTTGAAAGTCAGTGTTATTTTCTGTTAATACATAGATATTGTATAGAGGTTTCTATCACTGACAAAACTGTCCTTGCTGTCACTGTTCACGTGAACAGTGATGTGGACATATTCAGATAATCTTCCGCTCTGGAACCCACCAAATTAGAGTTTGTGGATGAGGCATCTGCCCTCTTTTATTTCACTTATAGATTTTAAACTGTTATGGATTAGCTTTTTATTTGCATGGTTTGGCAGAGCTTTTGCAGGTCATGCAATGGGCGTAAAGTTGTGAGAGGATCAAAGACAATTAAGTTGGACATAATGCCAGGTAGGTCTTTACGTAATGAAACCTCATATATTCTCTCATGTGTTTGCCATTCCAGCCGCAATAACTTATTGTAATTGAGTTTCTGCTCATGTGGGGTATGTCCTTTGAAACAATTCAAAAGTTGCTAAAATAATTGGTAAACAATTTGTAGCCAAATGTGCTGCATATGTTCTCCAAATCTCTTACAAGTCTCTAACTATCACCTACATAGATACAAACACTGCAGGTTACTGAGATTACTTAATTCCAAAAGGTTTCTTCGTGAGAAGTACCCCATCTCTTACTGCATTTGAGATACATGGGAACCTTTGAGATGTAGAAACTGACAAATTAATTCCTTCTTATAA
The DNA here is from genome assembly GCA_024582655.2 of Erythroxylum kunthianum. Classification (NCBI taxonomy): domain Eukaryota; kingdom Viridiplantae; phylum Streptophyta; class Magnoliopsida; order Malpighiales; family Erythroxylaceae; genus Erythroxylum; species Erythroxylum kunthianum. The sequence continues at coordinate 135,282 of JANIMX020000296.1, read as the reverse complement.
AGCTTTATATTTCTATTGTCCATGGTTCTAAGTCTCAATTAAGTTTAAAACTCTAGTCCTTTCACATGAAATTGTTATATTCTTGAACTAAGATTTAATGCATTTGAATGTATTCGGAAAGCACAAAAATGATTTCGAATAATGGCGTATTGAAAAATGTCATTTCTTAGTGGTTGAAAAGATACCTTTTTGTTCTTTTATTATTGAAATGTGATGAATCGGGAAAGCTTGAAAGTTAACCACTTGTTTCCTCCTGTTAGAATCAAATTCTTTATCATAATCCTGTTTGTATTAACTTTCAAGTATCTTTGTTCCTAGTTCTGTTTCTGTTATGGCTCTTACTTTCCACCTTTTTGTTATTTACAGGAGTGGACAACAATGAAACTTTGAAAGTGCCTAGAAGCGGTGGAGCAGACCCAGATAGAAGTCAACCTGGTGATCTCTTTGTCACCATCAAGGTGACTAAACTTTTTTGTTGCATATGTTTTATTTTGTTATTTCAAAGATGCAACTATTGCGGCTGAAGAAGATGGATTCATCTTTATGAGAGAATAAATTTAAGGCTGTTTCCTTCACATTAGGTGGCGGGATATGTCTTCTTAGGGCATATTATTTATTACTCTTTTTTCTTTGGTGTGTGGTCAACTGCTTTGTTGTGCATCCTTGCAATGGAGAAGTAGGGGCTGGTTGCATTTTTGTAATTGTTATGGTAAGGGGTTGACTAGTCTTGAGAGAAATATAAAAGCAACTGGAGGCAAATGGACTGTCCTTTTAGGCGTTAGGATAAGGAAAATATATGCACTGCTAGAGTAAAAACGTCAGCATACTAAGAATTCCCAGGTGTATTTTAGGCCCTAGGTTTATTGGCTTTATCTGTTATTTGTTTGCATAAGAGACCGTCCCCCATGCTTCTCTTTTTCTGTTTTACTTGTATGCAACTGTAGTCTGGCCGAATGCTTATATGTCCAATGTTTATGTTTATGAGGATCACTAGAAGCAATTTTCTTTTCCTATAGGTGAGAGAGGACCCTGTGTTTCGTCGAGAAGGCTCTAATGTTCATGTAGATGCTGTTCTTAGTATCACCCAGGTAAGATCTATTGCAAACTCATGGCTAAGAAAATTTTGCAAACCCAATGGAAGATAATCCTACTTGATGTGTTCGGTAGGGATCAGCAAAGGTCTTTTAACTTTTTAGAATAAGCCACGACCCTTTTTGTCCTTATTTTCTTCCTTGACATGTTTTACCCTTTTATGTTGCACCTTCCTCTAAATCATGCCACTTCTTTAGTTATCCGTATGGTGTGATTATTTAACATTCAAAGTTGCTTCATATGACTCTTCCACAGGCGATTTTGGGTGGAACAATTCAGGTTCCAACCCTTGCAGGAGATGTTGTACTCAAGGTTTGTTGAGTTCTTGTTGGGAAGTTAACTTGTTGCAAGTAGTTAGCAAGTCATAACTGTTTATCTATTTCAGGTCCACCCTGGGACCCAACCGGGACAGAAGGTGGTTTTAAAGAAAAAGGGTGAGAACACGATTACTTGGTATTCTTACATCATCTTAAGCCTTGCTGCCTTATGAGTTGGTTTTCTTGTTTTCTTGTAGGTATTAAAACAAGGAGCTCGTATACATTTGGCGATCAATTTGTGCACTTCAATGTCAGCATCCCAACGTATGGCTTTCTGATCTCAGTTTCTACTTACGATATCCATTTCTTAGTCAATGCTGCATAGAGATTATTCAGCTGTCTTTGTGTGCAACATTACTTTTCCTAACAATGTCTGATGATTAAAATGCAGAAATTTGACTCCAAGACAACGAGAATTGATTGAAGAATTTACCAAAGAGGGACAAGGCGAATATGACAAACGCGCTGCTGAAGCATCTGGTTGAAAAGAATGGGGTCATCGTTGAAGCAATGGGCTATTTCTGAAATGATTTGGGAAAAGCCCAGCAATCTCATGGCCTGTTTCTGAAATTTTGTAGGAGAAATATTTGTAGTTTCAAGCACAATGTTGGTTATATGCGTGGCTTACCTTTCCCATGTTCTTTTTAATTAACTACTTATTTTTGCTCTAGTTCCTTGTATATGATACGACTCTCTAGATGTAAAGCGAACATAAAAATCTGCAAAACGTTTCATGCGTGTCATCCCGGATAACTTGGGGGCAAGTTTTTCGGAGTTGGATTAGGGTAAGGATGTACTTAAGTATGGATGGATCTAGGCTTGGACGCAAAAAGGTCCTTGGTTCGGTGTTAATATGGAGATAGGCCTGGATGTAAATAGGTTTGGCGATAGGTATGGAAATAGGTTTGGAGTTAGTATATAAGGTATCAAGGTCCGAATGAGACTTGGAGTTGGGTAAAAGGTTTGGTTTTAAGCTCGGAACTAGACTGGAAAATAGGTGTGGAGTTAGGTTTGGATATCTTCAGGATTAGAGTTAAATTGATGAGACAGGTTAGGAATTAGTTTGGACTCTGCTGAGGAAAGTGTAACGCTTGGAATTAGATTAGGACATAAGAATTTTTCGGTAATAAGCTGAGGGTTAGGCCAGGAACTAGGTTGGACTACATTTTGATTTAGGTTTGGTTAGTAGATATGTTCGGATCTAGGCTTTGAGCGACTATATTGGGCTACATTTTTAGGTTTGGTTTGTAAATAGGTTCGGATCTAGGCTTAGAGCGACCTATATTCATGCACTGATAGCTTAAATATAGTTGGTTACAAATCCGTAACTAAATAAATTTTAACGTCAATCATCAGTAACTCAAATCGTTCAGGATCCATTGCATTCGTCTCCTTAACATATTATTTCAATCTAATATCTTTTGCTTATTTGATTTTTCGCACAATTACTCGACTACCTATAGAACTCGGCGCCTGCTAACTTTTAAATAAGATTTTGCGAAGTTGCTACTTTCACAAACTGGCCAAAAATATACATTTGCTCAATGAAAATAACTAAAAAAAAAATCTCTTCTACAGCTTTCAAGCTGCGGCTTTAGCCTTGGGTTTCTGCTTTTTGGCATCCAACGATGCTAAGCCTTTGCCTAATCCCACAGGAGCTTGATGCTGCACTGATGGTTCGTCCTCTTTAGTATCTACTGCCACATTTGAAGGTTGGCCATTGGTTTCTTTCGTCACATCTGTTTCATCGTTCTCAACCGCATCTGGGGTGGTGCCTGAATTAATGATGTTAAGAAGCTGAGTAAGTGGTTGGACAGGAACAGCAAGTGGCCGAGCCAAGAGGCCCCTAGCTGCTGCTTTCTTCCTAACTTCTGCTGCTGCTCGAGCAGCTCGTTCATCTACACCCCTGCCTGCTCGTGGAAGGGTTTCACCTATTATTGCCGCATTAATAGATTTGTTTACTGAAGCACTAGAACTTCCGGAACCTCCAGCCACTGCAGCGGCCTGGAATGCTTGGATCAAATCAGGGTGGGCCTAAAAAAAAACAATTGCAAGGTGAGAGATGGTATCAATAGAACTTCACGTAGGTTCATGTGTCCACAGCCAAGATGTAAGGATATAATATTTTGCTCCATGCAAACAATCATTTTCATGTTCCAACCACCATGTAATAATGATATCCATCAAATCGTTGACATTTAGTCAATCAAATTGGTAAAACCACCTTCAGGATATCAATTGCCTTCTGAGCAGAAGCAGCATCCAACACCTGGCCTTTCTGCTTCTGTGCATTCATCTGCAATGTAAAATTAGTCAAAAAACTATCAAATACAATATACGAACTTAAATGCTTCTCAAAGTACTGCATCAACCTGCAGTTCACGCATCTTAAATCTCTTTATCCAGTTCTGGGAGTCCCGGGTTCTGGAGTCATCCTCACCTAGTTGTTTGACAAGAATATCATATGTTTTCTTCTCATGCTGCGCACAGTGCAAGGAACAGAAAGTTACCACCACAAGATACTTATCGCAGAACAACACTTAAAAAATCCCTTGGAAGATACATGCCTGATGAGAAAGCTTGAATGCACCCATACAGTTGAATGCAATAGCAAGGGCGTGATAGCACACAGCAGTTTGAATATGTTCCTCCCCTAATAGTCGCTCATTCTTTTTCAATGCCTCTTGTAGATAGCGAAGAGCAGTATCCATTTTTCCAATATCTTGGTACATCATGGCCACATTTATAAATGTAGCCGCTACATCAGGGTGATTTGGACCTGATGACAAACTCAGCAAAAGTAGTGCACGGGACATGTGCTTTAATGCAAGTTCGGTTTGGTTCAGTCCATGGTAGAAGAGAGCCATATTACCATAGCTGTGTTACACAATCAAGCACTTGCATTAACGCAGGTAATGGATCATCTAAATAAAAAAAAGTGACAACATATCCGTAATGAAGATACAAAATAGAAAGGGAAAAGGAGGGAAAAAAAACGTGACATGCAACATCTAACAGGGATGACTCAAACAACAGGGGATAAAGTTAATGTCAAAGAGAAAGTGTCAAGAACCTACCTGTGAGCAGTATCCGGATGATCTAATCCAAGGCATCTTTCATTTATAATTAATTCCTTATGCTGTTGTATGATAGCCCCAGCCATATCTCCAGCATGATAAAGAACCATGGCAAGATACCTAATGAATTGAGATCAACTTCACATATAAGAGATACAAGAATCTTATATAAGAATGTGTTGATAAAGTTGTTGAGCTTGATGTTGAATGCAATAAAATATGGAAAATAACATACTAGTAGACCATCAATTCATAACATGGAGGAAGAATGCATGCTAAAAGCTATAGCAATTGAGTTAAGATGAGTACCGACAGCAGTTAGCAACCTCTCTATGCATGGGACCAGTGACCTGTAACACGGTACAAAATCAGATGCCAACCTCAAAAATTTTCAACCTAAATAAAAACCATGCAATACCTGTTGAAGAATTGAAAACGCCTCTGAGAATGATGTGTACGCTTCACTAAGCATACCCTGAATAAGATCCACGCAAGCAGTGTAATCAATTTCATAGGATTCTACAATACTAAACCATTTTCCCAGATAGTTATTTAGAAACTATAGATATGGATTTCCATGCCTAGTTCCAAAAGAGCAATTCTCAAAAATTGTTCCAGCACATGAAATTAAGAAAATAAGATCTCAGTTATCAAGCTGAATTTGTGCCAAATTGAACAGTAAAATCAAGTGGAAGTTTGGTTAAGATAACTAAAAATTCAGTGCATACCTCAGCCAATTGAACTTTTCCTGTTTCCACAAGATCCTTAGCTTCTGTACACACTGGAATTGAGTGCTTCACCACAGGTTGGAGATCTGAAATATCTGGTGTCTGGAATGGTGTAGGGGAATTAAGATCATATTTGCGAGCTGCAATTGTAATGCCCACCTGTTAAGGGATTCATATCAAGGTGAATTTTTAGCATTCAGGAATTCTGGCTCAACCCCATGAAGCTAATTACATTAAATTCTTGGACTCCAATAGGAAGTTGAAAGTACCTTTTGGGAAAGATTACGTATAACTGAAACTTTCTTTACCCGTGACCTTGCATCATCTGGCAACTCAAACTACAAGCAAATTGGAAAACCTTCATGGTCAATTTCAGGCTAATGAAAATTTGCCTCCAAACACATATGCATGTATTGATTCACAAGCATTATACATATCAGCATGCACAGGCAACAACACAAAGAAAAAGAGATGGAGTAAGATATGTCATGTAAAACTAGTGCCTATATTTAATGGGTGAACCCCATGGAATACAAACTACCAGATAGTCTCAGCGCACTAAAGCAACAAATATAACAGTCAAGCAGACCGGTTGTACTTTTATATCTTCCACAGAACTCCTACATGAAAAATAGACAGAACTGAAGTTAACAATGCCCAATCCTTCTGCAGCGGATATACTATACCTGATACTTCAACTTTGCAAATTCCTGAATGTCAGACCATAGAGAGTCTGAGCTCATATTCATATAAGATGATAGATTCTTTCTTCCAGATGTTGCTCTCCACCTCAAATGGCCCCTGGACGATTTTCCTGAAGAATGATGCTCAGCTTGATCCTGCAAAAAGTATCAAAGGCACTAGAAGATCAATCCTTTTACTGGGGACAGATGATCAGTAAGGACATAATAAAGGAATAAATTTAATCAATTAAAAAAAAGGTGGTGCCAATATTCTATCCACATACTTTCCTATGAGTTCGTGATACATTTTTTGGACCTACAGATTGACAACTTCCAAACAAACAGTTGAAAAAATGTGAGACAGTTGGGCCAAGATCATGATCTTCTGTATCCCGCAGAACATCCTGCAATTGAAAAAGGATGCGGAGAAGATTCAAAAAGAAAATAACTAGAGGTACAAAGTCAAAGCCTTAGAAAGTTACAATATGCTAAAAACAAATTATCACCTTGAGGATGTGCTTAGCAGATCTTACTGCAATCTCATTAGTGCAAAGATCCCACAAATGAGGTAAGTGTTTTATTCCATCAGCAACCTGAAGCAAACACGTTAATTGTGTTTAAGAATAAAATGAAGAAGGTGAGGACAACAGTCAACAACATAAAGAGTCATTCCCAAGTGACTTTAAAAAATATTTATCACATCATATTAAAGTAGGTGAATAACTGACGCTAGGATAAAAAGGATAAAAAGTGCTTACTTTACCAGCGTAGCGAACATTGATTCCATTAGCATGGAGTGCCTCAGTAAGTGTTTGTCCATCCATTGGAGATACTTCAAGGGTGCAAAGATCTTGGGTGAACTTCGGAAGAACTGTATTGGCAAGGTACAAACTAACTTTTCTAACATTTTCTTCATCTTCTTCTACTTCCTGATATGTGGCAAACAATAACAACATAAGGACAAGTCCTGTGTGCGCTAGAATTAAATATAAAGAGAAGAGAATAGAAAGAACAAAAGAAGGTTAGAAGTTCACCTCTGAATTCCCACCCAATTTAAACTCTGTGAAAACATTAGGGTTGAAAAGTATCTCATCATATGCTCCAAAACTTCCACTGGGAACAGAAACAGATTTTTCAGCAGCCTCAGTATTCACATCTTTGGTTATCTCCTGCAACCAAAACAACTAGGCACTTAATTCAATAACTGTCAACACTGGATAAATTTATAACTTTGTCACTAATTTATCTAAATATTTCAGTTGCCACATCTATTAATCATCAATGAATATCTGCACAATATGAAGCAGACATAATAGTAAAAGAAACCTAAAATAGTACGAGAAGGTTCAATTCAACTACAGCTTATTTCAATTGTAGAAGGTATTGTATTTGAAAGCATTCAAATGCAAAATTTTCTTCAATGGAACAATCATGTATAAATATCAATCAACCACAAATATGAGCACTCTTACCTGGCTATCGACAGAAGCTACACTATCATTTTCCTCAAGTTTCATCTTTTTATCCTCATCAGTCATATTTGAATTGTCATTCTCAGATTTTGGTTTATTCTTTGATTTTTCTGCCACTTGAGCCTTCACCATATAATGGAATAAAAAAATAAGACAATATGAAACATAAAACCAACAATCTGTCACTATCAGCTACAATGAGTACCTGGCAAAAGGCAGCAATTAGTTCAGGTCTTAAAATGCAAAATCGGGAGCCAGGTCCAGTATAGTTTGCATCACGAGGAGTCACTCTCATCAAATCCAGAAGATAATGCCTAGATTTATAAAAACCAAAAAACAGGTTCAATAAAGCTTCTCGTGTTCCAGTTGAACGAAGTCATAAAGATGCAACAAGCAAAGTTACAACTACTCAATAGCATCTTGTCCTCGGATCGAAGATATCAGAAACTATTCACCTATGAATTTTTTTATGTATCACTTAAATATTGAAAGATTCAAGAAAGAAAGTCTAACAATGAGTTTGACCAATAATGTTGCATTCATGGGAAACCTTAGTGCGCATCCTAAAAAATTATCCTGACAAATATGATGTTAAGATACAAACAATTAAAGAAGTATAGACTACTACTAGTACAATGATCAAGTGTAATAACATTTGAAAAAAGAGATTATCCACCAAGTAAAAACAAGGAAGAGAACAGGAAAAATTACCTGTCATCACTGCCGACAATACCTTTGCATTCTACTGGAGCTGCTAATTTGAAAGCATTTCCAGACCCATCTATGACTGTATGCTCTTTCAGATGAAGGTGTTTGGCAGCTTCTACCACCTATACACCAAAAGTCCATAACTCAAATCAAATAACAGCACATGATTTACATCACAACATAACGCAAAATTTCACCAAGGAGAATTTCTGAAGTTATCTTGTTAATGTAATAATTTCAACCTTAAACACATATTTACAAATTAGAAGCTTCAAACAGGGTATGTGTCATTTTAAAGATGAATCCAACCATAACTTCCATCTCACCTTGGAATGAAAATCATCATTCCAACATATTTTCTTGCCATTGTCAACAGAACCATACAAAAGAGAGTCTGACTTATCCCCTTGAAGAATGCCGGGTAAAACACTCTACAACATATTATAAAAATGTCATCAGTACGTCCAACAAAACCACAAAGCATAATTATAAATTTAATACATCATAACATGCAAGTAGATTGCTGAATTAGCATAAATGAAAAGAGTTCATTGTTCCTTTGTACAAACCTGAGCTACCACTCTATGACCTCTGTAATCAATAATAGCCATGGCAAGATTATACAGTCCAGGGATATCAGCTTCCTGGTAGGCCTTGGTGCCTTTTAAATCATTGTTTGCTGAAGCATATGTAGCCTGCTCACTCTCAGTTAACTGTGTCTCACCAGATGACTGCAGAGTCAGTTCCATGACTCCATCGCCTTTTTCCAAGCTTATTTTGTCACATCTGGCCCCATTGAAATCTCCACCATCCACATGCAAAGGATTACTAGCCGCCTTTTGAGACGAACCAGGTGAGGAACAAGTGTTCTCGGTCTTTGATTTCCCATCTAGAGTATGTTTCTTAGACATCTGTTCAAGGTCTGCATCAATGGCGAAACTGAAGAATATATTGTTGTGAACATACCTGGAATCAATGAAATCCAAACTCATTACTGCAAGGAAATACCATTGCCCAAATAACTTAACTTACAAATTATTTTATCACAGAAGTTCGTAAACAATGCATCCACAATGTTCTATATAATGACCTATCAAGTAGAACAGCAAAAAAAAATAAGAAGCAGTTGATAAACTCCCAAATAGAAAATGTTAGCATATCTTATGTGTCACATACATATGGAAGCATTCTGGATCAGTTGGATTTATGGGAGGGATGCATCTGCTGATGACTCCAATAGCACCACTAATTGCAGCATCGACAAAGTCGGAAGTTACCTTGTAGAGAGCCCTGTCTCGCAAGATCCTATAATGAAAACCATCCTAATAAGGGGCAGCAGATTGAGAGCTCATAGCATACATAACAAATCAAGTAAAACCTTAACCACACCACACTGAGTGGTAACCCCAAAATGCTATGTGCAGAGATCAATATACCTTTCCTGAGGGGCTGTATGGGGAAACTCTCGACAAGATTGCAACTCCTCATTCCAATCTCTTTGCATGCCAATTAGCTCACTACCATATGAAAGATTTAAAACATTCTCTGCTCTGGCAGCATCACGGTGATGATCTGGCAACAACAAAACCCAACTTTTTCATTCAGATGAAATTTGAACAGAACTCCAAATGATATTGGGAAGTCTAAATTCCTTTTTAAGACAGTTTTCATTGAAGAGTTTTGGACAGCATTTGCAATTCCACGAATTAAGGTTGGGAGCTGTGGCTTGGGAACATGGACTATGAGTTCAGAATCAAACTCAAAACATGAAAACCCAAAATACAAAGGTATCAAGACAGAAGAGAATAATAAAGGTCTTGATATCTCAAGTAGGTAGCTTGAGATCCAATTTAGAGCACAAACAAAAACAAAACAAAAAGACTGAAAAGTCAACTACTGTAATATGTTCACTAGTTTCACTTGCTCAACCCTAGATATGACAAATTTTCTAATAAATCAATCATGGAAGAGCAACGGTTTACATGAAGAACAAAAAAAAAGGAAAGAATAAACTTTTTTTACAACTTTGACAGCTAAATTGAATCATCACACAGCATAAACTTTGTGAATCTAAGACTGACCCGGAATCGGATATGATCCTAACCATGAATTTGGTGGGAGAAGAGATTGAACATTTTCAAAAGGATGTGCAGAAGCTTTCCGCTCCAAAATGTCACGAAAAGCTTCACATATGAATAAATAGAAGAATCATCAGTAGAGAATACAGAACAAAACACAGCAATCTAATAACCAACAGCACGAATTCCAATCACCTTCCTTTACCTTTTTTGAACTTGGAGCTTATTTTTTGCAAGAGTCCAATAACGGTGGTGGCTTCTGAAGTAGCTTTGCTAGGCCTAGGATCAAGGACACCTCCTGTGCTTGAATTGACATAGAACATTTTTGTTGTTCCAGTAATACAATATTTATTGCCCTCCAATGTTGCTATATCCAAATAAATCAAATCCCCAACAAGCCTAAAGTATAACACAAGTAAAAATTTAGAAGAAAAATGTCATTATCTTGGTATCTTCCTGTACACATCAATGCCAAATACTTTGACTATAAGATAGATGAAAAAAACACAAATGCATACCTTCTGTAGCTTGGAGGAGGATTAAATGATGAAAATACAATGCTCTCCATACACTTGATCTCCTTTGATGGACACAATAGCAGCTTACCAATGGACCCTGAGACATCCTCCATGAATCCCAGACCATCAAGCTCAGGAACATCAGCTCTCACAGTATCTGGATAGCAGTAAATAAATTCTAAACATATTTCATAACAAAATTAAGTGATACCACATGCTTCTCAAAGACAGGAAGTGTGTACATAGAACGATGTATATGACAAGCTACCTGAACCCGGAGCCTTATTTTGTGCTGTCTCATACTCTAGAGCAAGAGAAGTTGATAATGAAGCATGAACTGTTGAAAGTGAAAGCAGTTCTCTAGTGCGGTGAACATGGGCTCTTATTGATCTATCATCGTAAGGTGCTGCAAAATAATCACCATGTTAGAGTCCACATCGACTCCTTGGCACAAGAAAAAACAAGAAAGATGAATATACCAGCCACCATCTCCAAGGAGCAACCCCCAGTTGTAATATCAGCTACTTCAGAAATCTCATTATAATCTTCTAGCTGATGAGTTGAACCATCCTTTGTGTGGAGCAACAAGTCATAGGATGTGAAGAAACAGGTCTCAGGAGCATCAAGAAGAAACTGTCTTATGTCCATGACAGAATCTCCCGGGTTCAACTGTAATGTATATCAAAATGTCAAGTTTTTTGGGTTAAAGAGTACAAGCATCACACTTATTTTGAAGTACTAAAGTAGACAAGAGACTTGTTCAAAACATTCTCAAGCATTATCCGTCACATAATATTTTCCAAACCACCAAAAGATACAAGTTAGCTCACTTGAAGCTCAAGCTTCTCGCCACTTTGTGTTTTGACACAGACAGGATAGAGACGAAGATCGCCTGCAGCACCGAAAAAGGTCAAGATTAATAACATTCAACTATGACAGTATATATAAAATTTTTAACATACATAATGCTTTGATGAAAGAGAAAACAATGACTGCTACAGAAAAAGTGGTAAAGCTAAAATAGTGGTGCAAATGAAACAAATAAATCGAACACTGAAATCCTTCTCGTTTCCTTTTTAAAAGTGGAATGGCATGCAAAAGACCGAGTTCACTTAAGAACCTAATTGTTTTAGAGGAAAGTGACTCTCTCAGTAAATAATGTCCTAAGCAGTTACACTGAAATATCAGAAAGAAAGTGGTCACATGTAGCTGTAAATAAGCATATATTAATGCCTGGTCTTGAAGATGGCTATAAATGTTTTTTCCCTTTAGTTTTGGTGCCATCTTTCAAAACGTCACATATACTAACACCAGTAAGCAGAAGCTATTTCCTTCAGAAAGAAGGTCTATAAAAGGATGAAGTTAAAAAATATCGGAACAAAATTCACCTTGCTTCTGTTCAGTTGTTGAACTTCCTGTTTCAGTCACCTGTACATCAGATTTTGATTCACTTGCATCCGGTACACCATTTGCATCAGCTTTCTTAGTGTCTGAGACAGCTGAGTTATCTTTCACAGCACCGCTAGGTGATATATCCGACTTAGAAGAGTTAACAGCATTGATTTGCGCCCTCCGGTTCCTCCCTTTACTAGACTTCCCCGCCATTTGACACCCTATTGCAAAGGTTCTTAGTGATTATGAGTATTCACAAAGTTAGGGAAACATAACTAAATCGAAAAGCGAAGACATATGAGCGAGAGACAATTGGAATTTACATTAAACAAACTAAACTACCAGAACAACGATACTAATATGCAACTAAAAATATCGTAAAAAATGCGCTAAAAGCCCAAATATATCCAATAGCCGATAAGCAAACCCAAAAGCTAAAAGCCATGATATACGAGAACAAAGTCAAGGAGTGAAGCAAGGATGTACGATTCGCAAAGAGTGAACAAAAGCTACAATCGAGTAAGAAGGAGATACATACGAATACGAAGACTGACGGAGAAGGAAGGAAGGCGGCTGCTGATGAACTGAAGTGAGGTAAAGGGTTTAGCCTTAGCGAGAGAGAGAGAGAGAGAGAGAGATGGTGAGGTGAGGCTTTAGTAGGAAATGTGTTAAGAGAGGCGGCGAAATTTCTCACTCTCTCTTTCTGGCTGGCTTAATGATTTATTTGATTTGAAAGAGGAGACTGTGATGGGCTGGGCTTTTGAATTTAATAAGATTATATAACTATGTGATGGGCTGGGCTTTTGAATTCATTAGATCATATAGGGCCTTTTCTTTTAATTATGTGATGGGCTGGGCTTTTGAACATCCTCTTTAACTGTGTAATGGGTTGGGCTTTTCAAATTTAACAAATTAAAGCGGAATAAAATTTACTTAAATTAAGGGATTTTAAATAATTCAAAATTAAATCAAATCTTACAACTCAGATTTTATAATTAAAAATCTATAGCGTTCTTAATTTTTACCATAAATGCCCAATCCAAATAATTGGAAGTAGGAAATAAATGAAAAAATAATGGAATGTGTATCCTTTTTATTAACTTGTATTACCAAAAATAAGAATAGGCCGCGACCCAAATTATAAAGAAATACAAAGGAATGAAGCGTAAAGGAAAGCATTTTCACATATCACACGCGAAGTCATCGTGCTAACGTGTACGTTTTAATTAAATAAAAAGCCCAAAACCACCTCACCTCCTCTCTCTCTCCACTCCATCTCCCGCCACACTCAACTTTTCCTTTTTTTCTGAACCCCGAAACGAATCTTAAGGCAAAAATGAACATACCGGTGATCGATCTAACTCGGTACTTGGAGATCGCCGATAAGCTCAGCTCCGAACCAACGAAATTGTCGTATCAGATCAAGGAATTCGGGCCATGGCTCAGTGAGTTGTGTCAGTCGGTGAGTCGGATCCTGAGTGAGACCGGAGCTTTGGTAGTGAAGGACCCCAGATGCACTGCCCAAGATAACGATCGCTTCATTGACATGATGGAGCAGTACTTCGAGAGACCTCTTCACTTCAAAAAGCAACAGGAGAGGCCTCACTTGCATTACCAGGTAGATAGCTTTTCTTGCAACCAATTTTTGTTTTTTGTTTTTGTTTTTGGTTGATGAGTGATTCTGGGGACTAAAAAGATTACAAAGTCTGGGTTTTTATGCAACCCTTTTGAAGGCAATCCCGGTTGGGCTATATTTTGGAATGGGGAACATATGAATTTTTATATCTTTATCAATAAGATTTTCTTCTTTTTTTTCTTGTCTTCCTATTCACAAAGAAAACGCTTTGTTGAGTGAAGAACTGAACTTCTTCGCAATTTGAGTTGTTGGGTGGTCCTGAGTCCTGATACAATGTAGGAACACACAAATGTTGGTGGATGGTCATAAGATGTCAGAAGACGAAGTAAATTTGCATTTTTGCAAAAGAGTTGCTTTATAAGTTTTAATTGAAATCTAAAACTGTAAATTTATATTCAAGGAATTACCCTTGAACTTTTGATGTGCTGGGATGTAAGAGTAGAGAAGATTGGACTTCGTGAAAGAGAAGACTCGAATATTTGAAATCTTAATTAGTTGGAAAGGCAGTCTTCTGAGATTTGGCTGTCGTATGAATGATCTCAAATGCACTAAGAAAATATCCAAACTTTTCTCTTTATCATTAAGTTTTGAAGACTAAAGTGCTAAGATGTTTAAACTTTAAACTGGAAAGGAAGTGGAGAGAATGAATAGAGCAGTTGTATTCTTGTCTCAAAGCTTTTGATTTTTAAAACGAGAATGAAAGACAGATAAACATAGTACTGATGATATGATGCCCATGGGCTAACAGGTTGGAGTGACCCCTGAGGGAGTTGAAGTTCCAAGAAGTCTGGTTGATGAAGAGATGCAAGAAAAGTTAAAAGCAATGCCGAAAGAGCACCAACCTTTGACTCCTAGTGGACCCGATCGCAAGTGGCGATACATGTGGAGAATTGGTCCTCGGCCTTCTAACACTCGCTTTAAGGTGTGAAAATCTCCCTGTTTCCTTTGAACTGTTCAGTCATCATGTTTGCTAGTGTTAACACCCATTCCATTTGTGTAGGAACTGAATGCAGAGCCTGTCATTCCTGAGGGTTTTGCAGAATGGAAGGATACTATGGACTCATGGGGATACAAAATGATTTCTGCAATAGAGGTACCTCATAACCTGGTTTTTCAATAGCATTTACACCATCTTTTAGCATACTTATTGAATTCTGTTATGATTCATTTCTCTGTTAGGCTGTCGCTGAAATGGCTGCTATTGGATTTGGCTTGCCCAAAGATGCCTTTACTTCTCTTATGAAGCAGGTGGATATTTTGCTGATTAAGCTTCTTCTTTCTTTGTTTCGCTTTGCAGCATTCCTCGTGATTTATTTTCAAAATCAAATGCAAGAAACTTAAAATCAGTGAAAGGTGTTCATCGTGGAGTAAATAGTAGAACACAAATTTAACTAAGGTATTTTTTGCAACAAATGTTGACTGTCTAAGCTAAATCATTCAGTTGTCAGGGTGATGTATTAAGATGTAAACCAAATACCAATACTTACTTGAAGTCCTCTTCTTCTCGGTTCCATCAATACACGGTAGTCTTCATTTGTAGTTGTGGTTTGTCAACTTAGTATACAGCATCGTAATGTGTTTGTTTTCTTGTCACTTCTTGAGCAGCTTTTCAAGTACAAGTATAATAAACTGGTTGGCATTCTGCCCTTCCTTTTGGCCTCCAGGGACCTCATCTTCTTGCTCCAACAGGAAGTGATCTCCACCTTTATGGCCAAGAGGGTACTGTATTTGCAGGATATCATTATGATCTGAACTTTTTAACAATTCACGGAAGAAGTAGATTCCCTGGCCTAAGTATTTGGCTAAGAAATGGGCAAAAAGTTGAAGTGAAGGTTCCTCTTGGATGCCTTCTCATTCAAACCGGAAAGCAGGTGAGGGCAGGATACATTAGATGATTTGAGAATTAATCCATTTTGTATTACAAGTCTGTGGATAATGATTTGACCAATTTCCTAAACTATATATTTACTGTTTATATGATACTTTCCCTCAAAATAACACACATGTTACGTTGCTCCTGTTTCCAGATTGAATGGTTAACTTCAGGAGACTGCATAGCTGGCATGCATGAAGTTGTTGTCACAAGGAGAACAATAGATGCGATGAGAGTAGCGTCAGAGCAAAATCACAGTCTGTGGAGAGTTTCCTCAACGGTAATTGAAATGAATTATGTTAGGACAACTGTCAATCAAACAGTTTAATGTCTCTGTGTGTGCATAGTTCTCTGGTGCTGACATGTTCATCATCTTTTGTCACATTGTAGCTGTTTGCACATATAGCATCAGACGCTGTTTTGAAGCCTTTAGGCCACTTCGCAGAATCACCACTCGCCAGCAAATATCCCTCCATCACTGCCGGAGAGTTTGTCGAACAAGAGCTCGCAGTCATCAACCTAAAAGGGAATAAAGAGGAACCCTGAAAACTTATCCCTGACCATTGTTGAATCGTGTTATATTTGACTCGTGTGTTTTCCAACAGGAAAACCACTTTTAGTTTTACTTAATCTTTGACCGACTCTTAGTTGTTTTATGTTTAAGCAATTGGCCTGTGCTCAGAAGTAGACAAACATGTGCAATTTATCTAAAGAGTAATGTGATGTAAACAGTTGTTGGCAAAAATACGCTTGGACAAGTTAATTTATGAAACGATTTTCCGAAACATTTCAAGTTCATGGTGAAATATGAGCCGATGTCCTCAGACAACAGTGTTCTGTTACTGTTTCTATTTTTGGGTCGTTGAACAACACTTACTGTTTCTATGCATTGCGAGTTTATCTAATCTCATTGTAATTAATTCTTGATGGAAGAGGTCATAAAACAATTACAAATCAATCACTAATCACGTATTGTTAGGTTGAGTAGGAAAGACAGAGATGATTAGGATCACCATAATTTATGATGTATATTAATTAAGCAGCTAAAGGGTTGAAATGGATGACAGGAAGACATGGAAGTGGAGGAGCTCCGTTATTGACTAATACTGTTCTGTGTTGAAAGTCGACTAAAAGATGATCATCAATCTTCCAGTCAAAGCATTGAATCATAATTGCTGTAGCAGTAATTGTGGTTGAAAGTGCCAAGGCTTTTCCTGGACATGACCTCCTTCCAGCACCAAATGCAATGAAACTAAAGCTATGGTGTCCAACCAAGAACCTCTCTGGTCGGAACTCGTTGGGCTTGTCCCATGTTTCTGGATCTCTCATTATACCGTTAGTGTTAATGAACACAACACTGTTTTGGGGTATGTAAAAATTTCCTAATCTGCAGTCTTCTCGGGATTGCCTTGGTGTTATAGGCCCTGGATGGTGTAGTCTCAGTGTCTCCTTCACAACAGCTTGTAGATATGGAAGTTTTGAAATATCCGATTCTTCCACAACTCTACCACTCTTCCCCACAACTGATTCTATCTCTTCTCGTACCTTGTTGAATATTTTAGGATGGCTTATGAGCTCAACTATTACCCATACTATAGCATCTGCCGAGGTTTTCGTCCCTGCAATGAACAGATGTTACAGATCCTGTCTTGGCAGTAAGACAAGCAAGAGATATTGATACTGTATATATATATGGATTAGCAGATATATGAATATACATTGCAATGAAATTAAGCATGCATATGTACCGTACCATAATGAAAGCTTTTATGATACTCCTGCTAATCTTAACTTCTGATCTTTCATCTTTATGCACTTGCAACAGAATATCCATCAGATCTTTAACCTGTGTTTCGTGATCATCATTCCTCGTAGCTCTCTCCTCGTGCTCACTCATTATCTTCTCCAACAACTCGTTACACCTTCTGCTTACATCCTCAAGCTGTTTTCCATATACCCACTAACCCAACTTGCCTAGAGAAACGAACATTTCAGAGATCGTCAATTTTCGTGCGAGCTCAAAGGCCGATTTCACTAGCTCTCTACACATCTTCGCCGGAGCACCCGGTGCTCATCACCATCCTGCAGATACCATTGTTTGTTGTTCTTAATATCTCACTGCTTATATCCACAAGCTCCTTTTTGTGAGCTTTGTCCACTAGTAGTCGCAAAAGCTGTTCAAGTTCCTCACGTCGAACGATCTTGGACCTTTGTATTTGTTGCGCTCCAAGCAGTTGCGTAACACAAAGTTTCTTCATGAACTTCCAGTGGTCTCCATATGGGGCCATGATGATACCTGATTCTGCAAATAACCCACTATTCTCAAAAACGGATTTGGGTTTACTGGAGAAAGCAAAGTCATGTGTGGTGAACATCTCAGTGGTCAATGATGAGGATGAGACGACGAACAAGTGATAAGAGCCTAAGCGAAGATGGAGAAGAGGGCCATATTTGGAGGAGAGAGTGCAAAAACTTTTGGATAAGTCTGAGCTTAAGTGATGAAGATGACCGATGAGTGGAAGAGATGGTGGACTTGGAGGGAGGAAGAGATGAGTTTTGCCTGCTTGTTTCATGGACATGTACTTGAGGACTACGGTGGAGAAAATGCAGACGAGGAAGACGATGAAACAATATAGAATCTCCATCGTTAACCACCCTGCCTTGCTTTGTTTCATAGTAACTCAAAGAAAACTATTCAAAAGATGCTCTGCCTCAATTGTACTCTGTTTCTTCTCATTTATTTATAAATATTATCTCTCTGAGACAAGTGAAGCTCCTCGTGATTTATTTACTTAAGAACATGATTAAGCATTATGCAATCCATCAAAAGAGTAAGCAACAATTGTAGTTGTTGCAGGAAACACTCGAGTAGTGCCAAACTAATATTAAGTATTGGTCCATATCAGAGGCCGTTCAAAGAGAGAAAGTCCTTAAATTTGTATGTCTATCCAGCCATGGAACTCAATGATCTCCTCAACTTTGGACAAAGGAACTTTTCTATCATCATTTAAAAGCATCTGTTGCCTACAAAAGTTAGTCCATTTTGGATTACAACAACATAAAATCCCTGTATACATGGACACTTGAAATTTGTTCTTCAAGCCCAATAACCCTGCAAATTCTTGAGAAAGGGAGAGAACCAATTACCTCTTGTACAGAACTCCAAGCCTCAAGAGGGCTGTGC
>JANIMX020000296.1:27279-39840 GCA_024582655.2 Erythroxylum kunthianum | reverse complement strand
AAACATTACTTGTATGTCTATGGGAATTCTCATTGTGATGAATGTATAAGTGATCATTTGACTTGAGGTCACAAAAGTTATATTATATATGATTGCTATGTTTTGATACTACTTATGACCTAATTAATTATTGATCGTTAAATTGGTAGTCATTGGATGTAGCATGAACTGTATGGAGGTAGTTGTGTGATGAAGATATGATTCATCACTATAAAGTAATTAGGGAGAATGTTCTGTTGTTTTCGATTAGTATTGATTCACGCGGTATCTCTTAAAATATGTATTTTGAAATAAATAATTTAACGAAATTTATGATAAAATTAATTTAATGCTAACATTTTTAATTTTTAACGAGGAAGAGCCTTGGAGTAACTGGTAAGGTTATTCCTTTGTGGTTTGAAATGTCACATGTTAACGTCATAGAAATAGTCTCTTTGTAAAAAAATATAAGAGGAAAACTACGTATAATTGATATCCTTCACCCAACTATCGCAAAGCGAGAAAACTAAGTTTGTTGTGGTTGTGGTGGTATATTTTAAATTTTAATCAATAAATTTCTTTAAATTTTAAAAATTTATTGATTAAAAATTAAAATATACCACCGCAACTTAAGAAGATTATTCAATCAAAACACTAAAGCTGAGTCCACAACTCAAATGAGTTTATAAATGTGAGTGGTGAGGAGTAAAAATAAGTTATTTATTAATATTAATTGAATGAAATATATTAATTAAATTTAAATAGTGAACTCGTTAAATAATTTATAATTAAACTAGTCATGTATTAAATTTAGTTATATTTTTTAATTTTGGTTTAAATTTAAATTCTTTACTCATCAAATAATAAATAATTGAAGGTGAAAATAAGTTAAGTTTGTTGCTTGTTAGTATTAATTAAATCAAACACGTTACTTAAATATAAACTTTTAACTAATTAGAAAATTGGTATAGGTAATTAATTTAATATAATTATATATATATATATAAATAATAATAATACAGGAGTAGACATAAGTTTATATTGTCGCAGTTCCGCCATAAATCCCCAAAATCCATATGCCCTTTACTACAACACTAAATCCCTCTTCGCCACCTCTTCCGTTACTTTTTCCCAGAAAACCAATTATCGCCTCCAAGCTTCTCTTCTCCCTAGGGTTTTTCTTCTTCTTCTTCTTATTCTTTCTGGAGGCATTTAACGACATAGGGTTTACATTCATTGATTAATTGATTTGAGGGCGAAGAAGGAGAAAGAGATGGGGAGCGTGGATCGAGTGGAGGAGAGAACATTTAAGGTGAATTTCAGCGAAGAGGGAGCTGTCAAGTTGAGAGATAGAGTGACGGATAAGCTCAAGGAGTTCATGGGCGATTATACTGATGATACTCTTGTGGTGGGTATATTTATTTACTTATTTATACACATATATTACCCTAGTTGCCTACCCTGTTGCTTAGAATTTGAAAGTCATGGAATGGAAGTGGATAAGCATATTCTTAAGAATTAAGCGAGTTTCAGTTGCTAGATTGGGGAGAGTTATTGAATATGATTCCTTTTTCGTTAAATTGTCTGAGCTTTGTTCTGGAATGCATTTTACGCCTTTTTTAAAAATCACATTTCGTTCTATGCAATTTCTCCAGGCAGGCATTGAGTTGTTATCTTATAGTGATGTATTTTAGCATCTCAAACATAATGGACTGAAAACTGAGTCTATTCCAATTCTCCAATTTTTAAATGTATGCAAACCTTGAGGAATGATATTAGTTTTGACGATTGTTGTAGTGATGTTTCCAGTTTGTTTAGGGATGTGATGATAACATCGATTCTTTTAAGATTATGTAGACTTTACATTTATGGTTTGCTGATCTACCTGAAGACTTTCTGTCCCCACGTCTTGAGATTATGTAGTTCTTCTTTTATGGAGATTTGGCAACTAAATTTTCGCAACTTCTTATTTGAATTCCAAGGAATATGTGATCGTGCTGCTCAGGAATGGCAGGCGTAAAGACGAAGCAAGGAATGAATTGAATGTTTTCTTGGGAGATGATAGTGATTCTTTCGTGTCTTGGTAATTTTCTGGCGTGATTGTTGAATGACCTATGGTTTAGGGATCAATGGTCACATGTATATTTTTAATATTGTATGCAAAGATCTTATGTGTTATTTATCATATGAACAGGCTGTGGGATCATCTTGCTTCTAATTTGGAACTATATGTTCGCCCACCGGAGTTTAATAAAGATGAAATGGGTAAAGCAAAACCCAAAATGGAAGACCAGGCTGGGAAAAATGAATCTAAAAGTATGGATTTGAAACTGGAAAAAGGTAATCCAGATACTTTATTCAGAAGACGGCACCAAAGAGAATGGAAAGGATTGTTGAGGGATGAAATGGAGCAGTTTCCTCTTCAGAACTATGATGTTGACAGTAGTCATGTGGAAGAAAGTGCTCATCACAAAGTTAATGTCACTGGAAGGTCTACATCTCATCCACATTCAGAAAAGAGGAAAAGGAGTCGGCATGATGAGCGTCAGCACATTAAGGTTTCTTCTCTTAACATTTTTAGTCAACCTTCTTATCTCCTGTTAACCACTCCGGATTGATGTGCAACTTTTGTCCAACTTGAATTGTGAAACGTACTGTGGCACAGCTATTAATTCTTCGTGCTACCATTTGACGGTTGTATTTTGAGGCTGTAGTTATCCGAATAATGTGTATATTCTAAATACTTCACTTGGTAATTGTTATCCAAATATTTATGCAGAGGGAGGAGGTATCTCAAGCAACTGTCAATGCTCCTCGACGACTACTTCAGTTTGCAGTACGAGATGCTGTAGGTACTGTGAGGTCATCTGTTTCAGCAAAACAGTCTTCAGCAAAGCGTCTTCGTTCTGTGGTGTCTACTTTTGCTGGTGACTCATCGTTGGTTGATCGTCCAAGGAGAATTCAGTCTATTGCAAGAGTTCCTAATGCATTGGCCACTGTCGTTAAAGCAGTGAAAGAGGCTGCTGAAGATGTTATGAAAGTTAAACCAGCAGGAAGTGTTTTTGACCGACTTGGCCACAGTGCAAATGTTTCAGATAACATTGAACAAGTTGATGGATTTAGAGATGTTTTTACTGACGATGAAGATTATGAGGAATTAGATGAGATTCAGGAGGATACCTATTTGGATTACCCTCAGAGAGGTGATCATGTGAGGAATGTGCGTAAAACGAATATCAGAGCAGGTGGAACTGGTTTATCTTCTGATTCATTATCATACGATGAAGGTTATGATGATTTGAACATTATAGGCCGTAGGCTTACAAACGTTACAGAAACTGATTCATATGGAATGAATCATAGCCTGTCAACGATGCAGTATGGTGAGAATAAGAATCTTGCTGACAGTATGCAAGTAGCTCAAAGTAACGTTCAGGATCAACTAGGTTCAACTGCAAACTCCTCTAGGAAAATTGTGAACATTTCTGCGAATGTAAATATTTGGAAACAACCTCATTATACGGAATCAAGGCAGGTTGCAGATTTGGATATTCATAATTCTTTCCTTGGTGCTCGAAATCTGAAGGAAAATAATAAACCTGTAACGGTTGATAATGGAAATGTAAGATGGTATCATGTTTTTATAGTTTCATTCCCTCTTGTTACTTGCTTATGCCCTATCCTTCACATTGATAGCTGAATTTTGATGTTATGACATCAATGATTAACAGGTGAAACTTGCCACTGAAATTGACAAAGAATCTCAAAAGATCCTACCATCTGTGCCTGGTGTGTACTGCTTTCCTCTGTTTCCTGATCATTTTTTTGGCTTTAAAGTTTTTCCTGACTATAATCTTTATAGGTATTTCAAAACCTCTAGTGGATTCTTTAGGTTCAGCCTTTAGATGGCATGATATTGTAGTTTCCTATGTGAATCTCTTCCCTGTTTCTATATTTTCTTGTAAAATTAAAGAAATTAATTACTTTTAGGTATGATATTTGCAGGTCCTTATACTGCAAGTCGGCCTTTGGAGGATGCAGATTCTCGCACTATTTTTGTTAGCAATGTAATTACCCTCATTGATGAACCAGTCATCTTAAAAAGATGATGCCTTTTTTTTATGATTTCATTGTGATTTATGCAGGTTCATTTTGCTGCTACTAAGGACAGTCTATCCAGGCATTTCAATAAATTCGGTGAAGTGCTAAAGGTGGTTATAGTTACTGATGCAGCAACAGGACAACCAAAAGGGTGAAGCATCTCATATGCTACTCTGCTGTTTTTATTTGCTATTTTTTAACCTTTATTTCCTCTCTTGATTAAGTGGTAACATTGATACAGGTCAGCTTATGTAGAGTTCATGCGCAAAGAAGCAGCTGATAATGCACTATCTCTCGATGGCACCTCCTTTATGTCAAGAATTCTGAAGGTTTGTTTAGCTACTAAATGATTTAATTTTCTAGAGCTGATTGCCCTTTTTCTGTTTGTCTTTATAGTCACACATGAGTCTTTAGCTTATCTTTTAATCTTTTCTTTTTGGCTTATGCTAGACATAGATGATCTTCTGGTATTTGATACCTGAATAGTTAGATTGTCATCCACATCAAGTGTTTTGAACATCATTTTCTTTGGGTAGGTCGTGAAGAGAAGCTCAACAAATCAAGAACCTGCCTCTCTCGTGACATGGCCTCGTGCTATCCGTGGCTCTCCATTTGCAACAGCTAGATTCTCTAGAGTTCCGTATCCGAGGGGAATGTCTGGTCAGTTTTGGCCTCGCCATCCTGTGAAACCTGGAGCTCGAAGTATGCAGTGGAAACGAGATGCACAACCCACCACTGCTGATAACAGTACGTCAAATGCTGTGAATAATACTTTTTCTCCAACTGCTCGCAGTCTGACCTATGTCCGATCAGAACTTAAGGCAGATGCAGATTCAGGTTCCACTTAGTCCAAACAAAAAACGTTATTTTGCTCTAGACATCCAATCTATCTTTGCCCTGAAATGCCAGAATCTTGATTTCCCCAATTGCTTCAAACATCCAATCTATCTTTGCCCTGAAACGCCAGAATCTTGATTTCGCCAATTGCTTCATCATAGATAGTGTAGGAATCAATCAGATTCTTCCCTGAGCAAGCACATTCATTTCTTGGTGGTGGTGGTGGTGGGAAACACGATTAATGAACACCTAAAGCCTGAGTTATTACCAGGCATCTTCTTCGGCTTGGTTCCTTGATGGGTGGGGGTTTAGCGAATAGTTGTCCTAGTCCTGCCCTTGAGTTACATACACTTTAGATGGAAACAAAATTTGTGAATAGGATGGATGTTAGTTATTTTGTTTTTTTTTTTCCTGATCTGACAGAATCCATTTTGCATTCATGCTTTTGTTCTATTATTATTATTATTATTATTATCATTATTGTGGGAAAAACATAATAAATTGATGGAAAGATTGGTTGATGATGATATATCCTTTGATTAAAACTTACTATTATTGTTTTTATTTATTGAAAATTCAAGCCTGAATATGCTTGAGAAAGTTTCTAGTCCCAACTCAACACTCCAAGAAGACAAAATGGGCAAAAACATTATCTACTCAACAAAGCATACAATAACCCGCAGGACGTCCCTGCTATGCACATGACAGAAACACCACGAACCCTTACGAATAGAACATTCAAATTCTTGGCAACCTGAAGAGCGAGTGTCAGAATCTGCAATCTACTTTGCTCCTCCATCTTCTTGAAGAAGTACATTGGCTTCAGTGATTGCCTTAACATAAAAGCCAATGTGAAAGGAAACCCAAACGCCACGAAACTTTGGATTGAAATCACAGTCAGTGGCGTCGATTTGGTGATGGTATATGAAATCCATGCTCCAACCCCAAGTTGAGCCAGACCCATTAGAGCCAAAAACCTGCTAAGACTATACATGTTCTTCATCATCCTCTCTAGGACCTCTCTCGTTTCATTGCCCAAAGCTGAGATGTCCCGTTCAACGGTTGGTCCGTCGATCTCTTGGTGCTTGAAATCGGGGTTCTTGCTTGGGTATTCATTAGGCTCTTGTGGTTTTGCAGAATCCGAGGTTGAGATGTATCTGGGTCTCGGGTTTGAAAACAGAGTATAGCCGCAGGGATCGCAAGGTTTGAAAATACCCAAATTAGGTGTTTTCAAGGAACACGAAGACAAGTTGTTGACTTTAGGATTGGCACCAAAACTCGAGTATGGCCTAAAAGTCAAATCAACATATGAGGTTTTTGGGTCTGTTGATGTTGCTCGGGGTTCAACATTGAAGCTCCGATTAGGGAAATATGAATCGTTAGTAATACTAATATCAGAGCTTAAAGGGTTTCGATGTTCACAGAGAACAGAATGAGAGTAAGAGCTTACAGATCTAGTTGCTTGTGAATTCTGAGATAATAAAGAAGAGAGTAATAAGGAAGAAGAGTTAGAGGGTTTCAGAAAGTTAGAGGAGAATCTACGGCAGATTGCTGTGTGAGCCATCTGAGACTGCGAAAGAAGCAAGACAGAGATTGGCGACCGAGGCAGTGTAGAGTGAAGACAAGTTTAAAGGTTTGATTTGGTGGTGTGGAGCGAGTTGGGCTGGTCTTGGAACAGTTAGATTTCTTGGTAGAGCCCATTCTGTTTCCAACTTAACTACTGTTAGTAAGGTATGAGAATGGGCTATTAGCCTACGATTGGTGGCGGTGGCGGTGGCGGTCGCGACGGCGAAGATATCTAAGACAGAGACAGATCTTCACTCCCTGTCGTTTTGGTTCAGGCGAATCAGTTCATTTGCATTTGGAGTGGACATGTATTACTTTTTTTTCTTATAGCAAACAGAACAAGAAGCAAGAATTGGAAAGTTTCAATCTTTTTTATTGAATTACAACAGATCAGATGTTGAACATCAAGAACAAGAGCGAGGCTCTCTCCATCTTTTGTTTTTCAGTATAAAATATATTGCAAGTAGAGGGCAATGAATGAAGCAAGTGAGGCTCCAAGCAAAGAACCAACAAGGGGCAAACTGAGGGAGGCAGAGCTTGTTGGTGCAGGGGAAGGAGCACTCTGCTGAGCCACCGCCGCACTCAACGAGGCGGCGGCGAAGACGACGGCAACAGCTACCTTCTTCTTCATCTCCATTTTTCCTTCCTTGTGCTTCTTGAAAACTGAACTTAAGCAAGGCCAAGGGACAAAGAAAAGCTTGGAGTAAAGACTTGAAAGCTGCTTGCTTCTCTTAACCTGCCTGACAAACACACGGGTATTACAGGAGCTATTTATAAGTATTTGTCAATGCTATTCATAAGGGTAATAAATGCGAAATTTTGTGTGGATTAGCTCTTTGGTTGGAACGAGTCTTAAGAAATTATTAAAACAAAACAGTTGGTTCAAGGGTATGTCTGAATAATCGGTGGGCATGTGATGTGAATGACCGAGAGGGATAAATAAAAAGGCACGAAGAGAATGTTACCGTAACTCGAACGGATATTATTTTCGTGATTCGAATGTACGATTTTTATGAAATTTAAAAAAAATTATATTAATTGTTACATTCTTAATAATCATAATAGGCCACACTAATAATTAAGTACTTTTTTATTTTTTATTTTTGATAAAAATTCAATTAAAATTTTATTAAATAAAAAATAAACTAAAAAAGTAAATAATTTAAAATTTTTAGTATTAAATCGGTCAAATCAAATTAGATTTTATAAAACATTGATATTTGAATTTCATTAAAATTGTTCTTTTGGTTATTTAGGTAGTTATATACCATTTTTTGTGTGATTATTAAGGTATATATATATATAAGGCTTGTTTGGTACGTCGAATTGTACTGACTAATTTATATCAGATAGTATTAATCTGTCTTTGATAGTACTAACTATTTATCCATAATATTATAAGACGTTTGGTATTGTTTCAGATAAACAGTCTAATTAAATTATATTGTGTTTGATGTTGTTTCAGATAATATCTCGGACTATTTTTTTAGAAAAATTCTTTTTAATAATAGGTGATACTAGATTTATATAATATATATATTTATATAGTATATAATATATGTTATGGAAATGAATATATATAATATATGTATATAAATAATATAATATATTATATATAATAATTAGATCTTGTATAATTAAATGAGTATTATTTATTATATAATTAAGAGAGTATTATTTAATTTAAGGTGTATAAATTATATTAAATTATATTAGTTAAGAATATTAAAAATAAAATTGGTATTAAATTAAATCATACCAAATATAGTATTTATTTCCAGAGTCTAATACCAAACATAGATTCCAGGTTGTCTTCACCAAAAAAACAAATAGAGACAACTAATTCCAACTCTAATGTTGTCTTTTTAGTTAAGGTTCCATCTATGTCTTAGTTCTTTGAACAACAAAAAGTCCGTGGGAGGTATTATAATTGCCACACAAACCCAGTTTTTGGTTATAAATTTTCAAAATTAGTATATTGGTGAGATTTGAGAAGACAAAAACGGGAGGAAGGAACAAGAAAACCTTAACCAAATACATATGAGGTGGATGGATCTATGAATGCGTTCAAACTTTAAGAAAAGAATGTGCTCTTCATATACATCTATGTATGTGATGCCATAAGCAATCAACCACACCTTTATTTCAGTTCATACAAAAACAATAATAATAATAATCACTCATATAGAGAGTATATATCAATCTTTAGTTATATAAATAATCTAGAGGCCTAGTAAGTAAGCAAGCAATCCATTAACAGTAGAATGAATCTAGCGGTTGCGGAGGAGAGCCAACATGGAGAAGAAGAGAGAAGAACAGACAACAGCAGCTCCAGACATTCCCAATGAATATGCAGCTGAAACAGGTGATGGTGATGGTGACGATGACGGTGATGATGTTGGAGCAAAATCGCCCAAATCTTGAGCTGAAACAGAAACAGCAGAAGCTGCCAATAAACTCACAACAGCTGCCATAACCACAAGAGCGAAGTTCTTCATCTGTGCCATTTTCTGATACTTGAATTCAAACAGAGCTTTTTTCAAGAAGAGAGAGAGAGCAGTTTGAGTTTGGTTGAAGTTGAGAAGAAGGAATAAGGCGTATGTATATATAGAGGGGTTTTAGGGTTGGTGAACTAAAAACGCGTAGACCCCACGAGAAGACGTGGACAGCTGGATCTCATGTCCACGTCAAGCCCTATTTTTTATTTATTTTATTTTATTTAAGGACAAAAAAAAAAGAGAAAAAGGAACCTTCGAGTGTGTGAAGACTTAAGGTTGTAAGAGGACACCTGTGGTTGAGTGTTTTGGTTGCTAACAAGACAAGTTAAGGAGTAAACAGTTGACTGTCTGGACAGACACAGCGCAAGAATTTACGTGTGTGATTAAGGCGTTGATTGAGCAATAGACAGACAGACAGACAGACAGACACGACATTGATTCTGATTATGATGATAATTAAGGAATATGTTGTGTTTAAAAAGGCTTTTCAGTTGCTGATTAACTAACTGCTTAACAAAGTTAAGACCACTTCCTACAATTTTCAACTAAACCCAAACCCAAACCCAATCCTAGAATCGATGAACCAGTAATAGTAACTGTGTTACTTAGTCAACATTTATACAGCTGTTTCATGATTTCTTGTTTCTATTTCCAATACAATTATTAATTTTTACCCTTATTTATAATATTATACTATTCTTTAACATTTTTAAACTATAATATAATTTTAATATATCAACCATCAACTAATTTAACTATAATATCAGAACTCAATATTTTTAATAATATTTACTCTTAAAAATAATTTCTTTAAACTTTAACTAAAAATAAAAATTTTATTTCCATATATCTTATCTTATTCAAAATACAATAAAAGTATTATTTTAATAATATTAAAATGCAAAATAATAATAATAATAATGTTAAATTTGTCCTTTCAAAAATCTTCTAACCGCTCTAATTGACTATTCGGTTAAATGCTAATTAATGATTAAAAATTAAATCAATCTAAATGATATAACTTTTCAATTCAATTTATTTTAATAATTTTTATTATTAAAAAATAATTAATTTATTAAATAATTAACTTTTTATTTAAATAATCACTTTTTATAAAATACAATAAATCAGTTAATTTTTATTTAATACTTTTTAAAAATTTAAATTCTTAATAAATAAAAACCATCTTCTTCAATCATATTTTAAATCCTTTAATCTTATTTAATTTTTTGTCAATTTATAACTGTCTAATATCGGTTGAATTTTTTGAATATTAAATCAGTTTAACTTCCGGCCTGTTTTTTAAAATATTAGTTCTAACCACACTCATTCATCACATTGTAAAGATTTATTGCATACTCTTCTTCGTTTTTGTATTTATAGTTTTGCCCACCAATGAGAGATTCCAAAACTAAAAATCTTGATTAAAGACTAAAGGCGTATTCAATTACAGAAATCTGATACTGCTTTCAAGAAAAAATTTCTAATGAAAACAAAAAATAAAAATTTGTGTTCATATATTTTCTTAGTTTTCAAATTTTAAAAGGAATTTAGAAAACAAGTATAGGTTGTTTTCAAAAATATTCTTTGTTAAAAAAGTAGTATTTTTTCAAACTTAAAATACATTTTCTAAAAATAATAATAAACACATTTTTTTAAAACAATAAATGAACACGTTTTTTAGTTTTTAAAAATAGAAAACAGTTTTTTCGTAATAAAAATTGAACACGTTTTTCAAATTTTCATTTTCAATGAAAATTGAAAGATGAAAACAGAAAATAGTATTCTGTAATTAAGCACCCCCTAAATCTCTCTAACAGTACAATAAAATACAATACAAGCAACCATTCAACATTCAATCATTGACATGTATCTATTTCATTTTCAGATGATTATACAGAAAAAAATGGGGAGACTTGATCGACCAAGTTATTCTTTGTCCACTCTTTTTTATAGCCTCAGTTGCATAACCCCAACAACCTCCTTCAATACTCATCCCATCCAATTCACTGCTCCAAACATAAATACCCCCAAACCAAACATAGTTTTCTTTTCAACCCCATTGCAGGCATACATTACATTATTCAAACTTATATTCCTTGCACGTATACAACTATATCACCAATCAATTATTTCTGAATCCGAATGCGAATGCACGTATAGTTACCTGTTCCCATTTTATGTATTCACCAAGTGCACATTCCTTTTACTAATGATTGAAGCCATTCCGGGCAACCAACCTGCATGCATTACATAACATATGAAGAAAATATATTTAAGAAGAACGTCGTATCAAACATAATTTTGTCAATTAAGAGGTTACCAACAACAGTATATCTAAATGAATATGCCACAGATCTTACTTGCAATTTCGAATAATTTCAGGGCACCATTCACCCAATTTGCAACCTACCGAGGAAATCAGACAGCCTGCAGATAAATAATATTTCTTCAATTTAAGGCTACATTCGTTGATAAAATTAGTAGTAAAAACACCTTCTTCGTCAATGGACACCTGGGACAAACCTGAGATCTTTAGCAATCACAATATCTCCGTCTTCAGCACCAAGATGACGCAGAACCACCTCCTCCAATCGGCCATCACGGTATGCATGCTGCAAAGAATGAGTAACACTTGTTACAAGTCTTCAAATGCTCCACGTTGATTTTTATTAAGATGTAAAAACAGAAGGAAAACCAAAACATAACAGGCAGTCTACTGTAGCAAAATGACAATACATCATATACCGTGAACATAAAAAAGAAAGTCTACCAAGCAATCAACAATACCAAAGAGATCATCATCGTAATTGAAAAATTGAGAAAAATGTTAATTCCTTTTTGTTTTATCCTTTTCAAATCACGGCTTCACAACTTAGAAGGAGCAACAGAGCACAACTTAAACGAGAGAATTATGTATCAAAGGTATCAAGTAGCAAAGAAAGTCATTTAGATGTACGGAGATTACAAATTGCTTCTGTATATAGTAAACTTTGCTCAATAGCATCACTATATTAAACTCGGCTATATTGGCATAAACAAGATATCGTGAACATTTCTCAACAAGCATAAAGCAACATGAACAGTGCACAATGACCAAATTCCTCACATAGAAACCTGCAATTTATTTAGAACAGCCAAATAAACTATAAAACTTCATAACAAACATTCTGCAGAGGACGTTCTAGATACTTGGAAAGTAATCTTCCATGAATCTAAAACAACTCCCGAGTTGAAGGGTGCAGCAAAAGGAATATGTGCTACCATATATGCCAAACCTAATAACTAAAGAGAAAATAATTCTCCTAATAAAATCGACAACTTAAAAGGGAAGTTACCAATCAGCATAAGTCCCAAAGCCAGATACATGGAAGTTAAATCTCCCTAAAAAAAAAAAATGATAGCATCAAATGTACCCAGTTCATCTTCATCCATTAAGTACTTGAACATGTAATATAACTCATCTATATCCAGACTATTAGATCTGTGTGGAGGCAGTCTACGTGGGGGTGGTCTCTGATATTTACAAGTGCATGATCCTGCCCTCACATTATACAGTAACACAACACAAGATTCTATC
>JANIMX020000295.1:2282346-2293630 GCA_024582655.2 Erythroxylum kunthianum | reverse complement strand
ATATAAATGTAATAAGTTTGTTTGAGCTGTCATAAACGTTTTTTCACCAAAATGTGGCTACAAACGAATCTTCGCATTTGCACGTGACTGATTTTGAACTCCTCCCTTAATTAATTTTGGTGCAGTGAATCTTCTATTGACAAAAAATATAATAAAAATATGTTTTAAATTTATTATTATACAAAAATTTATTTTCCTATTTTAAATATTTTCTTTCCATTTTTATTTTAAAAATTACAAAATTAAAAACCATTTCCTTTTTTCTTCCTAAATTTTGCAGGTCACATACTCACAGTCAAAACAGTAGTTCAAATCAGGAAGGAAAGTGCATCGGGACCTGAAACAAATAACAGCCGTCGGATCCGATCATAGAACATCAAATTCCCTCCCAAATTCAAATTCGAATTTCAAGTTCCACACGACCGTTCAACTGAACTTTAAATTTCCTCGCAAGTGTTCTTCCTCTCTACCCTAATTTCGACACTCGAGACATTTCTAGACACCACCTCCGTGTCTCTGTTGATAAATCTCAGCTTCACAAAACCCTAAGAATCATCGCTCCGTTTTGATGATCTAACACATTTTGTTCAAGAGAATCTGTTCTTTCTCTGAACAATTTCCTTCAAGAAACCCTAATCTGGTGTTCTTTGAGATCCTTTCTCTCTCTAGAACCAACAATGGTGGCCAGCAAGGGGGTCCCGTTGAAAACCAGCAATATCGCAAACGTGGAGTCCAATGCCGGTCCGGGAAAGTCCATTGAAGAAATTTACCAGAAAAAGTCCCAACTCGAGCACATCCTGCTTCGGCCCGACACGTATGTAGGTTCAATTGAGAAACATACCCAAAATCTCTGGGTATATGAAGACGACAAGATGGTTCAGCGATCTGTCACTTACGTACCAGGTCTTTACAAGATCTTTGACGAAATCTTGGTCAATGCGGCGGATAACAAGCAGAGAGACCCATCAATGAGCCAGGTCAAGGTGCTAATTGACGTGGAAAACAATCTGATTAGCGTTTATAACAACGGAGATGGAGTTCCGGTGGAGATTCACAAGGAAGAGGGTGTGTATGTGCCGGAATTGATTTTCGGGCATTTGTTGACTAGCAGTAACTATGATGATACAGAGAAGAAGACAACCGGAGGAAGGAACGGTTACGGAGCCAAGCTCACTAACATTTTCTATACTGAGTTCGTGATTGAGTCAGCGGACGGAAAGCGGCAGAAGAAATATAAGCAGGTAATCTCACAATTTCCACATGTTCCTCTCATTGCATTATTTGGTTTTTTCATTGTAATTGAATGAGGGTTTTCACTTTGGTGGTGATGATTTACTGATGTCTGGTTTCTGAGGACCACACATGCTTAAGCCATACTTATTTCTATGGTTCCTGTTCTAAAATTTAAGTGGTTCGATTACTTTGAAGGTTTTCACCAACAACATGGGCAAGAAATCAGAACCCATTATAGCCAAGTGCAAGGAAAGTGAGAATTGGACCAAGGTGTCATTTAAGCCTGACTTGGCCAAGTTTAACATGACTCATTTAGAAGATGATGTGGTTGCGCTAATGAAAAAACGAGTAGTTGATGTAGCTGGATGTCTTGGAAAGACTGTGAAGGTGGAGCTCAATGGAAAACTAGTTCCAGTTAAATCATTTCAGGATTACGTTAACCTGTACCTTAACTCTGTCTCTGATTCAGGATCAGATCGCCCACAAAGGTTTGTTTAGTTATCTAAACAATTAATCATTATCATGTCGCCTGTTTTCGATGGGAATGTGCTTATTTGGTATCCTTGTTCTGTTCAGTTTTTACCAGAAAGTGAATGATAGGTGGGAGGTCTGCGTAAGTGTTTCTGAAGGGCAATTTCAACAGGTAGCTACTGGACTTCTGCTTCAGTGCTAGTTTTGTCTCTACAGCTCTCGATCTTTATAACCAAAATTTGGTCCTTTTATCAGGTCAGCTTTGTCAATGGAATTGCTACAATTAAGGGTGGTACTCACGTTGATTATGTAACCAGTCAGATAACTAACCATTTGGTTGCTTTTGTAAATAAGAAGCATAAGAAAGCCAACATCAAACCCCATAATGCAAGGAACTATTTGTGGGTCTTTGTCAATGCTCTTATTGATAACCCTGCTTTTGATTCTCAAACGAAGGAAACTTTGACCCTTCGACAGAGCAGTTTCGGGTCTACATGTGATCTTTCTGATGACCTTTTGAAGAAAGGTGTGCTGCTTGCAGTACTTAAATTTATATGAATTGTATCACGTAATAGATTTTAATTTCGAGTTCTTTGGGTGTTCCATATTTTAGTGGCAAATTCTGATGTTGTTAAGCACCTCCTGACGTGGGCACAATTCAAGGAGGAGAAAGAACTCAAGAAAACCGATGGTTCAAAGAAGGGGAGGGTCAACATTCCGAAGCTAGAAGACGCAAACGAGGCTGGAGGGAAGAACTCACACAAGTGTACACTGATTTTGACTGAAGGGGATTCAGCAAAGTCTCTTGCAGTAAGCTGTTGCACTCTATTCATAACATCATACCTTCCAACGAAAAAGATATGGTTGCTTTAATAGCACTAGTTTTACACAGATGGCTGGTATTGCGGCTCTCTCAGTTAAAGATAGGGATTTGTATGGTGTTTTCCCATTAAGAGGTAAATTACTCAATGTTCGGGAAGCCAATTCTAAACAGATCAACGACAACAAGGAAATTGAGGCTATGAAGAAGATTCTTGGGTTACAGCAAGGAAAGCAGTATGATAGTGCCACCATAAAATCTTTGAGATATGGTCGATTGATGATAATGACAGATCAGGTCTAGTCTTTTTGTGTTAGCAAATACGCTGATAATTCTTTCTTGTCGCATTTGCTGACAAGTGTATATATATGATGGCAGGATCATGATGGGTCCCACATCAAAGGCTTGTTGATCAATTTTATTCACAAGTTTTGGCCTTCATTGCTAAAACTTCAGTCATTCATGGTTGAATTTATAACTCCAATTGTGAAGGTCTGAAAAACCATTAATATATGCCTAGGGAAATTCGTAATTGGAGAAATATTACAATTTGGGTTTATTCCTGCTGCAGGCAAAGCGTGGTGCAGAAACTATATCCTTTTACTCCATGCCTGAGTATGAATCTTGGAAGGAAAACTTGAGAGGCAATGCAAAGGGTTGGACAATCAAATACTATAAGGTTTGCTTTATGATGTAAAAATGTCATCTTCTGCTCAGCAGTGTGTTCACTGGTGTTATGCAATGATATTAACTGAGCACTTAACAGGGGCTGGGAACTAGTTTAAGTTCAGAAGGAAAGGAGTACTTCAGAAACCTTGATAGGCACAAGAAAGATTTCAGATGGGAAGATGATCAAGATGGGGACTGTATAGAGCTTGCATTTAGTAAGAAGAGGATTGAATCGAGGAAGAATTGGCTTAGGCAGTATGAGGTAAGAACTGCTGTACTTTTATCTGAACTCTGTCCTTAATCCACCAGTTTAGTAAGGGATGAAGTGTACAGCTTTATATGAAACTGCCTTCTAAACGAATCTGATCATTGTGGATTTGCAGCCTGGTACTTACCTTGATTCTCGGGAGAAGGTTATAAAATACAGTGACTTCATTAACAAGGAGCTAATTTTATTTTCCATGGCGGATCTTCAAAGATCTATCCCTTCAATGGTAGATGGCTTTAAACCAGGTCAAAGAAAGATCCTTTTCTGTGCTTTCAAGAGGAATTTGATCAAACAGATGAAAGTTGCCCAGTTTACTGGGTATGTGGGCGAAAAGTCTGCTTACCATCATGGTGAGCAGAATCTTGCCGGTACCATCATTGGCATGGCACAGAACTTTGTTGGAAGCAACAATATCAACCTTTTGCAACCTGAGGGACAGTTTGGGACACGTAATTCTGTAAGATATATAGCGTCTTATCTAAGTTGTTTGGGTGTCACTTGGTTTGATTGGATTTGATCCGATAAGTTCTCTTTGGCATGTACTTGCAGGGAGGTAAAGATCATGCAAGTGCTAGGTACATATTTACGTGTCTCTGTCCAGTTACAAGAGTCTTATTCCCGAAGGATGATGATAATCTTCTTAACTACTTGAAAGATGACGGGCTATCCATTGAACCTTCCTGGTTGGTTGTTATTTTCGTTGTGCCTTTGTAATAAATTTCCAGTTCATGAAACTAATGTGTCTGGCTTTTCTGTTATTTAGGTACATTCCAATTATCCCAATGGTTCTTGTGAATGGTTGCGAAGGAATTGGCACTGGATGGAGCACTTTCATTCCAAATTACAACCCGAGAGATATTGTTGCAAACTTGAGGCGTCTTTTGAATGACGAAATGCTGGAACCTATGCATCCTTGGTATAGAGGATTCAAAGGAATAATTGAGCAAGTTGCACTGAAAGGAGCTGGTGTAAGCTATGCTGTTAATGGAACTATTGAAGAAGTCAACGAGGCAACTATTAGGATCACAGAATTGCCAATTCGAAGGTGGACAGATGACTATACAGAGTTCCTGAATTCCATCACCGAGGGAAGTAAAGATGAGAAGGGAAAGCCCAAGGATTTTACTATCAAGGTAAATGTTGATACGTGGAATGTTTATCGTTTCCTGCAGAGATTCTTCTGGTTTCTCACAAGGATATTCTTGATTTAGGAGTTTCGCAAGTACAGTGATGAGCAAAATGTCGTCTTTGAAATTGTACTATCGGAAGACAATATAGCAAAAGCCAAGGAAGAGGGTTTGCTGAAGAAATTCAAACTGACTGCTACAATTAGCACCAGCAACATGCACCTCTTCGATCCAAGCGGCAAACTCAAGAAATATGACACACCAGAACAGAGTATGGTTTACATGTTATGAAGTAGTTGACACTAATTATACAAACCATGACACTGATTCAACACTCATCAATTTTTTATATTTTTCTGTCTCCAGTTCTTGAAGAATTTTTTGACTTGAGGCTTGAATATTACGACAAGAGGAAGGTAAGTTCATCTTTTTGCCTCAGAATAACCATATAAACAGATGCATTACTTTACAAGGCACTACGTCTGTAATACTTGCAGAGAGTACTACTGGAAAATCTTCAAACAGAGCTAGTGAAGTTGGAAAACAAGGCTAGGTTCATTTTTGCAGTTGTTAATGGTGAAATCATAGTGAACAACAGAAAGAAAGCTGATCTGTTCCTCGAGTTGCAACAAAAAGGTTTCACCCCTTTCCCAAAGAAAGGTAAACCTGTTGAAGCTCTGGTCGCTGGCGCTAATGATGAATCGGAAGAAACAGACGAGACATCTGAAACTGTTATAACTGAAGTGATACAAGGAAGCGACTACGACTATTTACTATCCATGCCTATTGGAACATTGACACTTGAGAAGGCTCAGCAACTGTATGATGAAAGGGACAAAGCGAGTGAGGAGGTTGAAAGAATGCGAAAGTGTACTCCAAGGGACATGTGGCTGAATGAACTTGATGCTGTTGAAAAGGAACTTGATGTATGGACAACAAATAACCGCTTGTGTTACATCTTGTTTTCTCTATATTATATTTTGAAATATCTTGGAATTCTATATAGGCAATAGAGAAATGTGAAGATGCCAAGGCAGAGATGGCACGAAAGAAACTAATGAGCGAACTAAATGGTGAAACTGTTAACAAGAGACAAGCCGCAAAAGCTCCAAGGAAGTACAACAAGAAAGGCACAAATGCAGAGACAACTGCAGACCCTAGTGCCATAATGGAAAGTGTTGAGCCACTAGGTAGGCATTGTCTATAGTTGAATCGAGTAGTCTGCTTAATTGTTGTTTTTTATGTTTTGATCATATTTGATTCATCATGTTTGCTATTAACAGAGAGCAATCCGGAATTAGTGAAACCTAAAGCAAGAGCTGCTCCAAGGAAGGCTCAAACTAAAAAGGTTTTCTTCTCTACACAACTCTTAATTTTTGTGAAGCTGCTTCATGTTGGTGTGATATTAAGTTCTTCGTAACTTATGTTTATTGGCAGGAAAAAGTCACTCAAGTTTCTGATGAAGACATCGATGATGATGAAGATGACGAAGTAGAATCATTGAAAGAGAGACTCAAAGCATACAAACTTGATTCCTCACCTGATCAATTGGCTGGTACGCTCTTCTTTCATACTAAACAGCTATAATTTGCTAAGGTTGGAGACAAATTCAATTGTAAATCATAATTCATAGAGACGGCAAAAGTTCTCTGGCAAAAGGGTTCGAACCTGGTCTGATGTATCCAGAAATCAACGAGTAAAGTTCTAGTTAATCAGAGTTTAACCAAATTTAGATTTCAGGGGGTGCACGGGTAGCCTAACCTGGCACGACCGGCCTGAACCTGACAATTTTGGGAAGCTCTGAACGAAAGTAAAGAGCATATCATAATTTGACACCTTATTTTTCTGATGCTATATCTTATTCAAAATGGTTTCACAGCCATGGAGACTGATGCACCAGTTGAGAAAAAACAACCTAAGAGAGGAGGTGCCGCCAAAAAGAAGGCTCAGGCACTCGTCAACGTGACATCTGACAGTGACGATGACTTTGAAGTAGTAGAAGCACCTCCAGAAGCAGAAAAGAAGGGAGGAGGAAGAAAAGGTGCCAAGGCCGCGGCTAAACCGCCTGCAGCGACGAAGAAAAGAGCGCCAGCGAACAACAAACAGCCGGGTCAGAAACTTCTGACAGAAATGTTGAAGCCCTCTGAAACTGAAGGAATATCACCTGAGAAGAAAGTCAGGAAAATGAGGCCATCTCCGTTCAACAAAAAGAGTAGTTCGATCTTGGGTGGGATTGGTAAAGATGGAGTAGCCACCATAAACCAAGAGTTGTCAGGTTCTGCTTCATCATCTCCCACGGAAGAAAGTATCGAGTTGCCAGCAAGAGCTAGACCAACGAGGGCAAGTCGAAAGCAGACAAGATATGTGTTGAGTGATTCTGACAGTGATGATGATAAGGCCTCTGAAGATTCAGAGATTGAGAGTGATCATAATACTGATGACTCTGATTTCGATGATGATGATGAGTAAGTCGTTGGTTGTGGATAGATTCCGAGTTTAAATTGATGTAGGCAAGGGACAATGTCCTCTTCAACCAGTGGTTACTTGTATTAATGAATCAACTGAAATTAGATGGAGCTAATGTGTGCCTCTTTCTTGTGCACCTTTTTTTTACCTTATTGTAAAAAGGTTGAGGGTTTGAATTTGTTAATATAAGCTTAACTTTAAAGTAAGTTGAGTCAAAGAGAAACATTGATTCGAGATGAACTTTTCAAATTCTTTTTTAAATTAACTAACTCAAGCTTAAAACTTGATTTAGCTTCAAATTTTTTTATAAAAAATTCAACTCTTAGTTAGACGGCACATGTAGATAACATTCAGGCAACATATAGTTAGAGAATACTTGCATTATTAGGCCAATATGAATTTAAAAAAAAAGCACTATAATTCTTAAAGTCGTCCAATATTTCATCAATAAATCTTAACGAGCTATATCATAAATTTGTAACCCATATATCTAGCAAGTTGTTTATTAAATAGATTTGTTTAAAATAGTCCTTTATTATTATTATTATTATTCTAATTTCTACTACTATTTCTATTATTATTATTATTATTATTATTCTCGATTCTTACTACTATTATTATTAGTCCTATTAATATTACTCTATTATTATTACACTTTTTTATTTTTTATTATTATTATTCTCATTTTTCCTACTATTATTATTAGTTCTATTAGCATTATTCTATCCTTATTCCACTTTTTTTTACTGAGATTTTTTAATTATTATTTTATTTATTTCCTTATGTCTTTATTATCTTTTTTTTTTTCTTTTTTATATGGGTTATCTGAAAACAGTCTCTACTTATTAAGGATAAGGCTGCGTACTACTGAATCTCCTCAAATCTCGAACAAGAGGGAAATTCCTACTGGATGTTGTTATAAAGACCTAAAATGGCTAATCTTTTGAAACATAATCAATTTAACTTTCTGCTATCTTTTATCATCTAGTGCCTATTCAAAAAATAAGAGATATTTCCCCATCACTAGAAAATATGATATTTGAAAATCGAACATATCAGACTATTATTCCCTTCAAATTGTAGTTGACTTTAAGTGATAATAATAAAAATTTAAAAGGAAAAGCTCACTTCATTTTTCCAAGGACCATTATGTTCAATTTAGTAATTACATAATTGGTGCTTAGAATAAATATTTAAATTCATGATATACTAAATTAAAAATACTTATTTTTATTAGAAATTAATATTTCATGATTTTACTTGATTCTACTGAAATCATATATATATATATATATATATATAAAATTTTCGGATCGGGTGGAGGATTAGCTAGAATTTTCATTTGTTCTACTTTCATATTTAACTCCATAGTTGTTTTTAAGAGTTTCTCATATTGTTTAATTAATTCTTCATTGAGTAGCATATACATTTGTGATGTCTATTGTATTAATTGTTTAATTTGTATTTCTAATTTGGTTTGTTTTTCTATTAATTGAGTAAGTTGTTGTGATATACTCATAGTCATAATGTATGTTTTAAATACGTAGATAGTTCATTAATTCGGTTTTTTATTTATGCTAATTCGTTATTGACCTTTGTTGTAGGTTTGGGATCCTTTATTTGGATTGGTCTATCAAACTGTAAGGGTCGTTCAACATGTAAGGATTGGGATCTTGGTAATGTATGTATAGTAGAAGTAGATGGTAATTCTGTAAACGAGAATCTACTAGATTGGAAAGGTTGTGTGATGGGAGGTAATTAAGTGAGTGAATTATGGATTTGTGATCCTATTTTAGCTACATTTGTGAATAATTTATTAATGTAAATGCGATTAGTATTTTTAAATTCTATAATATGGTGTGAATTGGTTACAGCATAGCTAATTGGATATGTGAATGAAAAAGGATGTTGTCTTTGATGCATTAAATTTTCTTTGTAAAATTTATAAGCTATAGTGATAGTTTGATCTAAATTTTTAGAGAGCAAAGGAATTCCTAACTTAATTCGAGTGTTAAATTTTTTTTTCCATAAGTTAAATTCTCGTTTATTATTCCAATGATTTGATCATTTTTATCAACCATTCTTTCATCAATGATTGCCATGCGAATTGGTGAATCAATTCCTTCTTGAAAGGTTGATTTGAGTAAATTTTGAATAGTTGATAAATGAATATAGCTAATTTTAGATCTTTTATCTTGAGGTATCCATGCTAATTCTTTTGATAATTGTACTTGGTCTATTAAATTAATTATAATATGGTCAGAACATTGATCTATTCTAATGGGTGTTTCTAGAATCATTTTGCCATAATAAAGTATATTTTTACGATTGATAATGTTTTTAATAGGATGACTGATTATATCTTATCCAGATTTTAAATCTAATTGAGCTTTTTCTATTTGTTTCTGTTTATCTTGAGATAATAAGGTGGATACATGAAATAGTCTAGGTTGTTCAGTAATTTCTACAAAATCTATATCTATGATATTTATATTAGATGTGGAGTCTTGTTCAGTAGTCATTACCAATGATGATAATTTTCTCTATGTCCTTGAAAAGTTGTTTGTATTATTTGTGCTTTGACAGTATATTCAAATAAAGTTTCTTTTAATTCTTCTAACCTATTTCTAAGTGGTCTTATGTTATTAGTAAAAAAGCCTATATAGTTTAATTGTTGCTGTATATTATGAACTTGTTCAGTGTATTCTATAATAAGACTATCTAGATATTCAAGTTCTGTTATTAGGTGAGAACAAAGATTACAATTACTCGAATTCATCTTCATAATTATAATGATCAGGATTAGGGTCTAAAATATATGTAATTAACACAGGGTTGAACTTATAATATAATAATGCATAAAATAGTTATATGTATCATGAAGATATTGTAATTCCGAGGGATCTAATCTATTTAAATAGGCATAAAGATATAAGAAAGCAGGAGAAATATAATAATATAAAACACAATATAATTGAATGCATAAACCAAAAACACAAATATAACACATATTAATTATTTGATAATTCCCATAATTTTTGATAAGCTAGGTCAAGTTTAATTTGTCTAATGATACGAAGATAGGATCTGGAAGAGTGATTTTGTAAATGACTTTGCTGGTTAATTATTGAATTTATTAAAGTTATACATTGAGTTTTAGTGGTTATATTATCAAAATTGATATAATGATAATGATTAGGATCCATAACGTTTTGTTTATGATACATATAAGGACTTAAATTATCAAATTCTGGATTAGGTATATGTACCAAGGGTCTAAAGACATACCATGAGAAGACATTTTATTTATGATATAATCAGACTTTAACAACCATTTGCAAGATGAATACGATAATGGTGACCAAAGGCTAGGTGAACTTGTTTTTGTTCCTCATACAAAGTTATCTTTTTAAGTCGAGCTTTAGTAATTTCAGGATAAAATGTAAGGAAAGCTTCAAGGTTAGGACCGATAGTAGCTTTAATAGCTTTATAGAAGTCTTGAATTTTGTTAAGGTATTTTTCATGGGTGTAGTACAGATGGTCCATATGCTTGCATTGTTGATATAATCGTTCACAATCTTCACACCAAATTGTCGTAGTGTCGGAATTGTTTGCAGGTGTTGACATCTTTAGAGAGGCTGAAAATGAGGATTATATTCTTCTAAATAGATGTCTAAGTAATATGCGATTAACATAAGTATTGTCATATCACCATAATATATGATCTGTAAAATTTCTAGATCGTCTTTTTGGGACATGATTCCGAAAAATATATGATTATTCTGGGTTATTAAGACTAATAGGTTGTTGGTTGGGTTGTTGATTACGTTTAGTTTTATTATATTCATTAATCCATGTAGTAGTTAGTTTTCTTAATGCATAATAAAAACTCATTTTGCGATAATGATCAATTTTATTTGAGTCATCAGTTTCAATTGCAGTTTGCATGTAATGAATGTAATCTGTAAGAAATGTGTCTATGGCTTGAACTTCATGTATATCAGTACGAATAAGTGAATCAATGCTATCACATATTTTATTAAGTAAATCAATGGTATATGCACCATGATTTCTGATGCGAATATGATGTGTACTCATATTTCTGATGTGGAGGGTCAACTTTCGTTGCGACCACAGAGCATACTTATAGATGATATAATAAAAGTGATTAAATAATGGATGTATGATGAAACAAAGATAAACTCATATCTGTCGTCGTTTCTTTTTGAT
>JANIMX020000295.1:2227968-2244297 GCA_024582655.2 Erythroxylum kunthianum | reverse complement strand
TCTCTCACTCGCTCTCTTTTGGGTGTGTCCATCATTCTATTTATACTCTTCCTTTTTTTAACTGTAGGTGCCCGCCATTTTTATGTTCATAATCATCACCCAAACGCCCACCTTTTGCGCCATTTCCAAAGGTCCCAAAATAATCCTGGCCCTATTACTAGAATATAAACCAAGTGCACAATTCAATTTAATTTTAAATTAATATATTAATTTTTTTATAACGTTTTGATGTAACTAGCTACAAATATCGTAGTTTTGGTCTCAAGTTTTTTTAAACATGTATGCTATAATGAATTAGTAGATATGGCTAAAGATAGCTACTTTGGTCCAATTTGTCTTGATCAAAGTTAATGGGTCAAGTTTTGATGAATTAGGATCTGATATGGGAGGTCGGTTCAAATACCAGCTCGGTGGCTCGAACCCCTCCCTCATAATAACATTATTTTCATTTGATATCGTTTTGGTGTAACTAATTAAAACAACATCATTATGTTTAAGCTACTCCAAAATAAGATTGTCTTAGTATAATTAATCAAAACAACATCATATTTCTTAAATGTACAAATCAAAATAATATCAGTTTGGTTATTATCCTGACTTATAATACAAATCGATTAATTTTAAAATTAGTAAATCAATCATTTGTAAATATAAGTTAAGCATGACTATGTTGGTCCAATTTAGTCCATCTTAACTTAAAATTAACGGGTTAAATTTGAATTGATCATACTTCAAATTGAATTTGGACATGAGATATTGGTCTAAAGTTTAATTGGTTGCTTTGAACTCCTCCCAAAAAATGAAGTCATTTTAGTTTGACGACCTCATTTTTGTCTTTAATTTCTTAACCATATAAACTACAAAGATTTGGTCTAATCAAAATGCTCGATTGATCTAATTCGAGATCGTCTTAGTATAATTGATCAAAAGGACGTTGTTTTAGTCTATATGTTTAAAAATTTTAATGTCAAAATAATGTTATTTTTGATCAATTATATTAAGACAACATTATTTTAGAATAATCCAAACAAATTCAGATAATGAATGTTAGGTTTGGCCGAACCAATTACCAAAATTAACTTGAAGTTAGCTTGAATATCTGAAACTAACCTAACACGTTTGAAGGCAACAAATTAAATTTAATTTGGTATGGTCAAAATATTTAAACTCAATCTTATCCATTTGAAGGTAATAAATTAGGTTTTATTTGATAAATTTCGAAAATATTTATATATGATTAAATTCGTATATTCAAATTTTATTACGCTAACTCAAAATTGATACAAAAAAAATAAATTTGATTAATCGTGACAATTTAACCTAATTTGGATAAAATATGCTTGAAATCAATATAATAAACATAATTTAAAACTTAATTCAATTTAGATATTGTGATCATTCTGTACAACTCCACGTGTGACGAGACAAAACTGTTAATCGACCACTCAACGCCGTCGTTTTTTGATAATCTATTTGGGGGACTTCTTTCTTTTAATTATGATTTTAATTGAATTTCATATATGTTTTCTCTAATAATGTTTTGTAAGAAATTGCAAACAGAACTTATGTACTCGCATGATTTTAAAGTTGTTTTTAATTATAATGATGGATTAGAGATGGTGAAACAATTTAAGACACTCTTCTAAATA
The DNA here is from genome assembly GCA_024582655.2 of Erythroxylum kunthianum. Lineage (NCBI taxonomy): Eukaryota > Viridiplantae > Streptophyta > Magnoliopsida > Malpighiales > Erythroxylaceae > Erythroxylum > Erythroxylum kunthianum. The sequence continues at coordinate 2,242,648 of JANIMX020000295.1, read as the reverse complement.
AAAGACTAACATAATCTTCTCATATACATAAAAACTTGTAAATTATTTAATGAATAAACGATTTAAAACAAAAATTGAATTTCATTATTTTTATACCTAAATTCTTATAATTTAATAAACTCAAACATTTAATACTCAAAAGATATATATCACTCTAAGCAAAATCTAGTACTTAGAGATTTATAAGAAATTTTATTAGAAAAAACTTAAAATACTTTTTAAAAGGTATAATGTAAGGACCCAAATTTGACTATAGTAAGTTTTGTTGTAAATACGTACATGTATATATGAGCTAAGTGCATAACTTGATCACCGGCTTTTAAGCCGAGTCCAGAGGAAGAATAAACGTAGAGAAAGAACAAACCCGTGAGATTTACCAGCTTTCAGGCGGAGCTTAAAGTGGACAATATCTGTAAGCGAGTGGTCTGGGTCATAACATATAAGTTTAATTAAATGATCATGAGTTATGAACAAGTCATGCCTTTTAATTAAATATATATTTTAAATAATTTGACTAGATTTATGATTAAAATATTTATTTAAACATCATATAAAAATAGAATATAACCTTCTTGAATCTTCAAATAAGATATACTTATAATTCTATAATATACACGCTCGAATCTATTTAATTAAAAAGAAACTATATTTAACATTTTTTAAATTTATCAAATTATCCGAACCAATATAGTTGTGCCATGAGCCAACTTTCTTGATTATTCAATTACTTAAACATATTAGTTTGCTTATTAAAACTTATAACATCAACGATGATAATTTTCAGTATAAATATCGCTCATATAGATGATCTGAGAAGATCTAATAATACATAATTCTACCCTTAACTAATAAAGAGACTGTTTTTAAATGATTCACAAAAAGAAGAAGCGAGAAAAAAAGAAAAAAACTTAATAAATAAAATATAAAAAAGCAATAAACTAAATATGCACAAAAGAATAAATAAAAAAATACAAATACAAATAATAATAGAAATACAAATAATAGTAATAAATAATAATAATAATAATAAAGCTAGGTAAGAAATAAAGTTTAGGTTAAACCCTTAAGAAAAAAATATTACATATTTACAACTATAGACTAACCATAAGAGAAAAATGCTATTTAAAAAAAAAGAGAGATTCTTTATTTATATCTTAGTATGTCAAATATATTATAATTAAAACCGTTTAAACTCATTAATCACCAAATCTATTTATAAAAAAAAGAGCAAATACTATCTTCCACAAAATTATAATAAAATATATTAACCAACGATTAATAATTAAAAGTTAAAAATCTTCTAATTTTCTTTGTTAAAAAGATACCACAATTCAATTAAATGAAAAGAAGAAAAAAAAGAAAGTCATTTATCATTCATTATTTTCTTCCTCCTTGCAGGTGGCGGAGTGCTCCGGTAGATGTTTTGACGGTTAACGATGCTGTAGAACTCAAGTCCATAAACAATAGTCTCGTGGCAGGATTTTATCGGTAGCAGGAAACACCAAAAGGTACAGATCGATGACATGGCGTCTTCCTATTTGAAAACTCTCATGGTCGTGACCGTAGACAGCCCGAGCTTCCAACACAAACCCTCGCCCACATTCACCATTCAAAGTAACAGAGGATACATCGTCGATAAGGCCTCTAAAATTAAATGAAATTCCTCTTATAAATAAAATTAAAAAAAAGAGAAATATAATTAAACCACGAGCTCTTAAGATAAGAGTTAACTGTTTTTTTTTTCCCTGTTTTTAATTTAATTTTTAGAGGGAGGGATCTCTAAACTAAAATCTCTCCCTCTTTCTAAAAACTCAAAAATATTCAAAATCCCAAAATCCTTCACTATGGCATTTCACGTAGCTTGCCCAATTACATGGTTAGTATTACTCTATAACACTAAAACCATTCCCCTTTCTCTTAACTCACTCCTTATAACTCACTGTCTTTCGCTCTTCTTCTTCTTTTGTTTTCGTATTTCTCTCTCTGTTCTTTGCAGTCGTCGGATCTGCTTCTGTCCGCTAGGGTTTCAGCAGGATCTCCACAGCGCGAAATCTAGGGCCGTTTTCTTGTTCGATGTTTCTAGAATTCAAGAGTTCTTGAAGGATCCTTCCGGAATTAGGGCTTCCAATGTCGGAAAAACCGTTCAGGTCTGCGTTCCCAAGGTCGCTCCGCCGCCGCCTCCTCCTCCTCAACCGATTGTTTATCTGCGAGATGGAGGCGATGGTGGTGGCGGCGGTGACGGAACTGATGACACTATGGCTGCTCTATCGGCACAAACGAAGCGCGTGGCTCTTCAGCGTAAGGCTGCCGCGGCTGTGGTTGCTGCCGAAGATTATGCACGCCGGTTTGAGGCAGGAGATTTGACGGTGAGATTATCTTATACTCTCACATTGGGGTATTCCGTTGGTTATATGCGATATTTATCTTTTTCCTAACGTGAATGTTGGGTTGTTAATGTTGAATTTTGTGTAGTGTGGTGATTTGGAGGATGCAAATTTGGAGTTTAGACTAGTTGCTTTTGGTTAGTGATGTCATTTAAAGAGGGATTGTTTGGACTTGATTATGTTGTCGCATAATCTTAATGATTGAAGAAAACCCTTAAATTCCGGATTTGTTTAAACTTGATTATGCTGTTACCTAATCCTAACGTTCAAATTAAATCCCCTCATTCTGAATTCTGAAAATTGGAATGATTCAATATCTGTGACTTTCCTTTGTTGATGTTTATTTTATGATTCTTAATTATGTAGGATAAGCTCCTGGTTGTGTGAATTGAATTCTACAGAAAATTTTGCTGTATTGATAGTAATTGTTTGAAGTTATTAGTGAAAGTGATTGGTAGATTTGTTATTGAATGACAGCTGGTTTCTTTCGTGTATTCAGCAATTATAGTGATTTTGTGCTCGATATATGGATGGTAGTGTTGGATGAAATTTTTTGGCATATCTTGTGTCTACTGTGTTTGTTTGAGTATGATGCAAAAGGACTTGGTTGAAATGTGTGGTTTCGAGTTTAAAGCATGATGTGTAGCTGTACTTGACAATAATGGGGAAGATTATTTTCTGAATGTTGGTGTAATAATTTTAGCAGTTGTTCTTGAGGCATCCAAAACATTTGACTATTTTGTGTTTCTCTTCCAAATCCAATGATACATTTTCAGGTTGGTTCGAAGGAAGTTACTGGAGAAGAGCAAGGTCAATCTAATGCAAATGTGATGTGTCGAATGTGCTTTGTGGGTGAGACAGAAGGAAGTGAGAGAGCAAGGAAGATGCTTTCATGCAAAAGTTGTGGCAAGAAGTACCACAGGAGCTGCTTGAAAGCTTGGTCTCGTAATAGAGGTATATTAAATTGGTTAAGTACTTCCACAACTACATGTTCCTATTTCTTCTTCTGATGGGTTTATTTCAGATTTATTTCACTGGAGTTCCTGGAACTGTCCATCTTGCCGAATCTGTGAGGTACTTGAGTGCTAATTTCTCACAATCCTATAACTTCTTAATAAATTATCCACATGCAGTATTCAACTTGAGAGAGAGCTGATACATTGATTCCTCCTGCTTCTTTAGATATGCCGTCGTACTGGAGATCCAAATAAATTTATGTTCTGTAGAAGGTGTGATGGTGCTTACCATTGCTATTGTCAGCATCCTCCACACAAGGTGAGATATCTATTAATTGTTCTCGTGATGTTATGTGGGGATGAAGGAGCTCACTAATTTCATTTCTGATTCAGAATGTTGGTTCAGGACCATACTTATGCCCCAAACATACAAGATGTCACAGTTGTGGATCTACTGTACCTGGAAATGGGCTAAGTGTGAGGTAATAAAGATGAAGAGTTGGCTTCTTGGAACATAAATCTACTTGGTTCTCTGTGCATAGGTGCTTTGATGAAGGCGTCTACTTTCTCCTTACTTTCATCTTCTTGTCCATTTGATAAGAAGTCAGATTTCAAAGAGCAACTAGTTAACATTCATGAAAAACAGTGGTTAGAATGTTGTGTGTTCAATTTTCATGCATATATATGCTTTTGAACATTCCTTTAGTATTTAGGATGGGGTAGAATTAAGATAGGCATCGGTGTAGTAGTTAGTAGGAGATGGTAGCAGAGGCTGGGAATCCTTTATACTTTTCATTCCTTGATTTATATTCAACAAGGCTATGCTTTTTCTTTGTATCGTGAGATTCACTATTCGATCTTCTCAGGTGGTTTCTGGGATACACTTGTTGCGATGCTTGTGGAAGATTGTTTGTGAAAGGAAATTATTGCCCTGTCTGTTTGAAGGTTCGCTTGTTTTATTTTTAAGCAGCTTACTCAGCATTGTTTGGTTTCGATGGTTTAAAACTTATTGTTGTGAGCTAATATGACTTTAACTTCTGGATGTTTGTATTATTTACAGGTTTATAGAGATTCAGAATCCACACCTATGGTTTGCTGCGATATTTGCCAGCGTTGGGTGCATTGTCATTGTGATGGTATTAGGTTTGTTGCTGCCATTATTTGACAAGTTATAAACAGGTTAAATCTCAAGTGGTTTGTTTATGTTTAGGCAAGTGGGTATACATGTCAAGAAATAATTTGGTACTTGAATTACATCTTTTCTCCTATTTGAGTCTTAACATTATTTGTATGATTGGTTTTACATGTTTTTTGCACAATTTTTGTTGCCTTGTTGTCAAAGGGTGGTGTACAACTCATTCTGGAATAAATGTTTTGCAGTGATGAAAGATATATGCAGTTTCAAGTAGATGGAAATCTCCAGTACAAATGTGCCACTTGTCGTGGGGAGTGCTATCAAGTCTCTCTTTTTCTCTCTCTCTTACTTATTAGGTCCATTATAAGCTTCATGTCATATTTTCGCTGTATTCATTTCATTAATTATATACTGTTTGTTTGCCAGGTGAAGGATCTTGAAGATGCTGTACAAGAACTTTGGAGGAGACGAGACAAAACAGACCGGGATTTAATTGCGAGCTTGAGGGAAGCTGCAGGGTTGCCAACTCAGGAAGATATCTTTTCTATCTCCCCTTACTCAGATGATGATGAAGAAAGTGGTCCTGTGATGCAAAAGAATGAATCTGGTCGTTCTCTAAAGCTCTCTCTAAAAGGATTAGTTGTCAAGTCTCCTAACAAGAGTAATGAATATGGAAAGAAATCTTGGAATAAGAAGTCTTCTAAGAAAAACGATCCTCATACATCTTCTATTAGTAAGACAGAACTGCTTCAGCAGGATATTCGATCTTACGAAACTAGTAAGGATGAAACTAAGGATGACAACACAAAAACATACGAAAAAGGACCAGATGTATATTCTTCCACTGTTACAGGAGTGGTGAACAACACTGAAGGTATTTGCTCTATCAATCAGCCAGGAGGTTTGAAACACAAGTTTGTTGATGAGGTCATGGTGAGTGATGGAGAAAGGAAATCCAGGGTTATTCGAATTGTAAATAATAAGCCACATGACTTGGATAGTGGGGATGATGCCGAAAGAAGTGCTAGTCAGTCACAACCTGTGAAACCAAAGAAGTTGGTTATAAATCTAGGTGCTCGGAAAATAAATGTTACCAATTCTCCAAAGGCTGATGCTAGGAGCTGTCAAAGAGAACAGGACGTGACAACTTCCAATGGTATGCCATCCATGTAATTCATGTTAGCTTTGGTGAACTATGATGGTCTCTTTTGATAAATACCTGTGGTATTTCTTTTAATAAGCATCTTGGTAAAGTATTTTGACTTATTGGTTTGATTATACTTGTAAGGGATGCAACATCGCTTCATTCATTAGCTTAGTATTTTTTATTTTCTATGGAATAGAAGTCTCTGTCTCTTTACTGATATGCTTATGCATTTGATCTTCATGAGTAGGTAGTGAAGTTACAGGCCAACACAAAACAAGCGGCAAATATTTGGCAGAGAGACATGATGACACTGCTAAATTTGGAGACGGTGAGTGGCTTACTTCAATTTGTTTGTCTTTTCCTCAATACCATTCCTTTTTGCTGCCATTGGTTGCTTTTTAGTGAACGGATGGCATCATAATAGTTACATTTGTATCATGCAGCTGAGAGAGTTAATCACTCTGGCCGAATGAGTGGTCTAAAATTTGCACGAAGAGAAGGAAATTTAATCAAGTTGGGAAAATTGAAGTCTGAAAATTCAAACTTAAATCCCAACTTTGATCGAGGTAGTGGTTCTGATGGAGGTGAAGCTATGCGTTCGGACCAGACTCATGTTTCTTTGAGTAAAAGAAGCATCGAGGGCAACAGAGCTGCAGTTGAGCCTGTGAATGATGTCCCTGCTGTAAAAAGTAGCAAGGTATTGTTGGGAAAGCAATCGGAAACTAGACCTGATACAATAACTGATAGCAACGATGACTCTGGTAACTCACCAATTTTGAATTCCTTGCCAAAAGATTCCAAACTTCCGCTCAGATTAAAGATTAAAAAACCTAGCATCGAGAATCATAATTCTCCATTTCCTCCTCCCGAGGAAGAGAAAAGTATAAGGGGTCAAAGATCAAAAAGAAAGAGATCATCAAACTTCATGATAGTATTAAATGAAGTTGAAAATGCCACACAATCTCATCAGGACAGTGAGATGATGGGAGCTAATTGGATATTAAAAAGACTGGGTAAAGATGCAGTTGGAAAGAGAGTTGAAGTTCACCAGGCATCCGATGATTCATGGTTAGTTTCTTGTTTTTCTTTTACCCTCCTGAATCTCTCTTTCTCTGTTTGTTTTGCTTCTTATGTTTATCTTCCTTCTTGTTTCTGATCTTGATCTTTTAATTCAGGCATAAGGGTGTGGTGTCTGACATTGTTGAAGGTACGTCAATGCTTTCTGTTACTCTAGACGATGGTAGATTAAAAACCTTGGAACTTGGGAAGCAGGCTGTTCGCTTTGTTCCACCATAACAAAAGCGATCAAAGACATGAGAGCTTGATCCCTATTTTCAGTTAATGATTTAATCCCGAGATTTCTTCCCTATAGTAGGTGAAGAGTTTTGTCTCCATTCCAGGGGCAGAGAAGGTTAAAAGTTGTATTTTCTGGTTACTCATTACTGCTGCTTATTTATGTGCAGTAGTAGTATTGTAAATGAAGGCCGTTAGTTGTTTGCATGAACCAATGGTTCTCTGTACCTTTAGGGTTTCAAGAGTTGAAGAGTATTACTTTTAGATCTTTTTTAATTTGAGATTAGCAAGGATGTAGAAATCCCAGCGTTTGTACTTATGGTGCTTGGACTCATTTATCAGGGTATGTGTACTAGCTCTTATGACGTGTGGAAGTGAGGTACATTTTCACTAGGATGGCAATGGTCTCGAATCTTAAATCGATTCAAGTTTAGATCGAATTTTTTAAACCCATTTGTTTGGTTAAATTTAAGTGTTTTTTTTAGTTTGATACCAATTAGAACAAGCTTGAAGTCTCGAATCTTAAATCGATTCAAGTTTAGATTGAATTTTTTAAATCCATTTGTTTGGTTAAATTTAAGTGTTTTTTTAGTTTGATACCAATTAGAACAGGCTTGAACTAGATTATTAAAAGTGTAGATTTTTTAATTTTTCTTTGTTTTGCATTAGGATAACATGTAGGATTGGTGAAACTTGTCTTATCTGGTCCGATTCGGTCTGACTTAAAGTTAACAGTTGATTGAATTTTGGGTTAGGTTGGGTTTAGGTTTTTTTGTTTGGAGTTTTGAGTTGGATTGGAAGTTGAAGTGTTCCATTTGAAATTTGAAATAGTTTTTAATAATTAAAGAAAATATTTAGCTTGATAGGCCTTTGGGTTAGGTTCGGATTTGAAAACAAATTGGATACGGCAGTTTTGATTTTATTAAAAGTGTAGAGTTTTGTGATTTGACTCTCAACCGAATGGGAGGATAATATTGTTTTGATTTTACTTTTCAAAACAATCTTATTTGTATTTCATTTCTTAACGTAACCTTATTTTGATTTGAGTAAATAATTCAACATGATGGAAATAATTTAGTATTCTCATCTTATCAAATATTATATGTTGTAAAATCAATTTTACAGCAATAAAAAAGTCTTTTTACTAGATGCCAAGTCATTTCGATTGAGCTATTTTTCGAATGTGCAAAGAGTAAAGCTGATACTTGCAGGTTTAGCCTATATTTACTCTAAATCACTTTGAGCTATTTTTGAACATGCAAGTGTTGTTGGTGTTTATTATGTGAGAAGAAAATAGCATCATTTCTTCATAAGAGTATAGTTTTATGACAAAAAGGATTCTTATCACGCGATTAAGTCCGATATTTTCTCACAAACAAACCTTCAGAAGCTACTTTAACTTGGGGTCAAAGTCGATTTTAAGTCCAAATCGAATGTATGGAACCAGAAAAAGATTTTAATTTCAGTCTTTTTAGAAAAACACAAAACACAAAATACAAACACAATAAACCTAATTTCTTTGATTTCCGAGGATTGGATAAAAGACATTAATTATATGTAATATTTTTATTGAATTTTTGTAAAGAGATCATTTTTGTAAGTTACAATCTGTGATCTTCTGGTCACAGAAGATCAACTTTACCGGTTGTTCCAAGGTTCGTCTTCTTTATAATTTTTAGCAATAATTAAAAAAAAATTCAACTAGTTCAGTAGATTTAACTGTAAATTTTTTGAGTTAGTTAATTTTTTTAGTTCCGTTTTTAACTTTAGTTTGATTTATTTTAATAAATTTTATTGTTAAAAATTGATCAGTTTATTAATTAATCAGATTATTTTAAAATTAATAAATTTTTATAAACTAAAATAAACAAACTAAAATTTATTTAATAATATTTTTAATAATATTTCAAATTATTCTAAAGGTAAATTCTTTTAATCATATTTTAAATTCTTCAAATTTATTCAATTTTTATCGACTTTTATAACCTTAAATCTTTTATCTTTAAAATATTAATTTTTAGATTATTGTAATATCTAATATTATAAATATTTTTTTGTTTATATATTAATGTTATAAAAATTAACTTTGATATTTAATTAATACTATAAAGTATTTTTAATGGCTTATAAATATATAAAAAATTTGTAATAAATCCAAGACTAAACTTTACTCTTTAGGCTCTACCGCGTTTCAGTAATTAGAGGTAGACTAGCTACTACTTAATACTATTTCGTATTTTCTCGGGATAGGAGACGAGGGGTGTGCGTGTATTGCCTCTCCACTCGCTCGTTTCGCACACTACTCTGAGCAACACCATAGAACCGTAGCCGACGATTCCTGTTTCGATGTAACGCTGTTATTCTAGATCTTCTTCTTCCTCGTGTTGATTACGCACTCTATCTGTTTGATAATACGTCCAGTAGAGATTTCTCTTCCGTTGCATGTAACTTGGAGGTCCAGGGCAGGGTTTAAATGTGTTTTGATTTTGGAGTTCTTGGAAATTGGGAGGGTAGTTGAGAAATTGGGGTCGAATCGTGGGCTGAGCTTACCTACCATTTTATGAGTGGAGTTAGTTAGTTAGTTAGTCATTCAAGACTGTTATGTTAATATTAGTTTAGAGATTTTGCTGTTTTTTTGGGTCGCCTGCATGATGGAGTTTTCTTTCTAATGGATAGGTGCTAAAAAGGAGCAAGCTTTCTTTGCTAAGAAGGATGGCGACGTTTTCTGCTTATTCTTTTGTTTCTTCTTTTACATTTCTTCATTCTATTGTTCTCAGGAAAAATCAGACATTATGTTTAAGTGTGTGTTATAGGTCTCCAGCCAAGTCAAGGAGACTCGCTGCTTATTTACATACAAATCAATCGCAAACAAAACCGGAATCAGTTGTTGGGCAATATCCCCCTCAATTGTTTAGGTCTGCACCTGAATGCTCTGTTTTTTTTTTAATATGTGAAATAAAGCAGTTTTTCTATTTAAGTTCTAATTTTTTTTATGCTCAGTGTTGCTCCGATGATGGACTGGACAGATAATCACTATAGGACTTTTGCTCGGCTTATATCGAAACACGCATGGCTCTATACTGAAATGTTGGCAGCTGAAACAATTGTTTACCAAGAAGGGAATTTGGTACTTAAGCAAGCAATTTTGTTTTCCCGAGAAGAGTTCAGATCTTCTTCTGGGTGAATCAATAAAGAAAGTAGTTCTTAGAGGTTACTAATTCTCTGTTTCTTGTTTGCCACCGATCAGGACAGGTTTTTGGCATATTCACCTGAACAACATCCAATTGTTTTGCAAATTGGTGGGAGTAATCTAGAGAACCTGGCAAAAGCAACTAAACTTGCAAAGTCATATGGCTACGATGAGATTAATTTCAAGTTAGGGCACTTTGTAACATCCTCTGTTTGTTTTCTACCTTATGTTTCCTTTGTTTTGTATCTTGCTGAACCAAAACTGCCCATCTTGCCTCCAAAATATACCAGTTGCGGTTGTCCTAGTCCTAGGGTAGCCGGGCATGGATGTTTTGGCGTTCGTCTTATGCTTGATCCAAAGGTTTGGCAGTTGAGCTGTTTACTTTGTTGACTCTAAATACATATTCTTTTCTATTGTTTCTGTGATTCCTTATGTCTCATATTCCCGTTTGGTGTTTTCAAGGGAAGTTTGTTGGCGAGGCAATGTCTGTAATTGCTGCTAACACAGATGTTCCTGTCAGCGTTAAATGCAGAATTGGTGTGGATGATCATGATTCTTACAATGAGCTTTGTAAGTTTCATATCTTTGCTCTATCTATATCTGAGCTGAAGCAAATTGAATATGTATCACTTTGGAATTGTTTTGTGGAGTCAATGGTTGATTAAGATATGAGAATAAGAGAATCCTATATTGCAATGTTCTTCAAACACACAGTGTGGCTGTTTGTAGCTAGCAAGAGTTTTAACTCCTAATGTCTTCACAGATTCTTATCCTAAGATTGCTACTTAGCTGGCATTGTATCTTGACATTGTTCGTTATGCTCACTACAGGTGATTTTATCTATAAGGTATCTTCTCTATCCCCAGTTAAACATTTTATCGTACACTCACGGAAGGCTCTGCTCAATGGTCTTAGCCCAGCTGAAAATCGAAAGATTCCTCCTCTGAAGTAAGAGCTTAGTTCAAGCTTAAGTGTAATCCATTCTCACATATCTTTACTTGTAGTCAATGGTAATACCATCATTACAACAGAAACATAATGCCTATTTCTTTTATGTGCAACTGACTACTTAAAATTATACAAGTGCAGATATGAATACTATTTTGGCCTGTTGCGTGATTTTCCAGACTTGCAGTTCACCATAAATGGAGGGATAAATTGTGTTGATGAGGTTTGGTTTTTATATTTTCTTCTCAACATATTCATTGGTATAAAATCTCACTTCCTACTTTCATAGGCTTTGTACAATTCAGATTTCAATTATTTACTGTTATCCTCCTATACTACATCAAATTGATTCCTGCAAATGGGTTTTTTCATAGGTGAATGCAGCATTGTTGGAAGGTGCACATGGTGTTATGGTTGGGCGTGCTGCCTATAACAAGTATGTCTATAGGAATTATTAGTTTTTTAATCTGTAATTTAGTCTCTGAATTACCTTCCAAAAGTACTTTGACCAAAATGAATGAGTGTTTGTTATTTGTTGAAAGTGAAACAGGGCATTCCTAAACTAAGCTTCTAGATTAAATTCGGAAGTGTCTTGGCATTGTCCACTGTATGTGTTATTTATCTCTTTTCAATCAAATTGAATGAAAAAAGGTGTAGGTTTTTATCAAGGTCCAGGTTTGAGAGCTTAGAGCAGCCATTTCGTGTAGGAATGCTGAATGGCAGCCATGTCCTCATAGTTCCAAACTATCTTGCTTGCTTAGACCTTGACCTTTTTAGGCCGTTTGGCAAACTACTGGTAAAGTCAATAGCATGAATTGTCAGCAATTATACAGGATACTGGTTTAAAACCAATGCCGTATACTCTCAAGTCTATTGTTTATCACACAGGAAGCTGTTTTAAACCCAACGCCTTGTACTCTCGCTCCATTGTTTATCATATTGCCCTTAGTGATTACTAACATAATACTCTGTTGGCAGCCCTTGGAATGTTTTGGGTCATGTGGATACTGCAGTTTATGGTGCACCGAGTAGTGGTCTTACCCGCCGTCAGGTTTAATAGCTGATGTGCTTATGCATGAATGCATGACCCATGCACGTCTCCAAGTGATTCACCCTTAACATCTCACCGTGTGACTTTCATTTCTTTTTAGGTCCTTGAAAAGTACCAAGTGTACGGTGATTCCGTTCTGGGGATCAGTGGAAACAATAGACCAAATGTCCGAGATGTCATCAAGGTAACACGATTCTTTAACTCGATAATAATGTTTGTAGCGAACTTTCTTGTTATGACTACCTGCGTACATGCTGGCATTATGTTCTTTGATTTGCCTTTTTCTTTCATCATTGTATAAATTTTGAATGTGTTCAATATGATGCAGCCTTTACTTGGATTTTTCCATGCTGAGCCGGGAAATGCCTTGTGGAAGCGCAAAGCTGACGCAGCCTTCCAGCATTGTCCGGTATGTAGATAAGAACAAGCCAACTTAGGGACTATATTGGCCGTGGATTTTCTGTAGAACCGTCAATTGTGAGGGTTATCCAGATAATATATATCCACGTTTATGAAATATTCTGCTTCTAGCTATAATAGATAGGATTAGAGCTTGCTGACTATTTTGAACCAGAAACTTGAACTGGACTAGAGGGGGAGCTCTTCCGGGTTATCCCTCTCCTCTTAAAGCTTTTGCTCACATGTTTCACTTTGCAGACAATCAAATCGTTCTTCGAGGAAACTCTCACGGCAATTCCGGACAGTGTCTTGGATTCACCTGTGGGGACGGCACCATCAGGCCGCAAAGATCTCTTCACTAATGTTGGAGGATTGTTGCCAGCTCCATATGAAACCAGAGAACGGACAGTAGCATATGCTTGGTCTTAACCTGCATGTAGCTCTCTTTAACCCACACATATCTTTGTTTACCCGTTAATTAAGTACAATTGTTTGATTTGGCCGAATTGGTCACTGTAATGTTATGCAATGTATTTATTATACTGTGATAGGGCCTTCATAGGACTTGTTATTTCCTTTGAATCGTTCCGTTTCAGAACACCAACATTTATGTTCTTCATGCCTTTAGTCCAAAACTAAGTATAGATAGAGAGTAGGATACACAAATCTCAAAAGATAAAACGATGTAATGTTTTTGTGTAATGATATTTTTTGAGTATATATTAAATAAATTGTCGGATATTTGTAAAATTTGAACAAAATAATAATTATTTTAAGTCAAGATTCTCATAAGTTCATAGTAATATTGATGTTTTAAAAACCAAATAAATGTTTTAAAAACTGGATAAGTAAAACGTGTAACAAAAGATGTTGGAGGTAAAAATATATATTTTTAAATAAAAATTAATTAATTTATAAAAATTGACCGATCAGTTTATTTTTAATAAGAGTTATTAAAATAAATCGAGGCAGAAAATTAAAAATTAAAATCGAAAAGTTGGACAGTTCAAAATTTATATGGTTAAATTAATTGAAATAGTTGAGACTTTTAATCATTTATTGATATATTCAACAAGTTTTTTTGTTTGTTCAATCATATTGCTAGTTATACTCAATATTTTTAAAATTTGAAAATTAAACCGATAAAACAAGAAGTTTAAGGTATAAAATTTTTACTATTATTAGATTATCATACAAAAGGTTAAAAGTTAAATAAAATTATAAAATTTGAAAATTGATTGAAGAATATTATCTTTACTTTAAAAAAAATTAAAGTTTAATTGAACAAAGAGACTATTATATTAAATTTAATTGGTTTATAAAAATTGGTCGAATAATTAATAAACTCATCGGTTTTGAAAAATAAAAATTATTAAACTAAGTCGAACTAAAAAAAATAAAAATTGAACCTAAATTTTGATAAGTTTAAAGTTTTTTATTATTAAATTGGTCTAATTGGTTCGGTTTTTAAAATATTAGTTATCTCCGTTAATAATAGGATTATACGAGGAGTCGAACTCGGGTTTGAATTTAACGAATTAGATTTGAGTTAATTCTGTTACCTCAAAATAATATCGATTTAAATAATTTATTTAAAACGGTCAACAATTCAATCCTTATTTCAAAATAAAGTTATTTTAAGCGGATAATAGTTACAGAATTTGGGGCGAAAAGTTAATATTTTATGGAGCCAAATGTAATTATTGAATAGTACAAGGACCAATACATATCAAAACCAATTAAATAACGACACGTCTATGTACCAATTGCTCTGGATAATCTGACTAAATCTAAGTACGATTTTGCTTCGGCTTTTATACTTCTTGGAACCACTCTACTGAATACACAAGATGGAATCGTCATCGGAGCCGACGTGTTTTGATTCTTCGTACGACGTCTCAACCAACTGGACCGTCGCTGGTGGCTCTCTTGTAAATTCCGTCACCTTGGAGTCCTCTCTTTCCCTAATCAACGAGACTGATCCCGAACAGTCCTCCGTCGAATCGCCTGTTGTATTGTGCCCTCCTTCACCTGATCCCGACCCCTGCGAGATCACTCGTGAGTTTCCATTTCTTTTCGAATGACTCAGGAGATATATATATATATATATATATATATATATATATATATTCGTGTTATAGTGTTTCTTTACCAGATTCAGATATTCAATTTAAGAG
>JANIMX020000295.1:2186628-2198432 GCA_024582655.2 Erythroxylum kunthianum | reverse complement strand
AAGGACTGATACTACAGTCAAAATATGTTATACTTACCTCGACTGGAGGCTCAGTCATCACCTCTGCTTGTCGAGGTTCCCCTAGTAGCAGAAGAAAAGCCGTAGGGATGGCGAAAACAGGCTGATAAAGAAATAAAAGAGTCATTAGTCGAGGGGAAAGAAGGAGAATACATGCAAAATACGCGCTTTTCCCCCATTGCCAATTGGTATTGTGGTAGAACCTCAACTTTCTAAAACTTTTAAGATAATTATAATATATTATTAATTTATGTTAAATTTGATTAGTTCAATTATAGTTTAAGAACTTGATTGAATTGTCATGTAATTAGTATTTAATTGATTCATGTGATATTCAAATCGAATGAATTTTATCATTATTTTTATTAAACTTTAAGAGAATAAAATTTTAAAAATGTATAAAACTTTAAATTAATTTAACTATTTTTTTAATTACATAAAGTTTTGTATCTTTTTATTATTAAATGAATGATTAATGGAAAGCATAATTGACTAACATGAAATGAAATCCTAGGTTGGTGTGGTGGGATAGGAGTGTAAAGAAGAAGATGAAGAATAATAATAATAAATGTAAGTTATTATAAATTTTTGTATCTTTTTTATAGTTTAAGAGTTGAATTAAATTTTTCTATAATTAATATATAGTTAGTTCACAAAAGTTGTATCATTTTTAATTAAAAATTAAGACAATAAATTTTCAAAAAAATCTTTTAAAAATTACCTAAAATTTTTGTATCTTTTTTATTAAAAAATAACGATTAAATGGAAAGTGGAATTGATTGACATGAAATGAATTCCAAGGTTGGTGTGGTTGGGTAGGAGTGGCAGGAATAATAATAATAGAGATAATTGGTTTGAGTTTTATCGTTATTTTTAATTAAGATTAAAGAGAATAAATTTTCAAAAAAATAAGATTCTTTTGAATTTTTATCTATTTTTAATTATATAAAATTTTATTAAAAATTAATGATTAAATGGAAAGTAGAATTAATAACATGAAATGAAATACAAAGTTGGTCTTGGCAGGAATAATAATAATAATAATAATAAATTTGACATTAATAATAATAATAATAACTTTTTTCTTGAGAAAGCCGTGGAAGCTTCCTTAAATGATAACACTCAGTAAAAATCTCGCTTTTGCGCAGGGTATGAAGAGTTCCAATAATACGCAACATTAACTTTAATTATAAAAAGACTGTTTTCGAATGATAATAATAATAATAATAATATGCGCTTTATCTTTTTTGAAAGCTGGGAGAGCTTCCTTGAGCTTTTAGTAATGTTCGAGTACACAATAACTTTTAGTTTTGGTTACTAAAACAATTATGGAAGTTGTATGGTTGGTAAGTTACTTTCACAAATTCTGCATTTCATTTCATCCCCATCACCAACGCTTTTGTCTTTGTGAGTGGGTCAGGTGTTGCTTGCAAATCCCTATTTCCAAACCACACTCTTTCCATTTTCCAACTAGTCTTAGTTACTGGTAAGTCACTTATGTTTCAAACAAAGCAAAAGCAAGTAGGTGACCCTAAAAATAAAAATAAAAATTTATTATTATTATTATTCAATTTGTTCAAATTTTAGAAAAAAATTATTAAAATGTTCTTAAGTCTCAATTTTTAATAAAAATAATTCAACATTTTATTATCTGTTAATAGAAGAATTATATTATATCTATATTTGTGTGGGTCATTTGAAAATATCTTTTTTATTAATTAGGGATAAAGTTGTGTATTGCTGAAGCTATCAAAATTTTGCTTATTAACGAGATTTTTATTGAATGTTATTGTTATTGATTGTCACATATTTTATAAGTTTAATATATTTTTTATTGTCACATGAAAAAAATATTAATCTAAAGTCATCACATCATTCATATTAACGGAGAATTTAACGTTATTATTTTTGCTAAAAATTAAAATATTTTAATGCTAATTTTTTAAATTTGGATTAATATTATAAAATTGAGTAGAATTAAAAAAAAATATAATTTTAGACAGATGATCTATTTAATGTATTTAATAAATTATTTGGTAAATTTAGATAATTTAATTTAATTTAATTTGGAAGGAATATGATTAGGTGATAAAAGTAGTGGACAGAAGGAGTGACACTTGTGATGAAAGGGTCACGACGTGCCTGAAACGCAATGACTCAGACACGGGCCTTTTAGTGCTTTGCGATGTGCCACGTAAATTTGTATTTATGCGCATTAGTCAACTCCTTTCATTACCTCTCCCTCAGACCGAAACGTGGTATGGTATGGATCGACCTGTTTTGTTTTTTGTCTCTTTTTTTTTTCCAGAACGAAGCCATTAATGGAAAAAAATATAGTTTTAATTCGATTTAGTTGAATGAAAAATCTTTAAATTAAAATTTAATTAAATTGAATACTTTTTTTGAATATTAGGCAAGAAGCTTAAGGCGCGTTTACTTACAGAAAACAGTTTTCTGTTTTCATTTTTTAATTTTCATTGAAAATTTAAAAAATATGTTCATTTGTTAGTATTAAAAAGTTGTTTTTTATTTTTATAAAGCTAAAAAACGTGTTCATTTATTGTTTTTGAAAAACTCATTTATTGTTGTTTTTAAAAAAAGTATTTTCAGTTTGAAAAATTACAACTTTTTTAACAAAGAAAATTTTTGAAAACAAGCTGGACTTATTTTCCAAATTTCTTTTAAATTTTGAAAATTAGGAAAACAGTTTTCACTTGAAAATTTTATAAAAAAGTCTAATATGAACATAAACTTCAATTTTCTGTTTTTATTAGAAGTTTTTTCTTGAAAACAGCCCCAATTTTCTGTAAGTAAACACGCCCAAGCAAAATAGGAATGATTGGAGGTTTAAAGTTTGAATTAGTTGAGATAAATTCAATAATTAAAAAGTTCGATCGTTTTTTTAATTCAGTTTTTATTTTTTAATTTAAGTTACTTTAATAATTGTTATTAAAAACTGATTAATTTATTAATTTAATAAATAAATAAATTTTTATTTAACAATCTATTTTTAATTAAAATCAACTTAAATCATATTTTAAAATTTAAAATCTTATCTAATCTTTAACCAATTTTATAATAATTCAATAATTTTTTTAAATAGTCTAAATTATACTGATTAAATTTAAGTTAAATTCAAATCTAAAAATTTACTAAACGTTTGACCCAACAATTTAAACAATTTGCATTTCTTATTATAAAATAACATTATTTACTCTAAAAATTTAAAATGTTAAATAATATTATTTATATCTAAAAAAACGTAATTTTAGCTTATTAGATAATTTGGACCCGGATGACCGGCAAGGCGGCCATGTCCAGTTCAGACAAAAGCTGCTGTTGTGCTCTGGAGCTGTCAAACTTTGGTTTTACAAAGATCTGGATGGCTGTTTTCGGTGGACAAGTACAGGATGTTTCAGAATCAGACCCATCAATATCGGCTCGTCTTATTTGATGACTTTTTGCCTTGCTCCAGTTTACAATCTCATCTTCCGTACCCCTCCAACCCAACATTCTCGTACAGACTTGTTCCATTTCTGACAATTAACGATGTTTAACAAAATTCACATTTTAAATAAATGCTTTATAAAAAATGGTTTATATAAACAAGAAGCTCATATATTCAAATGACAGCTTAAACTTAGTTATGAACAACCAATTGATGACAACGTTTTCTGGAACAGAGTCCGCATTTTTTTCCTCTTTTTTTTTTCTTCTCAATCTGTCATATTTTAATCTGTTCAAAATGAATCAAGCCATTTATTTTCTCGTCAAACCAACTTGATATATAACTTTGTCAACCATATACACACTATCAAGTGTTTTTTTTTCTATGATCTACAGGGGAAAATCAAAACCAGTTAGCTTCACCTCATTCTTAAACTCTGTTTTTATTGGCATCTTACTCCGAGTCGTGCTGGTCCAATACTTTCCGGTCAGTCAATAGCTTAGGCAGAAGGAGGCACGAGACTCGCTTCTCGAAATAGAAATGTCTACCAAAAGCTATGGAAACATTCCCTCGAGAAATTCAGTGAAGTTCTCGTCCTGATCTGCCTTATCACCACCTTCTAAAGTTGAGACCTTTTTACCTGCCAAGTGAGAGAACTAACTAGTGTAAATAACTGCATTGGCACAGTTGAACTGCTTCAGCACAATAGTCAACTGGTCATCAATGTGTTAATCAAAATTAGAGTGAACTAATATATATTCTTTCTTCAATACGGATATAGTTATGATCACAGCAATTCGCCATGGCACTTACCAGTACATCAGGATCCAATCCAATCGGTCATAAGCATCCTTTTCGCAAATCCCAGTATCCATAATCAATAAGATATATCGTATCCAAGTTTTTATGGAATTTTAGCTTTTGTAATTACCCAGAGGAGTGTGTCCAAGTCATAATACCTTAACTTATGAAGAATAAACAAAACTCAGGTATTATAAGTAATGAGAACAAACCTTTTCTCTTCCTCTCTTCACTGGCTTCATACATGTCATCTGAATCATCATCGGTACATGAATGTTCCCTGTAAGGAAATTGTTCAACAGTTGCTAATCCAAGAAGATGGAGCACTACAATTCCTCCATTAGAACATAGGTTTGGAGTTGAACTTAAAGGAGGAAGAGAGGAAAGTACCTTTTTCTTTTATTCTCTTCTTTATCCTTTTTTTCTATTTTTTCCTTTTCTTTCCTCTTGTAATGAAGCTTCTCTGCACATCTGTTACAAAACACAGTCAAGAAAATGAAAACACAATAACATCATTAAGTAATAGAGCCAAAAATTCAGGAAAAACAATCTTGATATATCCAAAATTATAAATCAATAGGAAAGCCAAATCATAATGCTTCTATCTGACATGTTTATCTTATAATGAAAGCTAATAACCTTGTTCCTTTATTTATCTAAAACATTCTGCCATACCAAATTCAGATCCAGAAATAATGCAGAGGCAAAAAGATTTCATAAAAAAAGGTGACACACTATTAGTTCAGAGAACTCTCAAGTCAAAAGTAAATGTTGAATGATATGGAGCAACAACAAAAATTCTGAATTGCAGCCTTCATCAATACCAACTTACCTCTTGCAAGTTACCAACTTGACAAGGGCTTGCTTGTTTTCTCCAGCTTCAACATAAGAGAAGTTCACCTGAAGCAATTCAACCAAGTGAGCGGCAAATTCACATTTTGGAAAGGCATCTGTCAAATAAGCACATAATTTTTTACTTGTTCAGTTTTTGATAAACTGATACCTCTCCTACTCTAAACCAAAAGTTAACAATCCTAGAAACAGGTGAGGGAATAAAAGAAAGGAACAGTAAAGTTGTTTTTTTTCTAATAATAAATATTTTGCATAGAAAATTAATATTCATGATAGCAAGAAGTACAAAACTTGCCTCATAACTGGCCAAGTCATTTTTTTCATCACAGTGTTTGTTGCCACATATGAACTGCCCTGACCGAAGTTGACAATGTACAATTAAAATCCCCAAGAAGAAAACATTCAAAGCTAAAAAATGGACAAGATATTAGTATCACTAAACAACGGTATAAAGACACTAAGAATCTTGAAAAGGTTTCCGTTACCGTCATCATATATATTATTATTGCTTTTCCCATGTTGCGATGCAAAATTGAATGCCATTTCAATTAAAAAATTCCCATCCTTCTGCAATCCATCCATTTGTATTAGCTGGGTGGAAGGGGAAGAGGTTGGGAAATTTGAAGGACCACAAGTTTTCATGTATTAACCATAATTTTATTCCTATCACTAAAAATTGAGATAGAGATGAGTAAAAATCCTAGAGTAATTACTAATAGCGATCAAAGCTCATGGCCTATTGTCACAACTTTGAAACATCTCTTCTATAATAATAATCACCCGTGGTAAGTTATTGCTAAAGAACTTAAGTAATGAACTAATTCATTCTCACATATCCAAGTCAATAAATAATCTAATATTTGTGTATTCAAGTGAACATAACCTGTTACCATGAAGAAAGCATTCAAGTCATACAACTAATCAAGTAGTTGATACCTAATGCTATTACCTTTCCCAGATACGACTTCTTTCTCAGTCCTCCATCTCAAACCAATCTATAGCAAGAGGTCAAAGGCAACACAAAAAAATTAATAATCATATTCCCCTTACTCTCAAAAGTTCTTTATAGCACTCGAACATCTATAATTTAGCAACATTTTAGTAAAGAATTGGGGGTAGGAGAAATTGAATAGCACTTAAAGATATCCTTAAGGAAATACTTAACCATGTTTTACTCGTAGAAATTTATTGACTCTTAAGAAAATATTTGTATATCAAAATACTAATCCAAACGGGACTAGATGCAAACTGGAACAGAGCAATTCGTTCCAATTTCCAGACAAACTACTTAAATAGGATTTCAACCTTATTTAAAGGAGATACGTATAATAATTCACACCTCAGCATCAAATAATAGTGCCTTAAAGAAGCTGAAAAAGTAATAGTGAATCAGATTACTTAAATGATAGAGAAGAAATTTGGAATAAAAGAAGAGAATTACACTTCCCAGCCCCATTATTTCTTTCCTCAAAGAGCAGAATCAGTAAGTAGACAGTAATATGAATTACATACCTTGCCACTCTTGTAACGGGACATATCAGCTATGCAATATCTTCAAAAAGTTCAAGGCAATTACACATGAACTAAAAAGGGATTGCCTATATCGATACTTTCGGACCATATAGCAAATCAAAAGCTGAAAATTAACGTCAAAGGATACTCTTTGAAAAGCTTATCATAGTAACGCTTCACAAGCCTTTGCTCCCATGATGTATCGGCATCATCTTCCTCTGTGCGTATAAACCTTAATAAGCAAATGGTAATTGACAGAGAATCTGGAGTGTCAGTAAAGAAGATGAAAGAAAGTTTTAAAAAACTAAGAAGTTCAACTTAAAACTGAAATTCCAAGCAGTAGCATCAAGACCTGTATCCTTCTCTTAAAGTGTCATAGTCCGTTTTAACTGGCAACTTCGAGATTGTTGGATTCTCTGTTCCGTAGTATCTAACTGCATACAAATTTGAAAGTTCAATCGAATTAAGCTTCCAAACTAAAGCGTTAACTATTTTGCTATCTATTTGCATTCTCGAGTTCAATCCATTCATCAACAAACTAGCAAACCCAAAACAAAAATTAAAGGAAGAAACCAACTTTTTAGTAATAAAAACAAATATGAGGACGATTGTAGCCTCCTTCTGTTCTCGTCAGAGGAGACTGTTCATCATCCAATTGCTTTAGGACATAAGGAATCACACAAACACAGAGCTCCAAGTTCGATCGATTCCTCTAATGTCCCCAATCAATCCAAGTCACCTTACATTCTAACATTTCCTCATTTCGATCATTAACAACTATCCCAACTATCCTAACCAGATAAAAGCAAATAGTACCATAATCGTTAACGAATTTCTTGTGTCGATCGTACGCATTGAGACCGCGAATTTGAGCTTGGTATTGCCTGTTAAAAGTGAACAAATCAAGTATGAATTTAACATATAGACGAAACACCAGAGGAGGGGCAAAAGAGTTACTGTTTTCGCTCTTCTCTCTCGAAAACTGCCGATTTCAGAGATCCGAAAGAGGCCATTTTTGCTCCACCTTGAAGCACAAAAAACCCTAAAATTTGGATCCTTAATTCCTAACGAAAAATATAAATAGAAGAAAATAAATAATAACCGCGGTCAACGGGCGGCAACCAGGTACGCGCCTTCTGATTAGTTGGTTACCTGTCCTAAAGGGTTACTTCATGTCTGACGTGGCGAGATATTATTGGGTGTTCGAGATATCTATAAACTATAGATTACTAAACAAGACAAGTCACTGTCTGCTGTCCCTCACTTCCAGCTGTTTTTATTTTCTGTTTGGTTCTCGAGAAAATATTTTTTTTAAAAGCATGTTTAGCATTCGGAAAAATTGTTCTTTTTTTAATTCTTAAAAAACAAATTATTCACTTTTCGTACATATAAAATTGCCGAGGACAGAAAAGATTTGATTTTTTTTGTTAAAATTATATATATATTTTTTATGGCCTCTCTCTCAATTCCATAATTGCATCCTCTGTCACTCTGTCGGTGTAGTTGCCCACTCCAAAGGTCACAGTTGCTCTGTCGCTTTCTTTCGCTATTTGTTTATTACACACATTCAATTACAGCTATACATCACTATAAATGTCTGTAGTGTACGTATAATATAAGCGACTCTGTAGCCAAAGAGAGAGCTTCATTGAGATATACACTTTTCTTCAGGCCATCTTCGACTTTTGGCTGCAAGGTATGTGCATCAATTTTGTTTCTTTCCTTTCAGATTCTCTCTTTCTCGTACACCCTCTTGTGAGATCTGGAGGGGATCTAAGTATTGCCACAGATCGTGTTTCGTTTTCACCTGTTACTGGTCGCCTTTACTCGAGGAAAGTTTAACGTTTTTAGCTGATATTTTGCAGAAACACTGGTTCTTTAATCTCTTTTTCTAATAACTGGGTAAATCGGAGTAAAAAATCATAATTTCCGATCTGGGCAGTTGTGTTCTTCTTCTAGCTTTTCTGTATAACGGTTCAATTGCTTTGTTCTGTGTGAAAATCTCTTGGCAGAGAGTTGGTAGAGAGGAAACCGAAGATAAGTTGACTGAATTCAATCTGACTTTTGCTGTCTTCTCTTGATTTGGAATGGCAGAAGTTTCTCTTGGAGTTGAAGAGCAGGAACATAAGGTCTTCTGAATTATTGTCTGCACTTAGAATGTGTAGATCTTTCTGAGATTGAACTGCCATTTCTGCTCATTGGTTGCATCTGGGCAGAAGTGTGGTCTCGATGGAATCTGAAGGTGAAACTAGGGTGAGTATCATAGGTAATTTTTCTATATTTCGAATGGTCCCCAGAGTTGAGGAAGGAAAGGTAATACACTGTACCTAGTAAAATGTCTTGTGAAACCTTGGTGTTAGAAGATGGCAAAGATATCCCAGATAGATGGAATGGATCAAGAAGTTAAACTCATGAAGTCTGTCTATTTTTATCAACTATAGATGTAAAAATTGTTACTTTTTCAGATAGAACAAGTGTTCAGAATACTCTTCATGTTGCTAATGTCTGTTACAATTTCTTTCTATGATTCATGCTATTCAAGTTTCTGAAACCACTATGTTGTGATTCTTGGTTTTCTCAGGCAAAGCTCATGAAGAGTGTCGGTGGACAGGTCTGTCAGATATGTGGTGACAATGTCGGCAAAACAGTCAATGGTGATCCGTTTGTTGCTTGCAATGTCTGTGCATTTCCGGTGTGCAGACCGTGCTATGAGTATGAGAGGAAGGATGGAAATCAATCCTGCCCCCAATGCAAAACCAGATACAAGAGGCACAAAGGTTGTTGTATGTCTATTATAGTTTTAATGCTAGAAACTGAGGAAGTTTAAAACATATCTAATATATCCTTTTCTTTTTCTGTGTTGCTCTTTCAAGTAGCACCAGAGTTTGACTTATAATAATGTGAAAAGTCAAATTCCTCTAAAAGAACTTTTGGTTGTTATTCCAGGTAGCCCTGCCATTGCTGGTGATCAAGAGGAGGAAGGTGACGTAGATGATGGTGCAAGTGATTTCAATTACTCCTCTGAAAACCAGAATCCCAAACAGAAGATTGCCGAGCGCATGTTGAGCTGGCATATGAATTACGGACGAGGGGAGGATACTGGGCCCCCAAATTATGACAGAGAGGTCTCTCATAACCAGATACGTCTGCTTACCAACGGACAGGAGGTAAGCAGAGAGACATTTGATGTTACAACTTTTTGGTAGTGAACTTAACTTAATTTCCAGCTACTGCTAATCTGTAGGTTTCTGGAGAGTTGTCTGCTGCATCACCTGAACATATATCTATGGCATCGCCCGGAGCTCGTGGTGAGAAGCACATTCATCCTCTTATCTTATGCAACTGATGTTAATCAATCACTTAACCCTCCTTCTTCCATGTAATCTCTACTCAGTATGGTAAAATGTGTTATTGATCGTAAGCTTCTGTGACATTGTAGCTAATGTGAGGGTTGTGGACCCATCAAGGGAGTTTGGTTCGTCAGGATTGGGAAATGTTGCATGGAAAGAGAGAGTTGATGGATGGAAGATGAAGCAGGAGAAGAATGTTGTGCCAATGAGCACTGGACAAGCTCCTTCTGAAAGAGGTGTTGGGGATATTGATGCCAGCACGGATGTTCTTGTAGATGACTCTTTACTGTGAGTTCAATTCTGTGTGTAGCTTCTTTGCTAATCTATGGTTTTAGTTGAGCACATTTTTTGAGGCTCTTTTCTGTTGTTCGGTTGTTTATTTCTTGATTTCTGGTATAATGAATGCGTCCTGTTGTTTTTCAGGAACGATGAAGCTCGGCAGCCTCTTTCAAGGAAGGTTTCCATTCCATCCTCAAGGATTAATCCATACAGGATGGTCATCATGCTTCGGCTCGTTATCCTTTGCATTTTCTTACACTACCGAATAACGAATCCTGTGCTCAATGCATACCCCTTGTGGTTAGTTTCAGTAATCTGTGAGATATGGTTTGCTATGTCCTGGATCCTGGACCAGTTCCCCAAGTGGTTCCCTGTAAACCGCGAGACATATCTTGACAGGCTTGTCTTAAGGTGCAAAACTTTTCTTACAGTTTTTTTATCTTCACTGTTGAGAGCTCTAACTGAATCTTTTCTTGAGTAACAGATATGATCATGAAGGGGAGCCATCACAATTAGCTGCTGTTGACATCTTTGTCAGTACTGTGGACCCGTTAAAAGAGCCGCCCCTTGTGACGGCAAATACTATTCTTTCTATTCTTGCGGTTGATTACCCAGTTGATAAAGTCTCCTGTTATTTATCTGATGATGGTGCTGCGATGTTGACATTTGAAGCTTTGGCTGAGACTGCAGAGTTTGCAAGGAAGTGGGTACCTTTCTGTAAAAAGTATGTCATTGAGCCACGGGCTCCAGAATGGTATTTTGCACAGAAGATTGACTACTTGAAGGATAAAGTGCAAACATCATTTGTCAAAGATCGCCGAGCTATGAAGGTATGAATTTGGCATACCTGCATATTGGGCCACCAGTAGCTTTTCACTTTTCAAGTTTTTCTATACTATACTCCCTCTCATCTGTTGCAGAGAGAGTATGAAGAATTCAAAGTTCGAATTAATGGACTTGTTGCAAAAGCACAAAAGGTTCCTGAAGAGGGATGGATTATGCAAGATGGTACCCCATGGCCTGGAAATAACACCAGAGATCATCCTGGAATGATTCAGGTAACAGAACATTTTGGAATTTAGGTGTCTTCTGTGTGAAATTTGTTCATATCTTAAAGCAGCAAAATCATGTTCCTGAGGCCATTATCATATGCTTTCAGGTTTTCTTGGGCCAAAATGGAGGACTTGATGCTGAGGGTAATGAGCTGCCACGATTGGTTTATGTCTCTCGTGAAAAGCGTCCAGGTTTCCAACACCACAAGAAAGCTGGTGCTATGAATGCCCTTGTAAGTATTTGATAACAGAACTTGTATTTGACTTTATTCATGTCAGAACTGTTCTAAGATGTAATGAAAAAATGCATTTATTACAGGTTCGAGTATCTGCTGTCCTCACTAATGGGCCATTCTTGTTGAATCTTGATTGTGATCACTACATAAATAATAGCAAAGCTCTGAGAGAAGCTATGTGCTTTCTGATGGATCCCAATCTTGGAAGACAAGTCTGTTATGTTCAGTTTCCCCAGAGATTTGATGGTATTGACAG
>JANIMX020000295.1:2124885-2142402 GCA_024582655.2 Erythroxylum kunthianum | reverse complement strand
CTTAATTTAGGGAAGGTTAGTTGAAAAGGAATGGTGATCCTTATTTTGTAAAAATATTTTTTGAGTAAACATTGTAGGAATTGTTGGAGTAGGTATGCCTCTCCAGAAAAGTCTCTGTCCATGTCAATATATATATGTAATGTATGACTAAAAAACGTAATGTTGATTTCAGAAAACTATCAACACATACACATAAAATAAGAGTAGCTGGTTTAAACTTGATTCATGAGATACCTCTGCCTTGTACTCAGCCTTGGCAGGTTCTGATGAGTCTGTGCACTTGTTATATCTCAGAAGTGTTCTCTTCATTCTGCAAAAGGAATAAGAGCATATAAGCATAACTCCATACCTTTACAAGCTGGATCAAACTCCCCTTGTCCTCATCCTTCACAAAACCACTAAGAAAAACCATCGGATGGACTCACAAAAGTTAGAATATCTCCTATAATTGGAACCTCCAGCAGTTAAATTTATTCACAATAGAGTCAAAACTGCAAGGAAGTCTACCCGAGTCAATTCCAGGACAAAATCGATTGAAGTTGCTACATGCAACAAGGCTAATACAGCACCCAAAACCTTGTTTGTAGTGCAAATATCTAATCCAAAGGGATAATTCTTATGAAAGAAATAGAAGTTGGTGATGGTGATTAGGAAACAAGAAACAAGAAGAACCCAAACAAATGGTAAAGTTAAAGAAATAAACTTCTTTATGACTGAGAAGTTCATCCAGATATAACCACAGAAATCACATGCAATCAGGTAAAATTTTCACAAAGAACAATTGATAAAAGCTGTAGATAAAATATCCAAACCCTCTCCTTTAACTTGCAGCTTCCATCCATAACCATGTCTTTCTCGGAAAAAGAAATACCAAAAGAAAAGGGTGTCCATGGTTACATGCAACCACTTAAAAGATGTACGAAAAATATAAGTATTTTCAAAAGAAAATTTGATCTTCTGATAAACCATTGTTGAGAAAGAAGGAATTTACACTTACCCAGAACTTGAAAACTCGAAGAGCTTTCCAGTGTTTGAGAAAATGATAACAGCAACCTCAGCATCACAAAGAATGGCAAGTTCTTGAGCCTTTTTGAGCAACCCAGCTCTTCTCTTTGAAAAAGTAACTTGCCTGCTATTTGCATTCTCAATCCTTTTAATCTCAATCTTGCCTCTACCCATTTCCTATCCCCAAACAAAGAGATCAAAAGAGTTCAAGACTCGATCTTTAAACGAAAGCTCTCAGCTTTCTTCCATTGGACAGAGAGAAAGCAAGCTAAAGAGAAGGCCTTATTTGGGTTCGCTAAATATAGAGAGAAGATAAAAGGGTTAGAGATAGAGACATACACAAAGACAGAGAAGGCGAGCGTTTCTTTGCACAAATGGTGAGAGAGCTAAACCGAAAACGGTAAGTTTGCATGGCTCTGTACTCTAATTACAGTGTGTGCTGCATGATTCTTTTGCCACATTTGGAATGATCAGGTGCTTACGGATCTATTTGTAGGACCCCACTATTTTTGTTTTTTAGTAGATTTCACCCGTTACCATTTAAGGTTTTCTAAATTTTGTATCATCTTTTCCACTTTTAGTATTCCCAATTCTTTTGATATAGGACATAGTTTTATCTATTTTAGTGGAGGTTTGAGGGAAAATGGATGCACTCCTAAATTTCCTGCAGATTTTCTAGTTAAATTCCCATATGGGCAGTTGTGAAATTATTGAATCTTTAGACTTGTTGATATACAAGGAAAGTAATGTACTCTGTATTTCGTCTTAGAATAGTAGGAGAAGATTGCATATCGCAAAGTAAAATAATTAAGTTTGTTATTGCAGTTGTTATATAAAAGTAACTTTTGTTTCTAAAAATAGTATTCCTTCACTAAAGGCAATGCCAAGAGGATGATTTTCTGGTTACTTTGAGTAATTTCTGAATTTTCCTATTCCAATCTAGCTGGTTTTGGAAGAGTAGTAGAAGATGGTAAGTGTATTTCGGAAGTGTTTACTCTGTTTGGTTTGAATCATTATTAGCCAACTTCCAAATTAAAGGAGAGTGTACACTTTTCTCGTAAATGAATATTGCAGAGCAGCTATGGTCCACTGAGTCATGGAGGACCCACTTCGAGAAGGACTGCCATTTGAAACTTACTATTATTAGAAGTTTATTATTCATTCACTGTGATATCTCGGTATTGCCAAATTTGGAAGAAACTAGTGGCAATGTGGATTTGGTTCTTCACATTTCTTTCTAGGACAGTCCCTGGAGGATTTGTAGGCACTTAACCTGTTCGGTGTAACTCTGGCTTGAAGTGCTCGAAGCGAAATGAGGCTCTGTTTTCTTTTATGTTTCAGGTCTTAGTAATCTTGCAAGGTTATCGATCTTTAGCAGCTCAAAACTACCCGACTTCTGTTACAGAGGCTCGTCATTTTGAGATTTTTCCTACCTCAACGAAGGGTCGCTTTTTATTGCATTTTATCTCACCATATTGTTCGAGTATATGGAGCACGGAATATATGAAATGGGAACAAATTAGCCATTTTTGGTGATTTCCTCTTCTTTAGGAAGTTTCGCAACAAGGGTTTTGATAAATTTTCCTTCTTGCACATGAACCTTAACCTTTAAGAAACAGAGCACGTGGTGCCCTGCTAAGACTTGGACAAAGATACTGATGTTTAGTCACTCAGGTTGCTACTTGCTACTGTCTTGTTTACTTTGCGAACTATTTGAAAATATAGGAAATTTTGTTTTTAGGGAAGTAAGGCCTGGTTCAAATCCTAGTATCATAGAGCTTGTATTGATAACTCTCCTAGCCAAACTGAACTATGCAGCAACTTGTATTGATAACTCAGATGCTAATAGGATTGACTACAGACACCTTAACACCCAAACCCGAGTCTGGGAAAAAAAATTCAACCCCGATCCCAAGCCAGAAGTTGATCAAACATAATTTGACCTGTTAATTTCAGAGTTGAAGTTACTGAAGCTAAAAGAGTGTCCTTCAGCAGGATGAGATAAGCAACGTAGAATCTGGAAATCAGTTCATTTATGAAGTAAATATGACAGAACATATGTACTACACATAACAGCAAACAATGGGAGTGCTTATTTCAGTCTTAACCAAATGTGCTTCGTTCTTTTTCTGTTTTCATTTTTTGTTCAAGTCAACAAGAAACAGTAAAATAAAAAACCTGTTCACCTTTGTGAGAAAATTTGAATAATGTTGATCGCTAATTTTCATGGTACAAACAACAAAAATTGTACAGATACTTACGGCAACTGTTGAAGAGCGTATACAGTGGCTACCATCTTGGATTGCCTTGTTGCTAACAAGGCATCGGCCATCAAGTATGTCACCAAGCTGCACCTTCATCCATCTTCTTACACACATATATAAAGTGAGAATCTGGGTCTTCTATAACAAAATCTGATGGAAGTAAGCCCTGCTCAGTCAAAGGAACTGGTTCCAAATGTGACTTCGACGAAGAAACACCCGCAGGTCTTTGGAATCCAGGTCTGGCTGCAGAAGTATGAAAATAGCACCAAAAAGGGAAAAGCTTAGTACCATTCTTATATGGTTGATTCATTATTAAAGAAACACATAGAAATGCCAGGAAGCAGCATTTAAACTTGGTCAAAGACCTGGAATCCAAAGACGAGTACCAGACAAATGGAATGATAAGAAATGGTACTTACCCTGAAAATCCATCTTACAAGCATCACCAATTAGGTATTATCTAGCTAGAATACTCTAATAACAGCCGATTAGAACAAAAGTTTTGACATGATAAGTAAAAAGACGAGTAATGAAGCTCAACAAATGGGGTCAGGAGAATGCCTTTAAGCCCCAATTAAACTTGTTAATGGTTTTAAGTTCATGGCAAATTATAGATTGACATTTCAATTTCCAATGAAATGTTTTGTTTCAAACCCTCTTTCTTTTGCGATCTTATTTTACTATTCAGAAAACTCTAAATCACCAAATTGACTAGGAGAAGGAGAGAAAACAAACCGGAGAAAATAAAAAAGCAAAAGATTGCAGGCTGAAAGGGAAAAAAATTGAAATGGTAGCTTACGTATGATGTACAACACAATCTTCCAATTGTATACAGGGCAGCTCAGATGAGGAATCCTCACTTTAGGGTCACCATACGTTATCTGTTACGAAATGGTAAATTAGCCAACAAGTTAAGAACTTGAGAAGCCAAGGATGGAAAATTAAAAGCACAAAGTTTTATCTTTAGGCATATGGTTACCAACAAATAAATCCCTCCAGGTTTAAGAAGCCTACATAAATTTACAAAGAAAAAGGAGTTAAATACCTATAGTGAAAGAAGAGAAATGCAAATAGTAGCAAGAATAACAAAGCACAAATTATCAAGACCAAGCACAACCAGACACGAAACATTTAGGGGTTGTAACAACCTACTCACTTCCCCCAGCATCTGAGCAGCACTTATTGGAGCATCATTACCACACTAAACGAACATCCAGGAGAAGATAATTAGGAAAGGTAAACTATTCAAATGAAAGGAATATGATAAAGCTTGATACAAGTCATACCATCAAGGAATCAAGAGTTCCTGGATAAAGGATTAGTGGGTCATGGCTCCATGAGTGTGAATTTGAGCAGCAAGAACAAATTCAACACATTATGCACTAACTTAATGGAAATGTTAGTATTGTTACAAAGAGCATGTAATGGGAAAGGAAGGCCCATACCCTTGTCAATGACACCATCGAAAGACTCATCTTGAAAGATACTCATATCTCTAACATCCATTTGCATATCTGATAAATTTACATAGGAAATTCATATAGAAGTTGCTGCTACATCAATAAACAAAATCAAGTTCAGGAAAAAAATCTTAAAATGCGATGGATAGGATACAAGAAAGTTGTGGCACATGCTCGTATTTTCTTTTCATCATATCAATGGCCACTGAAGAAATGTCAACATTCACTACATCTTCATACCCATCCGCCACCATGTCCTCCGACATGACTACATAAAATCATATCCACATATAAATTCCAAGGAAGAAACAACATACTGATTGAAACTCTGTTTTCTCACAGAATGACTCAATTTCACAGCGGAGAAATGGAGTTTGTTAAAGTCCAGCAGCCAAAATCACAGCGATCCCCACATTTGATAACATTAGATCTTTGCAAGAAAGAAGCTCAAGATTAAGTGCTTGAAATCATCATATGCTAAACATCAGTTTCAAATGGAAAATTTGAGACATTAGAGCTAAAAGAAAACGCGAAGCAACCCCTTTGCCATCTTTCCATATGCATCCTAAGATCCCCCAAAAGGACATTGACACTAACACAGTAACATCATTTAATGGTTCTGATACAAAGGCTGCATACCCACTTGAACTAATCCAGATCCATTTCGTTCATTTTCTCGAGAAACGTTACTATCTACCAAACATACCATTCTCCCAAAAAAGAACCCTAATTACAATTCAACAACACAAAAATTGAGTAAATAAAGAAGGGAAGATTCGGACTTGAGCGATTAATCAAGAAAAAGCAACAATCTTTGACAATTAAACCAAGACAAAATCCACTGCACAAGAAGCACATAACAGAAGCTGACAAAGAAAGTTATTTGGGCGAGGGTTAAAATTTACGAGCATTGCCACAGCCAACCATAAGGACGCGAGAAGAAGTGGGGATATAGTGACGAACAAATGGTCGAAGAGACGAGTATCGCTGGTACCAATCGAAGCTCCCAGCTTCCTGCACGTAACGTGCGTCCCAATACAAGGCATCCCCATAGTTGTACGTACTCAAGCTCGACACGTCCCTGTACATCCTGTTCTTCGCTTCTCTATCCCTAAGTACAAAATTTCAGATACTAGAGCTCCGAATGATTTTGGCTCTCTCAGGTTGTTTCGGGTATGTGGGATTTGCTTTGAGGCTCTTTTCCTGTTATGTGTGGTTGGTGATACAGTGGCGTCAGTTTGGTTGTTGGGCAGTTGGGTGGGTTATTGGTTTCGAGTGGGCCGAGGTTTTGGGTTTTGTGAAAGTCACAGCATGAAGATCATGCTACGAAGAGAGGAACTAGTGTGGTCGAATTCAATAGAGAAATTGTGAGATTGGAGCTTGACCCCACCAAGATTTTACTTCACCGAGATGGTTGTTTCTCGGGAAAATTTACAGTGACGATGAGGGAATAATTTGTACATACATAGGCAGATGATTCCGTAGCGGCGACTCGACGTTGACAAGATTCTTGAAAATCTTACTTCAGCAGACACAAGAATCTTTGCTGAGAAGGTAGGAAACCAAGAACAAGAAACGATAGGTTAACGATGAACAACGAATCAGTGACAGAGATTTTTAAATTAAAAAATAATCCAATTTTAAGTTATTCGAGCCACAAGTTTCAAGTTCAATCGAGTTTTGAGTAGGGACCAAGCGAGTTTGACCTAAAGGTGGGTTAGAATGCTTTTAGTTTAATTTCTTGAAATTACATTTTTATTAATTTTTAATTTCTTAAATTTGCAAACTAAAATCCTATTATATAAGAAAGCTAAATTAAAATAATCTCATTTTTAAAAAATTAATTATTCAAATTAACAAACTTAAGTATCAAATATAATAATTATAATTTATTTAAACTTTCTATGAAATATTATAAAAATTGTTTTTAGAATCATTCTGATTTATAATAACTCTAAATTACTTAATTGTATCTCCATATTTTAACGAACTCACAAACCATAATAAAAATGAGTTTTTTCGTTTTACGAGAATTGGGTGAGGGACATCAATTATATTATGCAGTCTTATCTTTATATTTTTTATAAAAATGTTGTTTCTGTTATTGAAATTAAAGTATAAAAATTTGTTTTTAGAATCATATCAATTTTTAAGGAGTCTATAATACTTAATTGTATCACTATATATTTTACGATCTAATTACTATAAATTAATAAAACAAGTTATAATTATTATTAGTTTTTTTTCTTAGTTTATCATCTTCTCTTTTTCTTTCAATGTGTTATGTGGGTCATTTAAAAATAGTATCTCTATTAGTTAGGGGTAAAGTTGTATACTATTAAGACCTCCCGAGACCCCGCTTAACAGGATAATTTTTACTGAATGTTGTTGTTGTTATTGTAATAAAAATAATTATATTAAGATTTAAAAATGTTAAAATACAATATAATATTATATAAAACAATAAAAATAGCTGCATTTTTTAGCTTATAAATTTCTCCACTAATTTTTTAAAAAACTAACTTAAATTTAATTCAAATCAAATTTAAATAAACATAATTATATTTAAATTTCATTTGAGTTATTTATTTAAAAATTTAAAAATATTTATTACATTAAATTACTTTGTAACTCAAGTTAGCCTAAAAAGAATGTAAGTCCTTACTTATCATGGGACTTATTGAGCACACGATCTTCGATTGGGCTTGCCAAGCCTTTTACATCAGCAAGAAAGCAAAACAACGACGGGGTAAAAAGAGATTGGTTATTGATTACAAATCATTAAACTTTTTTTTATAGGATGACAAGTTTTCACTTCCTAAGATTAGTACCCAAGTACTATTCCTAAACGAGATAAACATAAATTAATTCATTAAAAATAAATATTTGAAGCTAACTGTATATAAGAATACTTCACTATGTCATCTTGTCTAAATTTTATTTTTTAAAACTTAATTCATTAAATATTTATCAAATTAAGTTACTCAAACCTTGGAATAAAAAGTTTTGGGCTTAAAAGAGAATGAGCCCACAATTTCAGCATTCAGAGGATAGAACAATTAGATATTGGGCCTAAGCTAACAGAGTAGAATATGGGCTTCCACTAAAATGGGCTTCGATGCATATCCTTTTGAAAAATAAATAAAACAAAAATTCCTTAAACACACTTGTCTTAATCTAGTTGGTAGTTCTGACAAATCACCAGGTCTTAACAAGAGAGGAATATTATAATGCAACCATCTCTTTCTGCACTCACCTTTATAACAACACGCAAGAAGACGAAAATGCCATTTGT
Source organism: Erythroxylum kunthianum (assembly GCA_024582655.2). Lineage (NCBI taxonomy): Eukaryota > Viridiplantae > Streptophyta > Magnoliopsida > Malpighiales > Erythroxylaceae > Erythroxylum > Erythroxylum kunthianum. The sequence goes on along the minus strand of JANIMX020000295.1, from coordinate 2,134,378 downwards.
GAGCTCACTTCAAGCGATTGCTTAGAAGATGATCGCAGACAATAATTACTCACCTGGACCAAGTAACTAAATCTCCCAAAACCCAAAACGCAACCAAATCCTATGAACACGGTCTAGAAGAGGAACACAGAGACAAGAGTGCGAGTGCAAGTTTTATGTGTATCTCTCTCTCTCTCTCTATCTATCGATAATCTCCAATCCAAAATTTCATATCGAGAAACCCTAAATTCCCGATCCAGGCCCTGTAAATTTATCGCAGTTTATTAGATCTAGGGACCTGAGGCGACATGGCCTGTATAAAGTCGGTTAATAGATCGGCGCAAGTGGCGCTTGCTCCGGACGCGCCTTACATGGCCGCCGGAACGATGGCGAATGTGGTGGATCCTTCGTTCAGCTCCTCCGCGAGTCTTGAGATCTTCAAGCTCGATTTTCAATCTGACGATCGTGATCTGCCTTTGCTGGGAGACTATCAGAGTTCAGAGAAATTTAACCGTATTGCTTGGAGCAGAAAAGGACCGGAGTCTGATACGTACGGTCTCGGGTTGATTGCCGGTGGACTTGCTGATGGCAGTATTGATATCTGGAACCCTTTGGCCTTGATCCGGTGATTAGTTCATTTCCAAATGAAGCTTTATACGAATTTGTTTGCTCTAATTTCACTAATTTGAGCTGAATTCGGCGAATTGTGTGTTAGGACTATGAATGCTCGTTGAAAATTGGTCGAATTTCTTTTAGTTTATTTGTATTGAACGACAAATTTGTTGTGTAAGTTTGAAGACTTGTCGTTGATATTGCAGTGAATATAGAGCTTGTGATTCGCAGTTTACAAAAGTCCTAATTGAACTTTATTATGAGTACTAATGTATTTTAATGAAAGTAAATATAGAATTTGTCTGTTGTGCTGTTAAGGTGTGTAAGTAATTAGGATTGGGTCTTTCACTGATCACTTATATTAGATCATAGTTTTTTTTGTGATGTTTTCTTTCAGTCTATTGTTCAATTTTCAATTTTCCGACAACAGCATCGAGGCTACCATTCGGTGGTATAGAAATGAAAGAAATTTTGATCACTTCTATTGGGCAATAGTTGGTTTATGACGTTTCTTTTCAGTCTACTTTATTTTGTGATATCAGTCTTGTATTTACTTTTTCCCCATAATGAAACTTTAGTAACATCTAGTTTCACTTTTGGCTAGTCCTGAGGCAAGTGAAGATGCTCGTGTTGTACATCTCTCAAACCATAAGGGACCTGTAAGTTTCTTTTCTTTTGCAATACTTGCATCATGCGTGATTTGCTTTCTTTTTACCTACATAAATGATGATTTTGTGTCAGGCTTACATCTCTTTTCCCAATTTCAGGTTCGTGGTCTTGAGTTTAATGCTATCACGCCTAACTTATTGGCATCAGGTGCAGAAGATGGTGAAATCTTAATCTGGGATTTATCTGCACCCAAAACACCTTCACATTTCCCACCCCTTAAGGTGTGTAGAGGGCTGATTGTATGATTAGTCAAAACTTATTTTGTGTGTGATCATCTTTCAAGGGCCATGTGACTAGTGTCTAGTTTCTGCTGGTAACTGAAACAGCTGCACAGTGTAACTCATTGCCATATCAATCTATTTGAAACTCTAGATTGAGAGCTTATTTAATCCCTAGTTGATGAAAGATATGTTCTCTTGGTGTGTCCATAATGAGGGGATACCTTCCGATATTGGTGTCCACGATGAGGGGATACCTTCCCATATTGACTTTAAGCTGTTACTGTCCTTAACCTCTCTATCGGTTGCAATGAGTAGTAACATTGAAAATGACTCTCCTACCTTTACAGATTGATTGTACATTAGTTCCCTGATTGGTGTGATGAAGGACACTGTTAGTTAAATAGCCTTTGTTTCATTTTCTTGCTTTACAAGGTCTAACTTGTACCGCAGTCATGTTACTGTTCTCATTGATGCTTGAAAGTGCACTTTATAGGTCCTTTATTTGTTCACTATTTCCAGTCATTGAATGCTGTGTGATCTTTTCTGTAGGGTAGTGGTTCTGCTACCCAACGTGAGATTACCTATGTTTCTTGGAATAGCAAGGTTCAACATATATTGGCATCAACCTCCCAAAATGGGATAACTGGTGAGGAAGCATAATGAATAGAATTCCAGTTATTATACATTTTTTTTCTATATATACTGAATATTTTGTGGGTTTATAGCGGTTTGGGACCTAAAGAGGCAGAAGCCAGTAATATCGTAAGTTACTTCCATTTTGCGTGTTTTTTTTATTGTTTTATCCAAGGATCTGGTCTTTTCTGCATGATAATGCCATATTTTTCCTTCAACTGGAAGTTGATTCTACTTCTATTAATAACAGTGTTGAAGATTCAATCAGAAGACGGTGCTCTGTTTTGCAGTGGCACCCTGATATTGCCACTCAGCTTGTTATTGCCTCTGATGAAGATAGTTCTCCTGCTCTGAGAGTAATAATTTTGCTTTTATTTGCTTTTTCCCCCAATATTGATAGTTAGAAATTTGTAATTCAATTCTTTTCCTGGCAGCTTTGGGACATGCGTAATGCAATGACTCCTGTAAAAGAGTTTGTGGGGCACACCAAAGGTACGAAACAATCTGGTTTTCTATTGAAATATCTGTAGCTGTAGGATAATATCATATAAAAAATTCTTTTATCAAATTGTTCGTTCGTAGATCATTTCTTATGTGCGTGCCGCAAATTGAATAACTACTACTGGCAGTTTTGACACACATGATAGAACTTATATCTCTCAAATCCTGCACTTCTTATAAAAGTTATATGAATGCTGAAAATCTTATAAAAGTTATATGAATGCTGAAAATTATCTTTTGCTTTTTTCTTTGTTGATGTTTTGCATCAGGTGTTATTGCAATGTCATGGTGTCCCATTGACAGCTCCTATTTGCTTACATGTGCTAAAGATAATCGAACTTTTTGTTGGAATACTGTCACTGGAGAGGTAAGCAATATCTCAGTGGTTGCACTTCAGCTTTTGAGAACACATAACTATAGGGTTGAATTTTTTCTGTTTAAATTTCCCTTTCTGTTCTATTCATGAAGGTGGCTGAGCATCCTTAAAGTTTTATATTGTTGCATAGATTGTACGTGAATTGCCTGGTGGCTCCAACTGGACCTTTGATGTACACTGGTATCCAAAGATACCTGGAGTTATATCAACATCTTCTTATGACGGGAAGATTGGCATATTCAACATAGAGGTATGCATTTTTTAGTTAATGATACAAAACTAGAGAGAGAGAAAGAGCAACTGTCAATAGTTAATGGAGCTTTTGGGAAAACATGGACTTTGTTTTGGATGCTTTCACCTCTGAAATGAATTTGAGAAGTAAACTTCTGTGAATGTGCTTTTGCTTACCAGTAATACTGAAAGACCTTTCTCGAATCTTACCTCACAGGGTTGCAGCAGATATGGTGATGGTGGTAGTGATTTTGGAGCAGGTAATGTGGCTTGTTCTAGTGATCCCGTCAAGTTTTAACTATAGATCAAGCTTCATATCGTTTGTTGCATTTTGGTTTCTATTTTTCATAGTTTGTTTTCACTTAGTTCTTTGTTCTTTTAATGCAGCAACACTAAGAGCTCCTAAATGGTACAAACGTCCTGCTGGAGCATCTTTTGGCTTTGGAGGTAAGCTTGTGTCGTTTCATCCTAGGTCATCTGCTGCGGGTGCTCCAGCTGGTGCTTCAGAGGTATGCTTGTTTAGATTTCTCCAGTTTTCCTTATTTGGAAATGTTACCATAGTTTTAACATGCCCTGATTATTCATTCAGGTTTATTTGCACAGCATGGTCACAGAAGAGTCTTTGGTGAGTAGGTCATCTGAGTTTAAAGATGCAATACAAAATGGGGAGAAGTCTTCTCTGAAGGCTTTGTGCAATAAGAAGTCTCAGGAGTCAGAGTATGTGATCTGTATGAGAATCTTACTTATGTTTATTCCTTGACCTGCAGTGGTATCTTCAGAAATATTGATGTATGATTTTACTTATGCATCTAATGATCTTAGCAGATCAGAGGATGATAGAGAAACTTGGGGTTTTCTCAAGGTTCTATTTGAAGAAGATGGGACAGCAAGGACAAAATTGCTTACCCACCTTGGTTTTAGCTTACCTGCTGAAGAAAAAGAAGCTGTACAGAATGATCTCTCACAAGACCTAGGTGATGTCCGGCTTGATGATACGGTAGCTGATAAAGTCGGCTATGAAAAAACTGAGTCGAATGTTTTCTCTGCCGATGATGGAGAAGACTTCTTTAATAATCTCTCAAGCCCCAAAGCTGATACACCTGTGAAAACTTCCATTGGTAACTCTGGCCTAGGAACTCCAGTTCCTACTTTGGAGGAAAACAGGCAAGAAGATGGATTCGAAGAGAGTGTGGATCCTTCTTTTGATGATGCTATTCAGCGGGCTTTGGTTGTGGGAGATTACAAAGGGGCTGTTGCACAGTGTTTGTCTGCAAATAAAATAGCTGATGCTTTAGTTATTGCTCATGTTGGTGGCTCTACATTGTGGGAGAGGACACGTGATCAATATCTTAAGATGAGTCATTCACCATACTTGAAGGTAGCTCCATCACTATCTTTTAAATATAATTTTAATGCCATTGGTTATCCATGTCTAAGTGAAACTATGCATCGTTCACCATACTTGAAGGTAGCTCCATCACTATCTTTTGAAAATAATTTTAATACCATTGGTTATCCATGTCTAATTGAAACTATGCAACATAATACTTGGCTTTACATTATGCGAATTCCATTTCAGGTTGTTTCTGCAATGGTGAACAATGATCTGATCAGTCTGGTAAACACCAGGCCACTTAAATACTGGAAAGAAACACTTGCTCTCTTGTGTACTGTAAGTACTTTAGCTCTGAAATTAGCGGAGATAGTATATATATCAGCCTGAAAAGATCAGTTGCATTCTTATTTATTTATACATTCTAGCATGAATTATGCTTGCAATTTAATGTTGCACTTTATGCAACTACTCTGGGAGGATAATTGATGTACATATTCTTATTATGTAACTATGTACTCTTTTTTTTTTTTTTTGCTGTCTGTAATTTTGTTTTGTTCCTGATGAATAATTAGTTTGCACAAAGTGAGGACTGGAGTTTTTTATGCGATTCCCTTGCTTCAAAATTGATGGCTGCTGGCAACACTTTGGCAGCTACTTTATGTTATATTTGTGCGGGAAACATTGATAAAACAGTTGAAATTTGGTCAAGAAGTCTGAAGGTTGAGAATGAGGAGAAGTCATACCTTGACCTTCTCCAGGTAACATATCCCATTATTTTGAGGTTTAACTTTATACTTGTTTATCGTACATACACTTACTAACAATTTCAAATGAATAATGACTAAAGGAAGCTTCATTTTGTTAGGATCTAATGGAGAAGACTATTGTTCTTGCTCTGGCTAATGGTCAGAAACATTTTAGCGCATCTTTCTTCAAGCTTGTTGAGAAATATGCTGAGATTTTAGCCAGTCAGGGACTTTTATCAACTGCAATGGAGTATTTGAAACTTTTGGGATCTGATGAAATGTCTCCTGAACTAATAATCTTAAGAGATTGTATTGCCCTTTCCCTAGAACCTGGTATGCGCTCAGAAAAATTCTCAAGTGACGTAGGAAATTTGTTGCTTCATGATTGGTTCTTGATCTAGTGCTGATTCACTTTGTATCCCTTCTTGTGTTCGTGCTATCTGCTCTCCATCCCTTAATCTTGTATATTTTGGAATCAGCTGTTAAACAGTTCTTACAGGTTGCTTGGCATTTGGTTATGTGTTGTTATTTTCAGAGCGCTTATATGAAATAACATTCAATTGGGGACAATCCTTCACTATTTTAGATCAGTGTGTTTAATTTGTAACCTTTGTACATCAGATTTTACTGCGCAGTAGATTTTGTAAAAGAGATATGGCTTTTCTGGAACTTGTATAACATTGCCTTCGAAAAGAGTAACAGTTGAAGATTCTGATTGATCTGACATGCAGAGAAAGAAGTCAAAACTTCAGCCTTTGATCACACCCAACAGCAAGGTGGATTAATGTATGCTACTGATCAATCCAGTTTTGGTGGGGTTGATCCCTCACAGAATTATTATCAGGTGGATCTTTAATTGGTTGTCATGACTACTTCTTTAGCTGAATCTGATTTTCTTCTGGCTTTAACTGACGTTTTTCCATCACTTCTTAATCTCTAATGCTTAGGATACAGCACCTTCACAAGTGCATCAGACTGTTCCTGGTAGTCCATATGGTGAAAATTATCAACAAGCTCCTGCTTCTTCCTATGCAAGAGGATATGCAGCTCCTACACCATATCAACCTAGCCCTCAACCTACAACATATCAGCCCACCCCACAGCTCAATTTTTTTATTCCATCTCATACACCTCAGGCTCCTCAGGTGCTTTGTTTATTAGACTCCTTTTGGTGTATGTTGTAGTTAATAATCTTCTGCAATGTAGCATTTACTTTCATTATATTTTCTAATGCGACTTTGCTATAGAGCCATATAGAATGCAATATAATCAGTTTAAAGGAATTAAATTTAGTTTGGTTTGTATGTCTAGAAGCCACAACTCATGTTTAATTTGTGTGGTCAAGATGTGTAACTGTAACATTTTCAATCTCCTCTTTGTAATTGATATTTGTTCCAAGTGTCCATCAGAAAATAATTCTAAAATGATTGGTGATTCATTTGACATTTTTTACTAGATTTTTGTTTGGAAGCACATTAAGAGCTCATTTCATTTACTAATGTGTACTAAATGGTTTCTTTCTGTTTTTTCCTTCATTTTACCAAGACGAATTTTGCACCACCCCAGGCAGTCCCTCAGCCCTTTGTTCCCTCAAATGTTCCAATTCTGAAGAATGCAGAGCAGTACCAGCAACCCACATTGGGTTCTCAGTTATATCCGGTCTGTATACCTATCTTTGATTTTAAAGTTATATTGTGAAAAAGGTTTTCATGATGAAGTCGCTAGAGTAATCCTGTATTTGTTTCAGGGCTCTGCTAATCCAGGTTATCACCCTGCACAACCTTCAGCACAAGGCCCAGTTCCCCCTCAAGCAGGTACAATTCCCAGCCATAACATGCCACAGGTTGTGGCTCGAGCTCCGTCATCCATGGGATTCAGGCCTATGACAAATTCAGGTGTTGCACAAAGACCTGGGATCAATTCAATGCAGCCACCCAGTCCTACTCAGTCAACAGCTGTACAACCAGCTGTCACACAGGCTGCTCCTCCCCCAACTGTGCATACAGTTAACACATCAAGCGTACCTGGTATTTACTAATTCTTTAACTGATTAAATTCACTTTTCTTGTTCTCTCTGAAATCTCCATGTTCACTTTGATGCTACTGCTTGTTCTTTAAAAGAGGTTTGTTTTCAGGCTCAGTACCGAAACTTGCCATTAATTGATCAAACATTTGTACCATATCATGGACTGTAGGCTAGAAAATGGGAAAAAAAGTAACATCATATAGAGTGCATTACGCACGGATGACAACTGTGTCATGGATCTGTTATGTTTGCATTGGGTGTATTATTGTTCGTCTCTCACAACAACTTTCAAGTGTGCCTCTTGATGATGAACTTTGCTTTGATTTGCCTGGTTTCTTTCAGCTCATCATAGGCCTGTAATTGCAACATTGACAAGACTTTTTAACGAGACGTCAGATGCTTTGGGAGGTCCACGTGCAAATCCGGCTAGAAAGCGAGAAATAGAGGACAATTCAAAGAAAATAGGTGCCTTGTTTGTCAAACTTAATAGCGGGGATATTTCCAAAAATGCTTCCGATAAGCTCATTCAACTTTGCCAGGCATTAGACAAAAACGATGTTGGGACAGCCCTGCAAATTCAGGTATGTGTTCTGGAAGTTGATAGTTATTTATATCTATATCGGTTCATTAAAATTAACCTACAGTGAGCCAGCCCCTTATTTTGGATACCTTCATGTGGATTAGGTACTCCTTACCACTAGTGAATGGGATGAGTGCAACTTTTGGCTTGCAACCCTTAAAAGGATGATCAAAACCAGACAGAGCATCAGCGCAAGATCAAGTTAAGAACAAAAACTTACTTAGAGAATTTGCTGGATAGATTTCAGGATTTAAATGAAATTACCAATTGGTTTTAATTTTGATACTTTTGTAGTATTGAGAGATAGGGGTTTTGTTTTTAGTCTACCAATGTTTTATACCTTCATTTTTGGTGTGCAAGTTACTAAGGTATTAGCAATCACCTTTTTTTTTTCTCAGCTTTCTGGTTTAATACACATTCATTCTTTTTGGTCATTATGCTTAATGCCCAAAACCGAATAACTTATTCTCCCTAGCAAACAATTAATAGCTGCATATGTTTTGAGTTTGTCATTACTAAACCTGAGTTATAAATGGTCAGGATTACAACTTCTCACAGGTTTAAGGTTTTCATTATTCTCTTTTGGTGCTCAAAGAGTGTGTATTCAGATTCAGATACCCCACTCTAGCAATGAATGCTATAACTTAACCTATAGAGGTCTAAGTTGTGAAATTTTCTTTCTTTCGAGCCTTTTAATATAAGAAGTTGAGCTGAAGTTTGTAATTCGTTTTAATTTTGAAGAGATGATTGGTTAAGAGTAAAGTTACGTTGGGATTCACTTGGATCGAATTCATCATATTTCTCAGGTAGCCTCTCTCTAAACATGAGATTTCCCTGTTAATTTTATAATTAACATTGTTATTGAATATATTATTTATGGCCGTTTAGTTTCACTGTGTTGAGGTTTTTAATTTACGTTTTCTATTTTTTGCTTATATTTTTCTTTTTAAAAACAGTTTTTCTATTAGTTAAGGGTAAGGTTGCGTATTATTGGACCTCTTCAGATCTTATATATTAATAAAATTTTTATTGGGTTGTTGTTAAAAAGTTTGTTTTTTTTTTCAAATAAAAATAAAAAATGTTTGGTTGTTAATATTAATGTAGTTATATTTTTATTAGTGATAATAATTATATATTAGGTAAAATTTAAAGATAACTTTTTTAAAATAATAAATTTTATTTTAATCTCTTTTATAATATTATCAATGGAAATTATATAAATAATTATAAATTAATATTTATTTCAAATATATTTTAAAAATTAAATTAAATTCTATTTGAAATTTATATATTTTGAAGATATTCTAAATTTAATTATATTATAAAACTAAATTATTTATAAATTTATTAATAATTATTTTAAATATACAATATTAAATTAAATTATTCATAATATATATATATTTATTTATTTATTTATTTAGGTGATAATAAATTAAATTATAAAAAATTAAAATAGAACACATTTTATTTTTGTGGTTTTTTATAAATTTTAAAAATTAAAAACCAGAAACAAAAAATTCAATTAAACAGATTTTTTTATTAAATTTGAAATTAAAAATATATATATTTTTTTTTAAAGG
>JANIMX020000295.1:2094257-2106459 GCA_024582655.2 Erythroxylum kunthianum | reverse complement strand
CCTCTGAAGGTTATTGGACTTCTTTTCATGATTATGGTCGTATGGGATATAATCTCCAAGCTGGACCTTTGATCTCCATCAAACCACCACCAAAGAAAAAAGCTCGTCTGTCCAGTGACAACCATTCTTCTGATGAATCATCTTCCTCCCATCAACCAGGTATTACTATGGAAGTTGATCAGTTCAGCCTCATACCAGCTCCACCTCCTGATGCAGCACTGACATCAGCAACTCTGTTACCCTTTTGCGTGACACATGTGCCCGATTCCCACAACTAAGTTATCAACATCTTTGTGGGTCCCAAGTGTCAACATCCTCTATCAAGATTCCCTCTTATCAAGAAGGAATATTGGTGGGACCCTTGTCTCCCAATAATTCTCCTTTTTATTATTTATTTTTGTCATGTTGTAATAATGGGAATCGTTAGTCAAAAGTAGGTGGCTTGTTTGTCAAAAGTAGGTTGTTTATTTTCTAAGTTAGGTAGCTTAAAGTCAAAAGTGAAATCTACTTTTTCAAAAGTAGAATCTCCTTTTTTGACAATGTTGTACCAATGTGTAATAGTTAGCTTCCTTTGTAAGCCTTGCTTCGTCTATAAAAGCAACGACCTTCTATGTTTGTAAGCACGGTTTGGATTAATGAAGTTTATAAGGTTTTCTCATATGTCTTCTCTCTAAGTTTTCTCTTCTCCCAATAGTTAAGAGTGATGAATAGATAGATACTAGACATCTGATCAGATAGACAAGTATGCTCTACACTTGCCTCTTTAAGAGGATCCTGTGCATCAGAAAGTCTTGAACGATCCGCAGGTCGAAGTAATACGGGGAGGGTTGAGTAATGCAAGATGTTTCAGGGTAGAACGAGTTTATACCTGTTGAAGCTGAGAGTGTTGTGAGGGTCCCCTTTGTAGGTAACGCCTGAAGAACATCTAAGCTTACAGATCAATCCTCGTGTACTGTGAAAATGATCTCAGTAAGGAGAGATCACCCGTAACGCCTGACCAGCGTGCCCCCGAGTGGTATATAAATATATTTTATTAATTATTTGCGTAATTATTTCATAAAAAATTAGTCTGACTGATGTTATTCGAAACAACACCAAACACAATATAACAAACCAATCATCATAAATGGTAATGGTAATCATTCCTTCATCTTAACCAACTATCATAATTATAATGATTATATCCATTCTCATTCCTCTCTATATTTATTCTTATTCCTATTGTCATAGCGCCCCCTAACTTTTTGAAATGTATAAATAAAGGGCTTCATTATCACGTGATTGTGAAACTCACCCTCTGGTTAATTTAGGAAAATAAATTATGCGACAATGAAATCTATTTTGTATTTAAAAAATATAATATTAATATTGATATAATATTTAATTAATAGAGAGTAAATTCTGTCAAAATTTTTGTCCATTTAAAATTTGATGTAAATATTTTGAAAATGTTAATGTTTAATTTGAACTTTTCAAAACAACTTGGCCTCAAGCTATCTAAGCCTAACCCAATCTCAGGCCAATAAATATAAAAAAAAATGAGATTATTTTTTATTAAAAAAAATCAATTTTAGTCAAACCAAGTCAAGTTCGAGCTTGAGTTTGGATTTGGTTGTTTTGGGCCCAATTAAATTTGGGCTCAGGCCCGACTACCTCAAACCTAGACAGGTTGAAGTTCGATCAAACCTATTGTCATCGCTAGTATATAGTAAACGTTGATATTCAAAATAAATGTATATAATAATCCGTAAATCACATTTGTACCTTGACTTTGATTACTGAATCCTCGAATTATGCATGCACAAACCCACGGCCTTCCTGCTCTGGATGCTTTTGCACCACCTTTAAGCTCACCATTGTGTTGTTTCAACCTGCAAAAAATAAATTGTCAAATTAAATATATATATAAATAAATATGACTCAATTTATAAATTTTTTGATTTAAAATATAATATATATTTTTTATTAAATATGATATTTTTAATTAAATATGACTCAATTGATACTAATTTAATTTCTTCTCAAGCCCCTTGGAACCTATTATTGGTACGACACTAAGTGTCTTTGGTTGAACGAATGAGATCAGCTAATAGTTAATTCATTATAATAAGCTTTTGATAACTTGTTTAATAAATGACTCTTATCAGTTACTAATAATTGATTAAGCCCTAAACAGTTTATGATACAAAAAATTACTAAACGTAGCTTTTCACGATCAGTTATCAGCTAAGTTTGACGAGCTCAATCAAACAAACCCTAAGTTGGCAAAATTCACTGAATAAAGATTAGTAAATTTGAATAAGATAAATGAAAGCCAAACATTGAAATTTAACAAATAGTTTTTTTTCAAACACAAAGAACAAATATTTTAAAAATCGAACTAAAAGTTAAACCAATAAAATAAAAAATTTAATATTTAAAGGTTTAACCGGTATTATACCGTCATAAAACCTGCTAAAGATTAAATAAAATTAAAGAATATAAAGTTGATTGAAATATATTATTTTTATTTATCAAATAATTAAATTTTTTTAAATAAAATTAATTTATTTTTTAGTTTATAAAAATGTAATAATTTATACCAATTAATTAATTTTAACAACAAAATTTATTAAAATAAATCAGACAAAAAAAACTTTAAAATCTAACTAAAAAATAGACAATTTAAAAATTTTAACATCTAACCAACCATTTGAGTTTTTTAATAATAGCAAAAATAGTCATTACTGTGTACTCATCATAAGCCTGTCAGAAATTGTGTCGGCAGTTTCAAGAATTTACCTTTGAATATACATGTTCAGATCACAAAACCAGACATGCACGACTCGTTCTTCTATATATGCAAACTCAGACCATCAACTAATCAGAATCCCTTATAGTGAGATAGACCCAGATAACCAAGCACATCCAATTTAACAAGAAACAGAGGAAAGTGGTTGAAAGATCGAGAACTCACCGTCGGGTGAAATTGGTAGTGGTACCTACGTAGGTTTTGATAGGGGAATTGGTGGAAAGAATGAGATAAACACACCACGATTTTGATCTGGATCTTGGTTTTGAGCTGGATTTCGGCGGGGAAGTTCTCGACGTAGATGCCGAATTATGTGCCGGTGACGATATCTTTGTTCTAGACTTTACGGGCTTTATGGACCGGAAATAATCGGAGAGTACCCGCATCTTCCCGGAAAATTATGGCTTGCGAAGATAATTCCGGTTGCCCTTTAACGTTCAGTTACTTCGTTTTGAAGCTTGAAAGGAATGGGGAGCCATTGACGAGTCCCAGGAAAAAGAAAGAAAAGAACTTTGATTGAAAATTCCGCTGCTAAGAGGCTTTTTGTACGTGATGATTTTTCCAATTTTTTAAAAAAATTCCTTAAATTAGAGGCAATATTAAAACTCAAAAAACAATTATTGCCTTGATCAATAAAAATTCAAAATTCAAAATTAATTTAATTTTCAATTTTTCGGTTCGATCAATTTATTTTAATTAATTGATTGAAATATCCAAACTGGAACTCGGTTAAACAACCGGATTTAACCCGTGTAAAGGATGCATTTAAGCTACTGTTGTATATATGTGAAGAAGGACGTCTGTGTAAATATATACACAATCAAAAAGGAAAAGATTCTGTAAATAGCTTCATGATTTACATTTCGTACTTGTGATGAAGGCACTATGTTTATCCAGATTTAGTTGCCAATTTTCCAAACCTGGATTTAATGTAAGACCTCAATCTACTCCAAAGAGAGAAGCTGGATCCATAGAACTGCACTTTCACCAGCTTTTTTGCTCCTTGTCTTACATACTCCAAGTCTCTAATGAAGGTTCGACGGATACTTTCTTCGTCATCGTCATCATCAAGAAGAGGTAATGCAACTGAACCTCGAGACTCCAGGTTTTTAATCCACCCGCGTAGTAAGTAGTTCACAACCTGAAATTAGCAGCAGCGTTGAAGGTCAGTGACTATTTTTCACAGCCTTTACAGAGACAGATATATGCGTTGTGCCGTGAACTCGGGCCAAGTAAGCTAGCAATGCAGCTACATACCTCAGGAACTTCATCATGAGGACAGTGACCTGCCGGGCTGATTTCGTAATATGGAGCTGCAGGTACCTGCTTTTTCACCTCCAGGCCCCAGACAGGCTTTACCCAGGGGTCTTCTTTCCCATACACGAGACAGAGAGGGACAACACTCATTTTACACCTAAAATTACAATTGTCTGTTCAAGTACTTCGACTCGGTGCAGAGATAAAAGAAACTATAGGCGATTAAAGCAGGTAAAACGTGTTTAGTATGTACCTAGATAAAGCTTCCCAGAAGGATAGTTGCCCCTGGGGAGCAAACATAATTGAGGCAAATGCTGCAGCAGCTGCAGGATGCTGTGTTATCTCGAGAATACGAGAAAAGACTTTCTCGACATCTGTCGTATGATCTGCATAAACCTGTTTGAGAACATCTGCGATACTTCCAGGATCGGTTATTTTCTGCCAACTAGTAAAGATAACAAGAGTGACATAGTAAGTTGGAGGAGATGAGTGTGAATAAAAATGACATTCTAGTCCTGAATTTATAACAAGAAAGTAAAACTTACAGTAAGTCCGTTAGCTTTCTCACGCTTTCGGGCAACGGAAACGTTCCAGACCATGGAACTAACCTCGCCAATCTTGGTGATCTTGTAGGATTAGGTAGAAAACCCCAAAAGGGGGTAGCATTGAGTAACGTTACACCCTTCACCAGTTGAGGATTGCATGCAGCAAATAAAAGTGCTACATATCCTCCTAACGAGTTCCCAACAAGATAAACTGGTTCACCAATCACCTGCAGTGCACACAAATGTGATGCCTTAACACCCTTATCATTGCCAGTCTTTCTATCTATCTATCTATCTCCGTTCCGAGAAAACAATCTTTCGGGTATTCAAAATTTGTTTGCATGTAGCTTGGGGCTGGGTGGTGATAAGAGGGGAAGAACTCTCAAAACACCACAAAACATGAGCTAAAAATCCAAGAAGCAAATGTTTATTGACCCCTCAGTTTTTGGTATTTCAGTATCAAGTTTTGAAGTGTTCCTTGTGTCCATCCTCCCCTCCTACTCACCAACTAAATTGCTGAACAAGCATTGCAAAGCAATGAGTTGAGTCAATTCTATGCATAATGCATCATATCTATGCTTAATATTTGTTAAAGAAGGTGCTCGATGCACATACTTGAGCATTAATGAATATACCTTTAAAAATTCATCCACTATCAAAATATGGAACATCTAAACTAGAGACTCAATTGATCCTCGTGAATGATGAAACAGATTTTCTACAAGAACACAAACATATCTGCTAGTGATTACCTCCGTGATGAAATAACGAACTTGATCCTGCCATAAATCGATGGAGTAAGCAAGGTCACTAGCCCATGGCTCAGCCTCATCACCAAATCCCCACAATATATCCTTCTCGAGGGAGGTGTTCCCATCTGGTGACAACATAGTGGGATTCTCAACTGGTAAAGAAAGTCCCTGCCCAAGAAAATCAATTGCCCATACTCGATAATCCCGACCCAAGTCCTTCAATTGCTTTTCATAATGAAATGAACCAACACCAAAACCAGGAAGAAACAGCACAGATGGAGATTTCACATTCTCACTACCTGCTTTCTCATAGTGCACACTAAATTTAGGCTTCCACTCCCAAAAACAGCTACTTATGGAAGCAACTGATTCACCATTTGATTCATCTGGTAGTCCTGGAATTAATACCTTAGTTGTTGACTCGTCACTTGCAGCAATTTTTCCCACATCCTCCTCTCCAATCACATAATTATCATAGTTCCCACTCGAAACCCTCGTACCCACATTCTTAAACCTTTGATTCGTGACAACTGATGGAGAACATTTCCCATGCTTGCGGAATCCTAGTAAAAACTTGTCAGCTTGAGAAAATCTCAACGACCCAGTTCTAAGATCGATCCTAGCACACATGACCTTATGCTTTCTTCCATTAGAGAGCCTTGCATGGCACAGATTCAAGCTTCCAGCAACCAACTTGCGGTCCAAACATATACCACAGAACGGTGAGTTATTGAATGTAAGAACTTCCATGCCCGAGAAAAAAGGTTCTGTAATAAACAAGCAGAAGAGAGAATTAAACAGAAATTTTAATATTTCTTCACAGAGATTGCACAGAGACGTCTCCAGTTCACTTCAATTCTTACACACATCCAAACAAAGTTCGAAAGGAAATGTTTCAGAACATAAATAGAAAAAACCCAGAAAAAGAAAGAAGTTAACAGATCAAATTCATGAGCTGAGAAAGAAGAGAAAGTTTTTGGTACCGTTAATTTCCAGGGATAAGAGTCATGGAAGAATCGTCGTGGGTTTGAAATCTGAAGAACATAAACAGAGATATCGAGTTGCTTGAAAGCTTCTTCTTCCTACAAAAAGCCAAGGAACCACTTCACTTTCTACATACTTAACTCCGAAAGTTGTGTCATGCTTGTCAACGCTAGAAGGTGCTTGGAGCTATGCACAGATAATTAGCAGAAAAGGAATTTCTATTTTTTTGTTACATTTTCAGGTTAAGTAAAATTTTCCAGGAAAAATCTACCACCACTCATTTTCCATATAAAGAGCGGTTGATGAAAAATCGTAAAATGAGAGGGACCTGCCATGGCTCACAGATCTCCGTTACAAGCAAAGCACACACCCTCCACGTGGTCCATGAGCTCCAAGCTTCAAGAACTTGGATATTACACATGGGAAAACGAAAATTATAGCTAAAATGGAAGATGGAGTTCCCTTTACGCAAGAGTATCTACTTGGAGTCGCTCATCTTTGTATTTGACACGTCAACTTGCGTGTGGAAGCTTTTCCTAACTTTGACTGACAATTAGCAGCGACGAATTTCGGAGAAATTGATAAAATTATTATTTTTGGACTAAAAGATAATAAGTTTAATTTATAAAAATATTTTTTAAAAAAATAAAAATATTTTATGTACAATTAATAATTCTCATCTAATATTATATATAAAATAAAATTATTTTATTTTAATAAAAAAGTTTGATTTGTTAGATCTTTTAATTCAGATTTTGAACTGATTTTTATTTATTAAAATTTTAAATTTTAATTAAAAACTATTGTTAAATAAAAATAATTGATTAATTTTAGTTTAAAAATTATTAATTTAAGAAAATTAACAGCCGATTTATAACAACAAAATTTGTTAAAGTAAATTGAACTGATAAGTTAATAATTGAACTCAAAAGTTGGAAAATTCAAAATTTTATAATTATTTACTTCGAATTAAATTGATCCAAAATTATCAATTTTAATTATTTATAAACGAAAACTTTTTAAACCTAAATTAAAATTTGATTAACTCAATTTTGATTCATTAATTTTGAACCAAATAGAGATAGAATTATACGAATAATATCTTTAGACAAAAACTTTAGAAAAATAGTAAATGTTATAGTTCTTCTCGATGATTAAAGTCCAACTAATTCAATCGATTCAATTATAAAAAATTTGTATTAACTATTTTTTTTATTTAATTTTCAATTTTTCGATTCATTTTATTTTAATAAATCTTATTTTTTGTTTATTAATTTATTGATCAAGTAAGTATAATTTCTTTTAAATTATTCAATTTTATCTAATCTTTAACCGATTTAATTTTTGGTTTAATTTTTAAAATATTAGTTCTTCTTGCCTCACCATAACTATCTGGGCCTGCGGATGAGTATGGTAGGATTGCAGGCTGAACTTGTACTGTGCCAAGCTGGGGCTTATAGCAAAATGATAACAACTCTTCTTGGGTCTAGATCTGTTTCAATCATCAATTACTATAACCTTTAACTTAAATTTCTGAAACAACATCGGACAAAGTATGACACCCAACGAACGGACTAAGACAAAGTGATTAAACAGAGAACAAGGTTAGCAATGTATCTTCAGACAAGAGGAAAACAGTAGAGAGTCACATCAACCGAGGGACCAAAGTAGTTTTGTTTCTGTTTCTGTCGACCAACATGATTGGTCTCCAAGCAAATGCGGAGTTGGACATTTCTTGGAACCTGGAGGCCATACATACAGGGCCTCACTGCCCATATGCTTTACTTCATAATTTATTTAAGAATTTTGTTATTTTAGATTTATTAAATAATATAATTCATAATTGACACAAATATAATATATGACAGTCACCTGAAAAAAAAATACTAATCTAATGTGACTCGTCGTATCATCTACATTAACGTAAAATTTAATGTTTGATTATTTTTGCTAAAAATTGAAAATTGAAACATTTTAATGTTATTTTTTAAAGTTCGAGCTAATAATGTAATATTGAATAAAATTTGAGACTTTTTATAATTAACTTATAAATATATGCCGGTAGTTCAAAATCACTTTCATTACAAAATCTTCTTTGCAGGCTTGAAACTAACCAGCCCAACAAATTAATGCAGAAGGATCCAATACCCGATTAAGATAATCACACTTAGTGTTACATAATTAAGCAAAAAAAAAACATGTCTCTCAATCAACAAGAAAGTGAGAGAAAGGTAAAAAATAAAAATAAATACTTGTTTAAGAAAAAAGCCTTTTGATAATAAAAATAAATTAAAAAACTCAATCGATTTGACTGATTAATAATAATTATTATTAAGAACTAATCAATTTAGTAATTAACTAATCAATTTTTATTAATTAATTAATTTTTATTTAATAGTCTTGTTTTTTAATTAAACTTTAAAATTTTTAATATGTAATTTCAAAATTATTATTTTTATTCGATATTTAATCTCTTATCTTGTCAGTTTAACTTTCCGGGTTAATTTTTAAAATATTGTTAACATCAAAGAAGGGACAAACCAATCAAACCCTACCAACTAATTGGGCAATTTGGCTCATGGACCCTACTTTTCACTATCTTCTTCTACTACATTTCTATATAATATAAGTATGCACTAAATGTAATAGTATTTTTTTTTATGAGATTGATGTACATCCCCTCATTGTATAAAGTCTATTTTCTCATTGAGCATTGAAAGAGACATTGTATGCGCTAGAGACAAATCTTTACTTGTCAATTTTTATGATACAGATATCTCTTCTTCTTGCCTTTTTATTTCTCTGATTAAGTTTCAACCTTATCACAATAATTAAATTATAATAATGTACTCTTAGGTACAATCTCTTGATTGGGAATGACCAAATTAGTTCAGGTTTAATTTAACTCGATCTTACTCTATTCATCTTAAAGTCAATCAAACAAATTTAATTTAATTGAGTTCGTGTTCAAACTTGGATTAAGTTGGCCTAAAATTAACATACTAAATTAAGATATCGGGTATTCAGGTCTTGCTAGGTGTAAACTAAGACTTCAAGTTTTTTTTAGTTTTAAGAAGTTTAGACTTGATATAATCTTAAAGATAGCCAAATTAGTTCAAATTTAATTCGATCGTACTTTACCCATCTCAAATTTGATTTAATCGAGTCCAAACTCGAGCCTAGGTTAAGTTGGCCTAAAATCAATATACTATATCAAATTTAATTATGTTTGAGATAAAATATTCGAGTCCAATCAAATATAATCTAAGACTAAAATTTAAAGAAAAAATGTGTGTTTTAAGAGATTTTGACTTGATTTGATCTTAAAGATGGGTAAATTAACTCATATTTAATATCATCCTACTATACTCATCTTTAAGAGGATTAATCAAATTTAATTTTATCAAGTCCAGGCTCGAGTCTAGATTAAGTTGGCCTAGAGTTAACATAGGAAACTGAGTTTAATTAAGTTCGAGATTAGTCATGTACGGACCTAAGTGGGGGAGTGTGGGAGCAAATGACCTTATTTAAATGTCAATTTTTTTTAAATAAATTATACATGTATATTTTATTGAAATAAATTAGTAAATAATAATAATAGTCTCTAAAATAATTTATGGTTAGAATTTTACCCTCACAACATAAAATTTTTATATAAATTTTACCCCCACAATAAAAATTTTTTGGGTCCGTACTTGATTCGAGCCCAATCGCATTGTAAGTCAAAATTAATTAAGTTTAAGATTTGGGTGCTCGAACTCAATTGGATTCAGAAAAAAAAAAAACTTTAAGAGATCTAAACTCAGACTCGATTCATTGTCAACACTAGACTAGACTAGATATATGTAAACTGCAAAGAAAATGGAAGTTGACTAAAAGCTCCTGCACTCATGATTATCTACAATAAAACCCATGAGTATATGGGGAAGGTTTATGTAATAATGGAGTATCAAACCCAGTTTTCATGTACTTTTGTGTCAACAACAAAAGAATGATTGATTTCCTCTTATGCGCACTAATGCTTCTAAGCTTTATATATATATATATGTATTTGTTTTTGTCTTCATTTAATGGGTTGTTCTTTGTGGGCCAATTTAATTTAATTCTTCTTCAACGTAACTTAAATTATTTTTGGTATCAATCCTACCACCATAGAACCCAAATCAGCTTGACCACTAAGACTTTGGTTAAAAAATAATAAGGAAACACACCCAATATAAATTAATTAAATATTATTAATATGATAATCTAACTCAATTCTTAAATTTAACATATATTAATAATTTAAAATAATTATATTAAATTATTAGTTTGAATTTAATTTAATTAACTCGATTCGCATTTAAAAGTTAAGTTGAATTTATTATAATTTTCATTAAAAAAGTCCTTATTGTTTTTAGAAAAAATCTCTTAAACTTTTGATTAAAAATAATAACGAAACATGTATAATATGAACATCAAACGTGAATTAATTAAACGTCATTAATATAATTATCTAACTTACCCCTTAAACTTGACAAACCCAATTAAAAGGGTATTTGGTTGAGCTGATTGAGGTAGTTGATAGGCCCAATCAGCTCCTGATTCAACTACTAGCTGTTTGGTAAAGGGCATCAAATAACTCCTGATAGCTGTTCAAGCCCCAAACAGCTCCTGATTCAATAAATTACCAAAGGTAGCTTTTCACAATCAGCCATCAGCTATCAACTACCAGCTCAAACAAATAGGACCTAAATTCAACCTAAATTATTAATTTAAAATAATTATATTAAATTATTACTTTGAGTCGAATTTAATTACCTTGACCCAAATTTAAGACTCGAGTTGGATCGTGGTATAAAAAACAATTCACACGAAATATTATTTTTTTAAGTAAAATTTAAAAATTAAATAGATTTTAAAAAAGAAATTTTACTGGAAGAAGTGCTTATGTCTCTTACTTTAGATTTCAACGTGTCTCTGCTCCTCCCCATTCAATCATTTTTTCCAAAAATGAAAAGTCATGTCTAAACAGGACCCATATATTGACATGGAAAGAGACTAGGCTTGGCATATGGGGTCTGAGTTCTGGTCCCCCAGCTTATCAATTCATCATAACCTTCAGGAACTTGAAGAAACATGCTTTGGGAAAAAAGAGAGAGACCAATTAAGCATCTGCCCGTGACTTATATAGTGCATAAACAGGACCATATAAGCTGAAATGAACTCCAAATTCATGTTCACTTGTCTTTATGCCAGCTTGAGTTTTAGTTTACAGGAAAAAAAACTGGAGGAAAAAGGACGATGATAAGGTTAAAAGCATTTGCATGTGGAGGATGAACCCGGAAAAGGCAACTTTAGATGTAAAAGATCAGAATTCAGAAAGCACATTTTAGACATTGCGTTCTGCAGAAAGTGGGTGCTGAGAAGCTTGCATCAAAGTGTACAAAGTATAAGTATGCATGTTGGTGGGTGAAAAAACTTGTAGAAAATGTAGGAAGCAAGGTTGTTACCTTATAAGGGGTTCAACTTAGGGATGACAATGAATCAGGTAGAACTGAGCCAATATATATATTTACAGCTCAAGTCGGACCAAGAGTTGTACAAAAAGTAGGAAATAACTGTTGAAAATAATTGATATTATAGTAGTTTGAGACATAATAATTTATTAATTAAATTAGACATTTGAATAACAAATTGCGGATTTGTATTTTACTTTATGAGATCTTTAAAACGGTATATTATGTGCTCAAAATGGTTGAATGATGAATGAGAAATTGATCCTCAAAGTTACTATATTAGTAAGTTGTTGATAAATAAAATAGAACTTCAAAACACAAATCTCACATTGCTTATGAGTAAGGATGTGGAAGTGTTTATAAGTTGAGGCCCTT
>JANIMX020000295.1:2067625-2078389 GCA_024582655.2 Erythroxylum kunthianum | reverse complement strand
AGACGTTCACGTTTCTCTAGCACTGAGGAGAGGACGAATCTGTCTTAAGGAAACTGTTTCGACATGCGTCAACGTTTTCCTTCCGATTATTTCTTTGCTGTCAGGTTCACGGTAGATTAAATCTTCTTTTTCGTTTTTCGATTCATTTACTGTTTTATTATTCCAGTATTACGATTCGTTTATTGGTTTATTATTTTTGTTCTTTTCGATTATACGTAGATTTATTTATCAGTTCTAACAATTGCGTTGTCAGATCTAACAAAAATGATAAGTATCT
Organism: Erythroxylum kunthianum; assembly: GCA_024582655.2. Classification (NCBI taxonomy): domain Eukaryota; kingdom Viridiplantae; phylum Streptophyta; class Magnoliopsida; order Malpighiales; family Erythroxylaceae; genus Erythroxylum; species Erythroxylum kunthianum. The sequence continues at coordinate 2,078,112 of JANIMX020000295.1, read as the reverse complement.
TCATTAATCCCATGCCTACATATATTTGCTCTTTACCTTGAAAATTTCCGATACATTAGAATGAGACTCCAAACTAGCTAATGTTGCAATTTTCTAGAAAAAAAGTAAGAGGTTGTTATATATTATAAAGAAAATCGAAATATAATCCAAAAATAATAGAAAATAATAAATCAAAAAACGAATCTAAAAATAGAAAGAAACAATAAGCCGCGAACTTGACAGGAAACAGATCGCAATCGAAGACGTTGAGGTCTGTTGAAAACAGTTTCTTTAAGACAGATTCGTCTTCTCCTCAGTGCTTGAGAAATGCGGACGTCTAATCTCCCAAGATACAACAACGAGAGTCTCGCACGGCAGCACAATAGCGGGAGACATGAACCGAACCGTACCTTCTCTATCACCAGAGAACGAGAATCTGGAAGAGATAGTGTTTTCGAAAAAAACATTGTGCAACTATATGACGAGATTAACAATATTTATAGGAGAGGATTAGGGTTCTGCCGTGATTAATAGACCTGGAATATTCTCGAAGGTAGGGTCTGTTAAGAAACAAAAATTAAATAAGATAGTGGGCGGCCCAACCTGTCCGGACATTTTTGCGTTGCCCACGTCGTGCGGGTGCGCTCCTAACCCGAGGGAATTGGATTTGCAGCCCCCATGCGCACGCAAGAGAGAGCCTTTTGGCCTACTTATTTACAAACCCACAACAAGGGTCTAAACTTATAAACACTTCCACATCCTTACTCATATAAGATGTGAGATTTGTGTTTTGAAGTTTTCCTTTTATTTCTCAACAACTTACCAACATAGTGACTTTGAGGATCAATTTCTCATTCATTACTCAACCATTTTGAGCACATAATATACCATTTTAACGATCTCATTGAGTAAAATACAAATCCATAATTTGTTATTCAAATTTTCAATTTAATTAATAAATTATTATGTCTCAAAATATTAAAATATCAATTATTTTCCAACGGGTTTAAATAAAAATCTATATATAATAGTCAAAAAATAAAAAAATAATTTGCATTTAACTTAGGTTAGGGCCAAGGTTGGCTTGAAAAATTATATAAAGGCCTTGCCGCCTTGGTTCGAAATTAATAGCCCAATTTAAGCTTGATTGAATTTGAGAGACTCAAAATTCGATTCATCCATTATTTTTTTATAATTTGATTTAATATAATTGTGAAAATGAGTTCAAATATAATTTGATTTTATAATTCATCCATTTTTTTTTATAATTTGAGTTTAATACTAGATTGAGTTGTAGAGTCCGAGTATGAAGCTCAAAAATAAAAAAAAATTGATTCGTAATTCGATCAACTCGACATAATCTCGTTGATTTTGGGTCGGGCCGAACCGGGACTAAAATGACATCCCTAATTTAACCAAAGATTAATTACGAATTGTTTCTAACCAATATGGAACATACCATTCTCATGTTTCCTAATCTATTTATATTGTTAAGTATATGAATTGTTTGGTCATCTCTAAGCCATTTGTTGCTTAGAAGGTCTCTCAACTCTTAACACGTTGCTTATCCTCCTGCCATACTCTCAGTCGATTTCCGCCATTGACGGACAAGGTTTTGAACTCTTCTTCTTCGTAACAAAACGTGTCTCATGTCAAACCCAATATTGAATGATTCACTTTCGCTTCTTCTTCTTCTTCGTTTTCATGTGCTCCGAGCTCTCTGCTTTCCTTTTTTTTTCTGTCACAATATCATCCTCCATTGAAGCAAGCAAGCTAGCTAGCTAGGTAGTAAGAAACAGAAGATAATGGAGAAGTACTTGAGAGAAAACTTCGACTTGGAAGCCAAGAGACCGACTGAGGAGACTCTGAGGAAATGGAGATCCGCCGTTTCTGTCGTCAAAAACCCTCGACGTAGGTTTCGAATGGTCGCAGATCTCGCCAAACGAGCCGAGGCTGAACGGAAACGCAAAAAACTTCAGGTCAGATTGGCTTTCTACATCCCGAGTGACTTTTCCAAGTTTTTTTGCCAACTTTTATGTAGGAATCTGATTCTTTATGTTCCTATTTCTGTTCTAGCTTTCTCGATCGTCGTAAACACGTAATTTACGAGTTATTTGGTACCTTTTCGACCATGGAAACAGTCAATTTGTGTATTGGACAGCGACAGGACACAGGAATAGTCAAAACACGAGAAGATAATAGAGTTTTAATGCATGAATTTTCATGGAAACCTCAGTGACATGAACGTGACATGATGTTTACATTGTAGACTTATATGAAAGGTCTATTCGTTAATATGAAATCATAGCGCTTCATGCACGATTACGTAATACTATCAGTACTTGGAAAAAGGGTTTCATATAAAGAGTGGAAAATTCTGATTTTTCGAAGCCTTTTTTGAAGACCATATTAATTAACGTGAAAAGTTGTGAATGCTTTCTTTGCTTGCCTGGCAAGTTATTATGAATTTTCCGGGAAATTTTCTCTAGACAGAGAGATCTGTTTCTAGCTCTGAAACCCCACCTCTTAACTAGTTTACAAAATCAATTTTATCAGTAAGAGCTAGAAAAAGTTGTCTAATGTTAACTTCACGGAAGTGCCTGATCCCGACATTACATATAGAAAGGCACATCCTCGATAAAACTTGAAACTTGGAGTCACAGGAACTCTTTCTGCTGCTATGACAGGTAATAAGTTACATGTATTTGGTGGCATCCATGTTCGGAGGAGGAAGAAAAAATGGAGAACACTGTTTTCTACATGTCAGCCATTTTTATCTTCTGCATTTCCTGTAAAGAATAATAGTTAAGCTACTTTAGGATTCATTTTCCCTTTTCTCACGTAGTGTTAGCCCAACTCATCTATTCTCAGTTCCTCCATTGATGGAGACCTCAGGAATGCCTTTTCTTTTCTAATAATGAACTCATGTTCACAAAGTTTTATGTCTGTGTACGTGTACTTGTAATTACTGTACATGTTCTGAAGAGTCAGTTCACGTACTATGGTTCAGGATTCTGATGGGATCAAAACCTGAATTGGTGTTCGATATTCCAGGAGAAAAGAAAAAGAGAAAAACTAGATAGATTATGCTTCTCTGTAGTAAAATTCAACGTCGTCTAACCAGGAACTGTTTTCTCATAAGTTCATCATTTTTTCAGGAAAAGATTCGTGTAGCTCTTTATGTGCAGAAAGCAGCATTACATTTCATTGAAGGTATGATCTATAGCAGCTTAAATCACCAGTTGATTCATCTTCAACATCTTACCAGATTTTCTTATTTGATGCAGCTGTTAATCGACTAGAGTCAAAGCCCTCTGAAAATGTAATGCTGGCTGGTTTTGCCATTGAAGCAGAAGAACTTGCATTACTTGCTCGAACCCAGGATATAAAGAGCTTGGAATCTTGTGGTGGGATTGAAGGATTAGCAACAAGGGTATCTGTGTCTTTGAGTCAGGGGGTTTCCTCCAGGGAAATATCTAACAGGCAAAACATTTATGGACATAACCAACATACAGAGAAACCTCCAAGGTCTTTTTGGATGTTTGTGTGGGAAGCACTTCATGATCTCACACTGATAATTCTTATTGTGTGTGCTATTGTCTCCATTGCAGTAGGAATTGCCACTGAAGGATGGCCAAAAGGTATGTACGATGGGCTAGGAATAGTACTTTGCATTTTTTTGGTAGTCATTGTTACTGCAGTCAGTGACTACAAGCAATCACTTCAATTTAAGGCCTTGGATAAGGAGAAGAAGAATGTAATTGTTCAGGTGACTAGAGAAGGTAGCAGACAGAAGGTTTCAATCTATGATCTGGTGGTTGGAGATATTGTTCATCTATCAATTGGAGATCTTGTCCCTGCAGATGGTTGTTTTATATCGGGAAATAACTTGTCGATCGATGAATCCAGCTTGTCGGGTGAGAGTGATCCGGTAAACATAAGCAAAGAGAGGCCTTTCCTTCTATCAGGAACCAAAGTGCAAGATGGGAGTGGAAAAATGATGGTAACAGCAGTTGGTATGAAAACTGAATGGGGTAGGTTGATGGCTACTTTGAGCGAAACCGGAGAAGACGAGACACCGCTGCAGGTGAAGCTTAACGGAGTTGCAACCATTATTGGGAAAATTGGGTTAGCGTTTGCTACCATGACATTTATAGTACTTCTCGGAAGATTTCTCGTCGAGAAGGCTGACCATCATCAGCTTACCAAATGGACCACTAGTGATGCTCTGCAGCTTCTGAACTTTTTTGCAATTGCAGTGACTATAATTGTTGTTGCAGTTCCTGAGGGACTCCCACTAGCAGTGACACTAAGTCTTGCATTTGCAATGAAGAAATTGATGAGTGACAGGGCGCTTGTGAGGCATCTTTCTGCTTGTGAAACAATGGGTTCTGCTAACTGCATTTGCACAGATAAAACTGGGACATTAACTACAAATCATATGGTGGTAAGCAAAATATGGATATGTGACCAAATAAAACCAGTCAAAAGCAGTGATAATAAAGAAGTTCTGATGTCCTCTTTCTCTGAAGAAGTGTATGGCATCCTCTTGCAGTCTATATTTCAGAATACTGGTGCAGAGGTGACCAAAGGAAGAGATGGGAAGACCAATATATTGGGGACTCCAACAGATACAGCAATCCTAGAGTTTGGAATACTCTTGGGGGGTGATTCCAAGATCCATCGCAGGGAATCTGATATAGCAAAAGTTGACCCTTTCAATTCTGTAAAAAAAAAGATGTCTACACTTGTTTCTCTGGAAAATGGTGGGGGGTTTCGAGCGTTCTGCAAGGGTGCATCAGAAATAATTCTGAAAATGTGTGACAAGGTCATAAGTAGTGATGGTAAATCTGTGCAGTTATCTGAAGAACACAGAAAGAGAATATCAGATGCCATTAATGAGTTTGCTTGCCAAGCTCTGAGAACACTGTGCTTGGCGTTTAAGGATATGGGAAACAATGGTGATAGTATTCCTGAAGATAACTACACTCTAATAGCTGTTGTTGGTATTAAGGATCCAGTGCGTCCTGGAGTTAAGGAGGCTGTTAAGACTTGTTTAGCCGCTGGGATCACTGTTCGTATGGTTACTGGAGACAACATTAATACTGCAAAAGCCATAGCTAGAGAATGTGGGATCCTGACAGATGATGGCTTGGCAATTGAAGGGCCAGATTTTCGCAAAAAAAGTCCTCAGGAAATGGAAGAGATAATACCAAAACTTCAGGTCTTGGCAACTGTTCAACATTCTTGATCTCTATTAACTAAGTGAAGCTTTTCTTGAGATGTCTAAGTTATGAAATGCAGGTTATGGCACGATCTTTACCTTTAGACAAGCACACACTGGTGACCAAATTGAGGCATGTGTTTAAAGACGTTGTTGCTGTTACTGGTGATGGAACTAACGACGCTCCGGCTCTGGCTGAGGCAGACATTGGTCTTGCTATGGGAATAGCAGGCACAGAGGTTTATTCGACTCTCTGAATTTGCAATCTTGCAATTGTTTTATTCTTAAGTTAAGCTTCAATATCAGTTTTTTTCTCAAACCATCACCTGCAGGTTGCAAAGGAGAGTGCTGATGTGATCATAATGGATGATAATTTCTCAACTATAGTGAATGTAGCCAAATGGGGTCGATCAGTTTATATAAATATTCAGAAATTTGTACAGTTCCAGTTAACAGTAAATGTTGTTGCTCTTATGCTAAACTTCATTTCTGCCTGCATCACAGGTTCGTGTATATCCCTCTTCTTCTCAAAGTTCCCTTCTCTTGCAGTAGTTCTTGCTCAGAAATCTGAAAATTATGCTACTTACACTCAGTTGCAAGAAAATTTTCATGATATACTTCTAAATTGACACCTATGATCAGGGAATGCTCCGCTTACGACTGTTCAGTTGCTGTGGGTGAACTTGATAATGGACACTCTCGGAGCATTGGCATTAGCTACAGAGCCTCCTTATGAGGGACTAATGAAAAGGCCTCCAATCGGTAGGAACGCACATTTCATCACCAGGGTTATGTGGAGGAACATCATAGGACAGAGCATTTATCAGATCATTGTACTTGTGATCCTCCAATTTGATGGGAAACGGCTTCTAAAGCTCTCCGGTTCTGATGCTACGATCACCTTAAACACTGTCATATTCAACGCTTTTGTTTTTTGCCAGGTTTCCATAGTTAAATCTCAAGATGATATGCTTTTCTCCTTAACTTGTTTCAGTAATGCTAATCTTCACTTCTATATCAGGTGTTCAATGAAGTAAACAGCCGAGATATGGAGAAGATAAATGTCTTCAGAGGTGTCCTGGAGAGCTGGGTTTTCTTGGGTGTTATGTTCTCCACAGTTGCTTTTCAAATTGTGATAGTTGAGTTGCTAGGCACGTTTGCTAGTACTGTTCACCTAAACTGGAAGTTATGGTTGATCAGTGTCTTAATTGGAGCAGCAAGCTTGCCTGTTGCTGTGATCCTGAAATGCATTCCTGTAAAAGTAAGCGAAAGCAGCGAAGTTCCGAATGGCTACCAACCTCTTCCAAGCGGCCCGGAAATTGCTTGAAACCTGATGGATCACACTTATCTCGTTCATCAAAACCTGATGGCACCTTGAGCTTTCACAGATCTCTTCGTACTGGTGTTTCATTCATCTCCCAAGCAACATCCTGCACAGGAATGACAAACTTGGAACCATCATTTGCATCCATAAATTTGACATTATTACAATCTCCTTAGGAAAATGTTTATGTCTGAAGTTAAACAGGCTCTTTAAATTCTTCATATTTCATGTTTTTGTCTTGATCAGGAAGGTTTATTAAGTATTTTCAGGATTATATTTACAAATTCTGATCTTTTTGTTCTCGTATAAATAGAACACTTGTCTGAGGAACCTTTCTCCATAAGCTTGAGTATTTCCTTTCATCTCTTTTTTAAGAAAAAAATATAATCTCTACTAAATAAATTTTAAAAGTATTTACAAGTTATAAAAATAATTTTTTTAATAATTTATAAATTACTTATAAAAAATTATTTAATAAACTAAGTTATATGTTTGAATATTTGAAATTAATATTTTAATTTAGATTAAAAATTCTTATCTTTAAATTTAGCAAATTAATTTCAATTTAATTTAATGTTAATAGGCTTTGATCAAATTATTGTGGGTCATTTAGAAACAATATCTTTACTAATTAAGGGTAAGGTTGAGTACTATAGGACTTCCTTAAACCTTATATATCACTGAGTGTTGTTGTTGTTGTTGTTGTTATAGGCTTTGATCAAATTATTGGGTTCAATGAGTTTTGGATAAGTTGTATCCACCTAAAGTCCAACCTAAATTTTTTGTTAAACATGTTGTTTAAAGTGAAATCAAAAGCTTTTTAATTTATTTTAGAAAATTCTTTATTAGAAATTTAAAATAAGTTAAATGAATTTATAATAAAATAATATTTTTATTAAAAATTCGTTCTCGAACGATTCAATTATTCAAAAAATTTAAACTCAATTAAACCTTGATGTGAATTCAAAGTAAAAAAAACGATTCAAACCAAACTCGAGTCTAAGGATGGTATTGGGTATGATTGAGCCCAAGCTTACTCAAGCCCAAAGCTTTATTGGGTCTGAAACAGTATAGCCCTAGCCCAAGTCCGATTGAACCTAAGCAAGAGTCCAATTTGGCCCAAGGAAGTCGGGCTCGAGTTGAAGTCCAATTCGACCCTCGAGTTAAGCCGAGGGCTAACCCATTAACTTCGGCCTAGTTCAGGCCAAGTTGGAACTAAACCCAAATATCATTCCTACTCGAGTCATAAGTCATCTGACTCAATCCATTACCATATCTACTCGACCCCACTGGCCTAAAGTTTGATCGACTCAAGCCTAACCCATTGATTTTTGGGCTGCAATGGGCCAAGCTAGAGCCAAACTCAAATACCATCCCTACTTGAGTCATAGGTCGTCTGGCTCGATCCATTACCATCTCTACTCAGCCTGGCCATGTTCAAGGTCTGGTCAACTCGGGTTTGACCATTAACTTTGGCCTGGAACGGACTAAGCTGGAACTAGACTCAAATACAATCCCTACTCGAGTCATATGACGACTAACTTGATCCATTACCATCTCTACTCAGCCTGGTCTGCCTCGAGGTTTGGCCAATTCCTATTAACTGTGAGTCGGAACGGGCCAAGCTGAAACCAGACTCAAATATCATTTCTACTCGAGTCATCGGCGGTCCGGCTTGGTCCATTGCTATCTTTCATATCATACCTTAATTGAATGCGCCAACGACTAAAGTATCAAAGTTAGTTGGGCGTTCCATCTAATAATTTTTCCCGTCAAGAACGGCTGTCTTCAAGAGAGAGCACACACTGGCCCAACCTCATCACGCATTTGTACTTCATTTCTTGTTCTTCTTATATTTTATCTCCATTCTTCTCCTTCTTCATTGTCTGTGCTCAGTCACTACTTCCAAGAAACGTAACCCAAATTTTGGTTCTCTGTTGTGCTACTGTTCGCCATACGAGGGCAGAACATTACGCTTTACTACTGTTTCGTTCCCTCCATTTCAGGGACACTGCGTTCTTATCAAATGTATCATCAAGCTTAGTTCCTATCGACTTGGTATTAGCTACCCATTTTTGTATTTGGTGGGAGTGGAAAGTTTCTGACGTAACCGGAACTAAACAAAACCCGCATCACCGCGTTGTGGAAACCGACAGAGGGAGGTTGGTTTCACTTTCGGTTCCTCTTTGTTCGACATTGTTTCGTTTCTGTTTGACTGATTTGGTGGGGTTAGATCACCAAAGTTGTTGACTGAGCTATCAAAGTGGATTCTTGACTTTTTTTCTTCTGGGAAATTACTTATCTGGGTTCTTTTGCCTGCTTAATGCTAATGGATAAATGATTCGAACACTTGCGTCGAAATAACCCATTTTAAAAATCGTCTTCTCTTGCTATGTGTTACGGAGTTTTGAAAGGTTTGGGTCAATGGTCGGCTGAGAAGGACTGGTTTGGTGACAAACTTCACCTGTATAATCTTTTTGGATTATCTTAAGGAAGGTATATATCGTTTTCGCTTCCATACTCTTTGGTAGAGTTTGAAATTGGGTTGTTTTGTGGCATCTAGGAATTGGTTAAGAACTGTTTTTTTAGGACATAATAAAAGGGTTCTTGTGTTGGCATTGGTACTGAGCAATTAGTTTTTATTTGCCCAACGAGGAGTGTAATTGGAAGGGAAGATGGTTGAGAATGTTCGAACTGTAATTAATGCTGTTTATTCAAATGGGTTAACTCAAAATTGTCAGAACTTGAATGGCTCCATAGAAGAAAAGCTCGATGAGCTTCGAGCCTTAATGGGCAAAGCAGAAGGCGATCCGTTGAGGATAGTAGGAATTGGGGCTGGTGCTTGGGGCAGTGTCTTTACTGGTTTATTGCAAGATAGCTATGGTCATCTAAGAGAAAAGGTTCTGATAAGGATTTGGAGAAGGCATGGTAGGACGGTTGATAAGGCCACTGCTGAACAGTTGTTTGAAGTGATAAATTCAAGGGAAGATGTCTTAAGAAGATTGATTAGGCGTTGCGCCTATTTAAAGTATGTTGAGGCAAGATTAGGTGACAGAACTTTGTTTGCAGATGAAATTTTGAAAGATGGTTTTTGCTTGAATATGATACAGACCCCGCTTTGCCCTTTGAAAGTCGTGACCAACTTGCAGGAAGCTGTTTGGGATGCTGATATTGTCATCAACGGATTGCCATCAACTGAAACGAAGGAGATCTTTGAGGAGATCAGTTGGTATTGGAAGGAAAGGATTACTGTGCCAATAATAATCTCTCTGGCTAAAGGTGTAGAGGCAGAGCTGGATCCTGAGACACGCATTATAACTCCCACACAAATGATCAATCGAGCAAGTAATATCATTTTCCTTTATTTATTTTGCATAATCAAGCATTTTATTTGTCCATATACGTATGGATTTTGTACCTATTGTTGTTGCTAATATCGATGCTTGTCAGCTGGAGTTCCAATGGAGAACATCCTCTATCTTGGAGGACCCAACATTGCTGCTGAGATTTACAACAAGGAATATGCTAATGCTCGAATATGTGGAGCAGAAAAGTGGAGGAAACCATTGGCAAATTTTTTGAGACAGCCTCACTTTATAGTATGGGATAACGGTGATCTTGTTACTCATGAAATTATGGGTGGCTTGAAGAATGTCTATGCCATTGGAGCTGGTAGGATTTGACTCCTCATATGTTGTAGATTGAATTAATTATTATGTTTAAACTATAATTAATTGGAGGTAGGTGATCAAAAATGATATGGTAGCTTTAGAACTTATCTAGGATATGACATGTAATAAAAAATTATGGCGTACTAAAATTCAGATAAAAGAGATATTTTAAATGAATTTTTGTAGGTATCATAAGTTGACCTAGCTTGACTTAGTTTTTTTTTTCTCTCTCAGTATCTTCAGGAGTTCTTGCTGATGATATGGCTGTGAAGACATTAGCAGCTTTGCC
>JANIMX020000295.1:1781473-1793250 GCA_024582655.2 Erythroxylum kunthianum | reverse complement strand
CGTATCATACGATACACGATAAGATACGATACACGATACATATTTTTGACAAATCGATACGCTTCCGATACACAATACTAATAACCTTCTTGCTCACACAAATAATAGTGTAATACTTTCCAAGTTTTTATATACTTCTACGATTCATAATTATTTTATTAATTTATATAATTATTCTTATTCTTAATTGTTACTACATTTATTATTTTTTATTATTATTATCAACTTTATTATTATATGTTATTTAATCGTGGTCAAATAACTTAAACTGTGAGTTCAGTTAATGTTTATAAATTTTTATAAACCATAACCGGTTATAACCGGTTATTTTACGTGGGGATACGGACGCTTATGAATAACGGAGTCTCGAATCGTTCGCTTCCCTTGAGTCTCCTCAGCGTTCAAGAATCGAAGTCTGTGAATTCCTTTCGACGTAATTCTCTCATCCCCTCACCCTAATGTGTGTTCTACCTAGTGGGTTCGTATCAGTTTTCGTACACACTTGAAATTACGCCCCTCTTCTGTTTGACGAGATCTCTGCGGAAGATTCCTTTTGGAGCTCCACGGGATGCGTTAAGTGCGTGCGTTGTTCATTTTTGATGATCTAGATTCTTCGAGAAATAGGTACGAAATGGAGGTGATTAAGCGTTGAGTTTTTGATAACTATACTGTTCTGTGTTTATGGACATTTTCTGGAAACCAAATCTAGCGGAATATGTTCTCAACTTGAAGAGATGAAAGGAGACAGCGGGAAATTTACCTGACTTAAGCCTAATTCAGTAAATTTCCATTACCTGACCAGAGGAAGCGCCCTCCGACGAACAGGTGCAGTGCTTTCTGTTGCTAAATTCGCAAATCGGTTCAAGTCGGGTCGGATCCAAGCAGAATAATTCGGGTCGGATCTATCCCTCTCCCGGATAGAAGAGAAAATGAAAAAGGAAGAAGAAGAAGAATCTATTGATGCTCTGTGCGCAGTTGTCTGAGAATATGATATTCGTTGATGGTTTTTCCATTTTCGTCTCTTCGTTGTCCTTTCTTCTCCTACTAAGTTTCGGATCCTCAAAATACCGCCGATGAAGTTTGAACAAGCCAAAGGGCTATCGGCTAAAACAATAATTTTGTATTTGGAAATAACAATGGATCGAGAATATTTAGGCCCTAATAAAACTATAACAAAATTTCTCAAATTCAAAATTAAATTCAAAGACGTTAAATTTAATTGAAATAATTTAATTTAATTTATTAAATCATATATTAATATTTTTAATTTGAGCCGAACATAAAATTTAAAAGAATTTTATTATTTTAATTAATTAGTATTCGATTTATTTTTATTATTTCACTTTATTTTCACCTAAATCATAATTTTAAATAAAAAACTCAAACTTGAGAAAAATATTTCTATATCTAAATTTTAACATGATTAATTATAATTTAATATAATAATAAATTAAATTTGTACGAGAATTATTTTAAATTAAAATAAGAAGAATTTAAGTTCTTTAAATTTTAAAAATAAAATTATTTTAAAATTCATTCAATTCAAATTTAATTTATTAATTTCACATTCTATCTAACTAAGACGTTTTTGTAATTCCTAATCTTAAAATTGCTCTTTCAATCCCAACATACTCAATCACTAAAAATGATTCCAAAAGATTGTGAAAATTACATTTTTATGTAGAAATAAATTATTAAATTTATAAACAAATACCGGTTCGGATCAAACCTGGGCAGTCGGGAACAAATCCGAACCAGTGGGCCTTTTAAGACCCGACTACCCGCTCTCTTCTTACCGCCACTGGCAACACTATACTATACTTCTCCTTCTCTCCCAAACCCTTGAATCCCTTTTTCGATTTTGCAGTTCATTTCATGAACCCTAACCCTAATTCAAATCCATAATCGCGCCAATCCATTTAGTTTCCAATTTCAAAGTTGTTGGCAACAGCCACAGACTTTACTCTTGGTCTCCAAGATGACCAAAGTGTACGGCACTGGCGCGTATGACTTCAAGCGCCACCGTGTCGCCGAGTACCCGACGGAGTTGCCCAACCAGCCTGGAGACAAACCGGCGGAGTCAAAAACCGGTTCTACGCTTCCTAATTCGATAACCCTTTTGGAGATTCAACGCGACCGTTTGACAAAAATAGCGGCGGAGAATTGGCTAAATACCGCTGGCGTAGAAGCTGAGAAGCGGAATGCTTTCGATCCGGAGCTTGTGAAGAAGATATACGAGACGGAGTTGAGAGTGAAAGAGGGAAGAAAGACCGTTCCGTTGCAGAGAGTGATGATTTTGGAAGTTAGTCAGTATTTGGAGAATTATTTGTGGCCGAATTTTGATTCGGAAACAGCCACTTTTGAGCATATTATGTCCATGATTCTGATGGTTAATGAGAAGGTAATTTCAGTAGTTGAATATTGTACGCAAGTAGACTGTATACAAATGTCGGCATGTTTTAGTTAATGCGTTGAGTAGGGATTTGATGTTAGTTAACTCCAAGGTTGACGTTAAAAGATAATTACATACGTACTACAATTTTTTGTATCTTATTGGGATAAATTTTTGGGGGTTCATTATGAAGCTAATTGCTTGTAAGAATGAATTTCATCACTACATTCATTTCTAAATTGCAGTTTCGGGAAAATGTGGCGGCTTGGTTATGCTTTTATGACCGTAAAGATTTTTTCCAAGGATTTCTTTGGAGGGTTCTTCAACTGAAGGAGGTTTGTGTCTTGTAGCCTATTTTGAAGATGTTAATTTTGCCTCTTATTTTTTCCCCTTCTTTGGACTATCTTCCCCATGTTTCCATATGCGAGGTAATGCAGATTGTGTCAAGATATGGGAACATGTAATCAATACTCCTATCTGTCTTGGAAATTAATTTGTTCGTGTTTTTGTACAGGGCTAATCATTTTTCTCTCATCTTATGTAATCAGACGACTTATGGATTTCTTTTCATTCTTGATTTTTCATTTTGTGACAGCTTTTCCTGAGTTTCGTTTTTCAAGAAGCATTTGATACACTGGGTTTGTTTATAATTTTACTTGGTATATTTGACTCATTGGTTTCTCCAATCTTTCTGTAGGGGAGAGAATTAAGCATAGCAGAGAAGACTAATTACTTAGTTTTCATGATCAATGCCTTTCAGGTACTTTATCATCCCAATTTACGATTTCCATTGATGCATTGGCTGTTGGCATGACATGCTTTTGTTACTGGTATAGTGACATAACACTCTTTCTATGATAGGGCTTCGGTCAAACTTAATACGATATAAAAATATCTGTATATGCTATGAACATAAAGCTTAACAGGATTTCTGTTGTTTTTTTAAGACCTTCCTTGTAGAAAACTTAAATCATATGTTAAGTCTGTTTTTTTCTTCTTACTATTCTTTCCATTTTCACCTAATTTGGAATCCTGTTGCATAGAGTTTGGAAGATGAAATTGTTAGCGAGGCAGTCCTGAGATTAGCAAGTCTTCAGTCATGGCACAGTTTATCGATTGGTCGCTTTCAGGTATGATCTGCTTGTGTTATTTTTTGTTTTTTCTTAAAAGTTCTATCAATATTTGGTACATGATTAACTTGTGGTTGTGTAAGTTGCAGGTGGAGATTTGTCTCAATCCAGATCTGATCAAGAAATGGAAAAGGATGATAAGAAGAGAGACTAAGGAAGCAATGAAACGAGGAGAGCCTTTTGATCCATCATCTTTGCTTGAAGTGAAGTTCTTGAGAAATCTCATGGAAGAGTTTCTTGATGTAAAGTTCTATTTTACTTTTGAAGTCAAAACTTAATGCAATAAACATCCATTGCCTCAAATGCTAGCTTGTTTAGAAACTAAACGCTTCTTTCACTTGTTTTCAGGTGCTTGATTTCAAGGTTTTTCCTAATCAAGAGGATGGATTTGATATCAGTGGTGGGTTAGTTGATGATGCTGCAGTCTTGTACTGCGAAAGATTTATGGAATTTCTTATTGATCTGTTGAGCCAACTACCAACAAGGAGGTATGTACTTTAGCTGTTGTCTTATCACTTTATTGCTACTAATTTCTCCAAATACGGATGGAATATAGTTCTCACCAGCCAATTGTTTGCATATAAAATGGTTAGGCTTTTGATCTCATAAAAACAAAAAGAAATTCTTGTGGTATATTTTCAGTTGCTGAATTTTCTGCTACATCTTCTTCATGGACAGGTACCTGAGACCTTTGGTTGCTGATGTTGCTGTTGTTCCAAAATGTCATTTAAGTGCTCTTTATAGACATGAAAAGGGCCGGCTCTTTGCACAACTGGTTGACTTATTACAGTTTTATGAGAGATTTGAGATCAATGATCATGTTGGGACACAATTAAATGATGATGAGATGCTTCAATTACATTATGACCGTTTCCAGGCTTTCCAGCTTTGTGCCTTCAAAAAAATCCCCAAGGTTTGTCATAAGATCAATTTCCCTCCAAATAATCTTACTGTTCCCTTTGCATTTATTTATATAACAAAATGCCACTTCTGTGAGCAAAATTTGTATCCAACAGTAAGATTTTTCCTAATGTTTTGTTGTATGGAAACCTTTGAACTCATCTCTTTGTTCTACATTGATGCTTGTAGTTGCGAGAACTTGCATTAACTAACATTGGTGCAATTCACAAGCGGGCTGACCTGTCTAAGAAGTTGAGTGCGTTGACTCCTGAAGATCTAAGAGACTTGGTTTGTCATAAGGTACACAGTGGTTGTCCTTGTGCATATGTGGATAATTTAGTCAATAACATGGGCTGTATAACATTAATGGTGATTTATGTGTATAGCACACATTTGGTCTTACTTGCAGAATATGATATGTATTCTTACATTTGAGATAGTACTTTCATTTTTCCCTTGCTGATCTTTTCCTGTCTTTAATCAGCTCAAACTAGTATCTGTTGAAGATCCCTGGTCTGAAAGAGTGGACTTTCTTATTGAAGTCATGGTCTCCTTCTTTGAGAAAATACAATCTCAAAAAGAAGCTATAAATGCTCTTCCACTCTACCCCAATGAGCAAATTATGTGGGATGAAAGCCTTGTACCTAGCATAAATTATTCTGGAGAAGGTTGTTTGGCTCTTCCAAAACTTAACCTGCAATTTTTAACTCTTCATGATTATCTTCTTAGAAATTTTAACTTGTTCCGACTTGAATCAACATATGAGATTCGTGAAGATATTCAAGAAGCTGTACCCCACCTCCTTGCCTACATAAACAATGAGGGGGAAACTTCTTTTCGTGGTTGGTCAAGAATGGCTGTGCCAATAAGAGAATTCAAGATCACAGAGGTCAAACAGCCAAATATTGGTGAAGTCAAACCGTCGTCAGTGACAGCAGAAATTACTTATAGTATTTCCAGTTATAGGGCACAAATAAGATCAGAATGGAATGCCCTTAAGGAGCATGATGTTTTATTTTTACTTTCAATTCGCCCGTCTTTTGAGCCTCTAAGTGCAGAGGAAGCTGAGAAGGCTAGTGTGCCACAGAGGCTTGGCCTCCAATATGTCCGAGGATGTGAGGTTATAGAGATTCGAGATGAGGAAGGAACACTCATGAATGATTTCACAGGAAGAATCAAAAGGGATGAGTGGAAACCACCTAAAGGTGAAATGAGAACTGTGACTGTTGCTTTAGACGCAGCACAGTACCATATGGATGTCAGTGATATTGCAGAGAAAGGTGCAGAAGATGTTTATGGGACATTTAATATATTGATGAGAAGAAAACCCAAGGAAAACAACTTCAAAGCAATTCTAGAATCCATAAGAGATCTCATGAATGAATATTGTATTGTTCCTGAATGGTTGCACAACGTATTTCTGGGATATGGGAATCCTTCTGCAGCACAATGGACCAATATGCCTGATCTTCTTGAAACAGTAGATTTCAAAGATACATTTTTGAATGCTGACCATTTGAAGGAGAGTTTCCCAGATTATGAGGTCAGTGTTGCCTTTTTCATTTAAATCTGTGATGGCATACTGAACATATACCGTATTCTCAGTTCTGAGAAGTTTACAGCTCTGTTCTGTTCTGTTCTTTAATTCCATATTATTGGGAGTTTTGTTTAGCTTTTCTCCTACTGATTTTATAACTACCACTAGGCCTCATGAACTGTTGTGATAGAATACATTAGCAGTTCCTATCACTATTATTGGGAGTATTGTCGACTTCCTCTCATATCAGCAATCATTGATATCTTTTGTTTGTGGCAGGTTTCTTTTATAAATCCAGATGGCAGTGAAAGCTTAGAACCTAGACCTCCTTTTCGAATTCGGCTTCCCAGGATGCTGAAGGGTGACACTCATGCACTTCCTGGGAACAAGAAGTCTACTGTTGATTCATTGGGTGATGCCAACATGATTGACGCTGTTAACAAGAAGGAAGATCTTGTTGTTGAAGCATACATTCCTCCTGACCCTGGTCTTTATCCCCAAGATCAGCCAAAACAGAATGCAGTCAGATTTACTTCGACTCAGGTAGGTGGCAGCTACTTATAGTGTTTCAGTCTTGTCGGAAACTTCTCAATTTTATGCCTTTCTTTACATTTCTAGCATGATTGGTTGAGATTTGGATTTCTCATCAGTCAAACAGCCCTCATCCCTTGTTCCTACTTGTTCTCATCAGTGGATTTCTTAGTTTTTAACTTCCCTTCCTGCCTCTTTCTAGAAGATTTAGGCAGGGATATGTTATAAAAGTGATGTTAATTTATATAGTTTGGTGATGATGAAAATAGCGGGATTGCAATTTCACCATCTTTTACTGAGGATCTCTTTTTATCATATCTTTCAACTAGTGTTTTATCACCATGAAGTGGCTAATGGGCTTGAACTCTCAGTGTGCCTTAAACTTTGAAAAGTAATCATTCAAATGGGCTTTCATCTCTTATTCCTACTTGTTCTCTGTTCTTGGCTACTTATGTGACACTAGATTGGTGCCCAGAAGAAAGCAGTGACAAGATATTTATCATGTCTTTAATGCTATATGTCGTTGATATCTGAACACATTTATTGTTTTTGTTGACTAGGTTGGGGCAATCATCTCAGGAATACAGCCAGGACTAACTATGGTTGTCGGGCCACCTGGTACCGGAAAGACTGATACTGCTGTGCAGATCTTGAATGTACTATATCATAACTGTCCATCTCAGAGGACATTAATAATCACTCATTCGAATCAGGCCTTGAATGACCTTTTTGAAAAGATTATGCAGGTATGGGGTTTAGTAGTCCTTTCATAGTAAATATTATTTATCTAAACCTAGGATCTTGCAGGAGATAATTCTACCTTTCTAGCTTATGCCTCTGATATGGCATATTTGATGCAAACTTGTTCATACCTCCACTTTTTCAGAGAGACGTTCCAGCACGATATCTTCTTCGACTGGGTCAAGGTGAACAGGAACTGGCTACTGATCTTGACTTTAGCAGGCAGGGCCGTGTTAATGCGATGCTTGTTCGGCGGTTAGAATTACTTGGTGAGGTGGAGAGGCTTGCAAGGTCACTCCAACTTCCTGAGGATGTAGGTTATACTTGTGAAACTGCAGGATACTTTTGGTTGCTTCATGTCTACTCACGCTGGGAACAATTCATTGCTGCTTGCTCGGGTAATGAAGATAAACCATCATTTGTTCAGGAGCGGTTCCCCTTTAAGGAATTCTTTTCCAACACTCCTCAACCTGTCTTTAGTGGTCAGTCATTTGAAAAAGATATGTGGGCCGCTAAGGGTTGCTTTAGTCATCTGAAGACTATGTTCCAAGAGCTAGAAGAATGTAGGGCTTTTGAACTGCTTAAATCAACTGCTGACCGAGCAAATTACCTTATGACAAAGCAGGCAAAAATAGTAGCAATGACTTGCACTCATGCAGCCCTGAAGAGAAAGGACTTTCTTCAATTAGGTTTCAAGTATGACAACCTGTTGATGGAAGAGAGTGCCCAGATATTGGAGATTGAAACTTTCATCCCAATGTTACTTCAAAGGCAGGAGGATGGTTATGCCCGGCTTAAGCGTTGCATACTAATTGGTGATCATCACCAGTTACCTCCTGTTGTGAAGAATATGGCATTTCAGAAATACAGCCACATGGACCAAAGCTTGTTTGTTCGGCTTGGTATTCCTTATATTGAGCTCAATGCCCAAGGTAGAGCTAGGCCAAGCATAGCCAGACTTTACAATTGGAGGTACCGAGATCTGGGAGATCTTCCTTCTGTGAAAGAGAGTAGCATATACCATAGAGCTAATGCAGGATTCTCATATGAATATCAGCTTGTGGATGTGCCTGATTATCATGGCAGAGGGGAGACTGCTCCTTCCCCTTGGTTCTATCAGAATGAGGGAGAAGCAGAATATATTGTGAGTGTTTACATCTACATGCGATTGCTGGGATATCCTGCAAACAAGATTTCTATCTTGACAACTTATAATGGTCAGAAACTTCTGATTCGTGATGTCATCAACCGACGATGTGTTCCTTACAACTTTATTGGTCCTCCTAGCAAGGTGAGACACCACTGATTTATATTATCCCTCTGAATTAGAGTTTGCTAAGACTTAGTCTGCATGAAAAAAATGTTTATTTTCATAATTTCCATCTGTTCATTGTTTTTGTCATTCTTGTCATCACCTAATAAAATTATTCCACAGCATTCTCTGGGAAACTTAACTTAAAACGTTGCTATGGGTTATCCATGGACAAATTATGTTAATTCAGTTAGATATTTCTTTTGTTTGAATGTTGAAGATATTCATGCCATGCTTGGTATAACAACTTTATTTGTAATATATCAGGTCACTACAGTTGATAAATTTCAAGGGCAGCAGAATGACTTTATTTTACTCTCTCTTGTGCGGACTCGCTTTGTTGGTCATCTTCGTGATGTTAGAAGGTTGGTCGTTGCTATGTCTCGTGCCAGACTTGGACTCTATGTGTTCTGCCGACGTTCATTGTTTGAGCAATGCTATGAATTGCAACCCACATTTCGGCTTCTGCTACAAAGGCCTGACCATCTTGCCTTGAATTTTAATGAGATGTCCTCATACACAGAACGCCATGTTGAGGATATTGGACATCCTTATCTTGTGAGTGGCATTGAGGAAATGGGCCACATTGTAGTTGATAAAATGAATCAAATATATCAGGTACAGTCCTTCTCTGATCACATCATTTTTCCTATCTTGTTAGTGAATAGTTGGTTCCTGATGTCAGCAGAAACTGTGTAGTTCAGATTAGACCAACTCACATTAGCATTATGTTGAAGCTAAAAGGTACTCAGTGATCTTAGTTTGCAAATAGGAGCTGAAACATGCCAAGTTGCAAAACTATCTCTTATAGACTAAAGTTTGAAGCACACTTATGATTACATTCCAATGCCTGTCGACACAAGTCTACTGGTCTGACGTCCCATTTCTTAACTTTTATTGTCAGGCAAGTATGATGAATCATCAGTTTGATCAGTCTTTGCCATCATTGGATGTATCCGGGCCTGAGAAAGGTGCAGAGGACAATGACGCACTGGAACAAAGCCAGCCTGGTGAAGCTATGGATGGAGTTGCAGGTAGTCAAAATGGAGATATACCTCTGGAGGAACAATCCAATGAGGGCTTGCCGCCTGAAGGAGGTGCAAGTCAAAATGCAGATATACCTCTCGAGGAAAAATCCAATGAGGGCTTGCCGCCTGAAGGAGGTGCAAGCCAAAATGCAGATATACCTCTGGAGGAACAATCCAATGAGGGCTTGCCTCCTGAAGGAGGTGCAAGTCAAAATGCAGCTATACCTCCCGAGGAAAAATCCAATGAGGGCTTGCCTCCTGAAGGAGGTGCAAGTCAAAATGCAGATATACCTCTCGAGGGACAATCCAATGAGGGCTTGCCGCTTGAAGGAGGTGCAAGTCAAAATGCAGATATACCTCTCGAGGAACAATCCAATGAGGGCTTGCCACCTGAAGGAGGTGCAAATCAAAATGCAGATATACCTCTCGAGGAACAATCCAAGGAGGGTTTGCCACCTGAAGGAGGTGCAAGTCAGAATGGAGATATAACTTTCGAGGAACAATCCAATGAGGGTTTGCCACCTGAAGGAGGTGCATCTGAAGAAGCTGCAATGGAGGAGCAGATTACTCAAAATAGTGACTGAAGATGATAACTGGAAGCGCGATTTTTCAGCAGCAATGCACACAATTATAGCGCACCATGTACGCCACAATGAACGAACACAAGCAAAGTATAGATAGGAAAGGCAGGTTACTGGGGGGATTTTATCTGTACAACGACTAGGTTATATAGGATCCAGAAGATCTTAGAGCGAATACGACTTCCGTAGTTGTTCCATACCATCTTCTGCTTCGTATATGCAAATTGGCACGCACTTCGACTGGTAATTGTGTTTAACATTTGTACTTCCAAACCGGCTGCTATGATGTATCATTTTCATTGGGATGTGGTTATGGAGGCGGTAGGATTTTGCCAGTGGTTAGGGACTGGAGATGCAGACCAGGAATCTGTAGAAGTAACTTCGGTATTGAATAGATGGTATTTCTTATTATTCCGGAATAGCTGAAGGATCAAAGTAGTTTTAGAAATAAACAGGAAATGTAAAACTAATACCTTCAGCTATTGAGGAACGATGTTTCAGTTATTAATTTCGAATATTGTTTTGAAAACCGGATCTCAACTTACTAGAAGTTTAAGATTAAAAAAATTCAATAGAGATTGAATAAAGTTTAAGAATTTAAAAAATGATTGAAAAAAATAGTCTAGAATTTTGATCATGATTGCAAATACTGATTATTTAATTTTACATTTGAAAACGCTAAATAAATAACCATTCATTGAATGATCATACAAGCAATACAGAACCTTCAGCATCTGATGATGTTAAAATGGGAGGATTCAGGGAGGCCATTTCCAGGAATTCAGGATCTTGTTCAAGCGCAGTCATTATGTTCTCGTCCAGTGTCATCCAAGCTTCCATGGCGTCGCCTCTTCCAACTTCTTTTAACACCGTGAAGTTGGAGTCTGTTGGGTTGTTCCGACTAACTTCTCCGAATAATCCAACCCAAACAGGCTTTCCCCAACCAAAGTCGATTTCATTGAATCGAAACATGAGCCAACTGGCAAATGCAAAAGCTTCTGAATTCCCTTTGAACAGCTCTGCATGTCTGTTTAGTTGCTCAAGTACCCATTTGGACCCAGTTTGATCAGACAATAAAGTCGTTTGAAACTCATCTCTAAGTCCTGAAATGCTGTTTCGAGCCAAACCCACCAAGTTTGTTTCAGTCTCTGATGGGTCGTATTCAGCTATCGCAGACCATATCAAATTTCCGATCGAATGTTTTGACAAGGGTGGTGCTGTTAGTGCTCGTAGATTCACCGACTGAGTCAGAAACGATGAACCTGATATTGATTCAGAAGCAGCCATTGCACGGTTCCAAATGAAAGCACAGAGAGCTTCAATCCGAGTTGGGTATTGCAGGAGTTTGCTTTTGGTTTTGGCTTTCAGGATAGCTACTGCATCAGAGTCGAACACAAATCTTCTTGTCTTATACTTACCTTCACTGAACCAGAAATCATCTACCAAAGACATATAGTGTTGAGGTATCGATTCTGAAGGAGGAAAAAGTGACGATGCTTCATATAAATTTGGACCAGTAACTTTGTTGAAAGAACCAGTCGCATTAGCTGCCCAACTCCTGACAAAAGAACTCGCAGTCGACCCATCAATGACTTTGTGCAAGAAGCAAATGCCTAGAGCAATCC
>JANIMX020000295.1:1762584-1776040 GCA_024582655.2 Erythroxylum kunthianum | reverse complement strand
AATGCCTAGAGCAATCCCTCCACAATCAAACAAGTTCAGTTTCACTGCCAACGGAGGCACTGTCGAGTCTTTCAGGAAGCAGAAAGTTTCAGAAGGAAGAAAATCATTAAGTTGCTTCAACTGGGGTTCCTGAAGATACTCACATAACCTGATCCTTACTCGACTCTCGGTAAATGGAACTCCAACACCAAAATCATGTATAAAAAGATTGTCTTGCACTCTTCCAGAGAGAGGGTAGTAGGAAGTGAGGGTCTTGGAGAGTGACCATTTTAGCTGAGTCGAGACCTGAGCAACATTTCTCAGATGAAGATCTTTCATGGGGTAAAAGAATACTAATGGACTGTAACAAGTAGGAGTAAGCTGGTCCAAAAGAGAGAGCTTGAAGGGTTTCATCTCATGGAAAAGTGACGATGGTCTGATGCTTTCTGTTGCAGTAACAGTAGCTTCCATGTTCCTGATGATCATTTTACGTACGTAAGTAAAAGATGTTCAGAAACACTATCCTGAAACTTTCTTAAGATAATTTAGGATTCAGCTGCAATATAAAGAAGAAGAAAAGAATCAATCAACTTTGAGTTCATACCTTTCTAATTAGTTTGCAGCAACTACGAACCTGTTGAAGTAAAGAGCTTTCACCTTTCCAAAATCCCTAAAACCAGAACTTGCCCATGAAACTACAGATGAAGAATATCACTTCTGCTGCTAACTATTTTATACAGAGCGATGATCTTGCACTGCCAGCTACCATGTTCATAAACCTGGATGAACATTTAAGAGACACTCTTATTTATAACTATTTTTAACTCAATATTCCAATGTATCCTGTTTACTTTTTCCGTTTTTTTAATGGCAAACATTCAGTGCATGTTCTTAATTTGGGTAACGTTTTGACTGCGTTTTAAATTTTGGAAATGAGTTTAATAATTGTTAAAATATAGCATATTATCTTACCTAATTAAAAGAAAATTAATTAATTAATTAATTATATTATTTTTATTCTAAATTCACTATAGTAGATAATTTCTTATTTTAATCTAAATGATAATCACTAGGATTATCAAATATAACAAACTCAATTTTTCTGCTTTGCGATGGTTGGGTGGGGATCATCAAATATTGTACGCAGCCTTTCTCTTGTATTATTTTACAAAGAGGTTGTTTTCATGACTCGAACCTGTGAACTTCCAGTCAAAAATGAGTAACCATTATTTTATGATTATCGTGATTAATAAAACCAAAATTATCATTACATACCATTTAAATTTTTTTATTTCTCAAATTTTATAGTAACAATAATATAAGTAATGTTAATTATGATGATTATAAAAAGTACTTTAGAAACAACCTTTCTATTAATTAGAGATAAGGTTACGTATTACTGGACCTCTCCAGATTCTGCTTATCAGCGAAATTTCTACTGGGTGTTGTTGTATTATTATAAAAATCACTCTTTGATTTTTTTTAATATTTCAAAATGATTTTCACAAAAAGAAATGACTCTAATACCAAATTGTTTACACATCAAAACTTGGTTGAACCAAAAAATTTTTTTTGTTTAAACAAGAAACCAAAAAGGTAATTTTACTATTCTAATGTTTATATATAGATTGGTGAGTCAATAATATACAAAAATCTCACATAAAATCACACTAAATTTTATAATAATTTTAAAATTAAGAAAAAAAATTACGAAGTACTAAACCACATAAATTCTATAATAGCAATTGTTCATTTGTACATAAATGGAACTATTACTTGCCAATTTAAAACAAGAAAGAATATATCATTTTTGACCATTAACAAGTGTTATGTATTATAATAACTATTCACAAAACTATTAATTAAATTATTAAGTCTCTTAGATTATCTTTTAATTAATCAATTTTACAAATTCTTGTATATTAATAAGATGGATCATTGAATAATCATCTACATTGAATCTATAACTTTGATTTAAGCTTATTTAATGTATTTAATTATAAAGTATTATATTTACTAAAAAAATTATTCAGTAAATAAAAAGAGTTAAACAATTATAACAATTGAATTTTATAATTAGCATATTGTATAGACAGATAGAATAATGGGTAAAAAGTAAATTATAAAGAATTTTTAATCTTTATAACTTTAATTCTTTTTAAAATTTTTAAATTTTAAGAAAACATTTCCCTTAAAATTCGATTTAAAAATAACAATGAAATATATTTAGCATGAATATCACATTCTAGTTCTTATATTCGAATCGAATTAATTAATTTTGACATAAATTAATAAATTAATATTAAATTATTAAATTATTTATTTAAACTAAATTTAATTGGTTAAAAATTGAGTTAAGTTATTATATTAATGACCAAGTGTATTTTATCATTATCTTTTAACAAAAAAATTAGGATCTTTTTTGAAAAATTAAGATTTTTTTAAATTTTAGATTATAAAAAAATGTTCTTATATTTTATATTAGTTATAACTCATCCAATAACACTTACGGCCCCTCTCGAAAAGTCCAGAATGTTCTTGCAGATTCGAGGTCCCACTACGAACTTCGCCAACTTAAGCCCAACCCGATAGACCTAGAAGGTACCAGAATATCTCCTCTGCTTCACGATAAATATAACCGATCTCTTTCTATGCGCTTAACTCAGCAACAAAAAGCAACACTCTAGAAGCAGTTTGTCTTAGAAC
Source organism: Erythroxylum kunthianum (assembly GCA_024582655.2). Taxonomy (NCBI): domain Eukaryota; kingdom Viridiplantae; phylum Streptophyta; class Magnoliopsida; order Malpighiales; family Erythroxylaceae; genus Erythroxylum; species Erythroxylum kunthianum. The sequence continues at coordinate 1,773,355 of JANIMX020000295.1, read as the reverse complement.
ACACCTTCGTTTTAAACTCTCCAATTAGCAACTAAGCTCTAGCTCAATATTCAGAAATGTCGCTGATCCCAAGCTTCTTCGGCAACAGGCGAAGCAGCGTTTTTGATCCTTTCTCAGCTTTGGACTTGTGGGACCCGTTAAGAGACTTCGGTTACCCTTCCTCTTCTTCAGTCGTTACGGGAGAGAACTCAGGGTTCGTCAACACTCTAATAGACTGGAAGGAGACGCCTGAGGCACACGTGTTCAGGGCCGATCTTCCAGGCCTGAAGAAAGAGGAAGTGAAAGTGGAGGTCGAAGATGGCAGAGTGCTCCAAATCAGCGGAGAGAGGCACGTGGAGAAGGAGGACAAGAACGACACGTGGCATAGCGTTGAGCGAAGTAGTGGAAAGTTCCTGAGGAGGTTCAGGATTCCGGAGTATGCGAAGATGGATGAGGTGAAAGCGTCTATGGAGAATGGGGTTTTGACTGTTACTGTTCCGAAGGAGCACGTTAAGAAACCTGATATGAAGTCTATTGAAATCTCCGGTTGAAAGTAAACGGAATGCGTATACTATCAATCATTGTATAAAAATTAGTATTTTGGCATTTTAGCATCTGTTTTGATTCTGTAAGCAATTCCTAATGGACTTTGAGAATAATTGAGGAATTGGCAATTTCAATTACAGCTCGCCTTTGCGGTATATATAGACACAACCTTTTGTAATTTAATTTATTTTATCTTTTAAATGTATAGACAATTTTATTACAAAAAATATTTTAAAAAAGAGTTTTATTATCTTTATTAAATATAATAATTATAAAATATATGTGATTTATATGGTAATATAATTTATTTTTAAATTTTGATTGTAAATTAATAATTAAATACGAGTTATTAATAAATTATGTACAAATAAAACGAAGGTATGGGCAAATTAGGACTTTAGGAATTAGCATGAAAGTTACGGGACATAAACGAAGAGACGTGGGATCTTTGGCAAAATGAAATTTTGTGTTCATATTTAGGTTTGGGTTAATAAATTTTATTTTTAATAAAAATTAAAAAAAAATTAAAGTGAAATTTGAAACTTTACTCTTTGAGTCAAATTGAGTTATATAATTATCTTCTTAATTTGAAGTTTAAAATTAAAAAAGTTTGATTTTGACATGAAATTTGATTGGAGGGGTTAAAACTTTTTTTGCCATTATTATTTTTAAGACAGTAAATAAATAATGTGAATTAATAATAATAATAATTTTGAATGAAGATAATTGTTATCAAATAAATATTTATTAATGATTCTAATTTCATAATATTTTTATTTTTATTTCTAATTTTAATCAGTCTTAAATTCATATCATTTTATAACAATAATAACACCATGTAAAAATCTTATTATTAAACGGGTCTGAATTTATAAATTATTTAAAAACATTTAAAAGAGTACAGTGGGCAATCCATTGGGCCGTAAGTCCATTGAACATGTTAACAAATCAATAGGTCCGGCCCATCGATAGGCACCAATCAGGACCATTTGTCTTCCAGACATCGAACCTAACCCAACCGAACAGCGCCACTTGAGCGGTTCCGAAAAGCCCCACGCTAATCTGTTGTCAGAAAACAATAAGCAACTCAATAATTGCGTCAATGTATGCAATTACTAATTAGTTTTATTTTCTTTGTTTTAGTTGGTACTTGTAATTATTAGAATTGAACACTCGGGCTTCTTCTTTCTTTCACAGTTCTGGAGCAAATCTCTCTTTTTTCTCGTAAGCAAACCCTAAAAATCTGTGTCTAAGGGATTGTTATCGTGCTTCGATTCGTTCTGATTGTACAAGTAAGACTCTATCTATCTCCCTGTTGTTGAAATTATTACCATTCTTTTGGTTTGGGATCTTGAATCATGTCTGAGAAATGAAATTGAAATCGTATAATGGATGAAAGATTGTTCTTTTTTCCTCTTCTAATTTCTTGATTTTGGGTTCGTAATTGCTGATGAATCTTGTGTTAATCGTTACTATATCTGATCTATGTCTGTTTAGATCTAGAACTGAATGGAATGGAATGGAACGTAATCGATGTTATGTTTCGTTTAGTGGGTTTTTTTAGAGTGTTTCAATTTGTTCTTGCGTAGGTTGTTCTGAAAGATGTCGGGTCAAGGACAGCGCTTGAACGTGGTTCCAACTGTTACAATGCTTACAGTTGTGAAAGCCCGACTTGTCGGTGCTACCAGAGGTCACGCTCTTCTCAAGAAGAAGAGCGATGCCTTAACCTCCCAGTTTCGTCAAATTCTGAAGAAGATTGTGTCCACCAAAGAATCAATGGGGGAGATCATGAAAACCTCATCCTTTGCACTGACCGAAGCCAAGTATGTAGCTGGTGAGAACATCAAGCACAGTGTGCTGGAGAATGTTCAGACAGCATCTCTTAAAGTACGATCTCGACAAGAGAATGTTGCCGGTGTGAAGCTTCCCAAGTTCGATTATTTCACCGAAGGCGAGACCAAGAACGATTTAACTGGACTGGCCAGGGGTGGGCAACAGGTGCAGGCCTGTCGAGCGGCTTATGTCAAAGCAATTGAGGTTCTTGTTGAGCTTGCTTCACTTCAGACATCATTCTTGACACTTGATGAGGCAATAAAGACCACTAATCGGAGGGTTAATGCATTGGAGAATGTTGTGAAGCCAAGATTGGAGAATACTGTTACTTACATTAAGGGGGAGTTGGATGAACTTGAGAGGGAGGATTTCTTCAGGTTAAAGAAGATACAGGGTTACAAAAAGAGGGAAATGGAGAGGCAACTTGCTGCTTCTAAGCAGTTTGCAGAGGAACAGATTGCGGAGAAAGTCTCGTTGCAGAAGGGTATTTCGTTGAATTCGGCTCACATTATGTTGACTGCAGCATCAGGGAAGGATGAGGATATAATTTTCTGATGATGGAGTTCAGGTTATATCTCTATCTCTCAGGATGTGTGAGTTTGACTATGCTGGTTGGTTCTGTTTTGGAAAATTTCTAGCATTGGCAAGTCCTGCTCTAAAAGTTTGTGGCTGAATAAAATATTTATGCGTAATTTTATTTGTTGTAAATTTATTATCTAACATGAAATCTTTTGGATGAGTCTCTCACTCCTCAAGTAGTTTTTGCTACTATTGATCATCAAGAAAACTAGAATGGAGCTTACTTGGTTTATTGAATTTGTGGTTTAATGCTTTAGTGGTTGTGTTGTTATTAGTCGATGAGTATAATTACTTTGTTAAATATTTTATTCAAAACACCTAATTTATATATTATGATTTACTTAACAAGCACTGGAAGGATAGTTTTTATTGGTTGCTAGAGTAGTAAGATGTGCAATTGAATGTAAAATCCCAAGGCCTTGCTAAAACAACAACAATAACACTTGGAGTGAGAGTCTGCTGAAATGTGGGGTTTGGGAAGGTTAAATAGTATGCAGACTTACCCTTATATGGTAGAGATGCTGTTTTCGATAGATCCACGGGTAGTGTAAATTAATAATAATATAAAATATCAATAAATAAGTTTAGAGGACTTAAGATAACGATAAAGATCTTTTATATTACATCAAAATTTTCTATTGCGGGCTATATTTTCAATAAATTTCAACAAAATCATATTATTCTTAATCACTTAATTTCATTTTTAGGTCTTTTTTTTTTCCTATTACAATCTTAATTTATTATTTTCTCGCATCTTCTCGTCTGAGTCTTGCTAATAAACAATAAAAGCACCTCATGATTTGTATGTAAGAAAGAACTTTGGATGGTTTGACAATGGTTTTCAAGCTATTATTGAATGCAATTTGAGAATTTATTTAATACATTTATCATACATATAATAATTTGAATTTGAATAGAAGTTAACAAGGTAAATTTCAGTTAATTCAAATTAAAAAAAATCAAATTAACTAAAAATTCAATTTGATTTGAATAAAACAATATTATTTAATCTCAATTCTATTAAAATTTGAGATATCTAAATCTAATATTTAAGTTTGACAAAGTTTGCTCGATATATATATATATATATCTTATTTTGAAATAGAACAATTAAGAATGATAACGGGCCAAGTCAGGTTGGGTCTACCCAGGTCCGGTATCACCAATTTTTTATTTTTAAATTAAAAATCAAAAAGTTAAAAATAAAAAAGACGTCGTTTTTTTTCAAAATAACGTCTTATAAGTCCTCGGTTGGGTTAGACTTGCCAGCCCGAGTTTGAGCTCAGCTCAAGACCTGATCAATTCAGCCTGATCCATTAATTCTGGGTCGAGTTAGGTCAGGTTAACTCAGGCCAGACACAATTGCCAAGTCTAATAACAATTATAAGTTATATCAATATAAAAATTATAAATAAAAATAATCAAACAATAGAATAAGCCCAACTCAACTTGAGGATGACTAAGATGCATCATGCAAGGAACGCAACAACACTAGCTTTTTTTTCAACCTGAACATGCAAGCCTGCCACGTACAACAAGCTGACGCTTCTCTCTTCGTATGTTAAGTATTTTGTTTGCTTCCTCTTCTCCATTCACGTCCGTCTGAAAAAATGAAGCCTGAAAGCCTAATCGCATCGGCGACCATAAACTTTGGTTTGGCTTTCGTTATCCTCTCGCTCTTCTCTATCCTCAAGAAACAGACTTCAAATGCTCCAATATACTACGCTCGTCGTATCTCCAAACGACAACCTATCCCTCTTGATCACTCCTCTACTCTTCGTCGCTTCCTTCCTTCGATTTCATGGATTCCTCGCTCTTTTAGAGTCACCGAAGACGAAATCCTCGAAACCAACGGCCTCGATGCTCTGCTCATTATCAGACTCTTCAAATTCGGGTAAGTTGATCGAATCTCGTGTCGAAAAAGTGCATTTTTGTCATGCTTAATGCTTACTATTTATTTGTAGAATCAACTTTTTTGGAGTTTGTTCACTCGTTGGGTTGGTGGTCTTGCTCCCAATTAACTATGGAGCACAAGATGACGAGTCACCAAGAGTCCGCCATACCATGGATCCTTTCACCATATCCAATATCGCTAGAGGTTCTGATAGGTTATTACAACTTCTGAACTCTTTTACTGTGTAATTAGTTCTCTGAGAACACTTGAACAGGGACAAAAAGCATTTGGTTTACAGTGTTTTTCTTTATCCAACAGGCTTTGGGTGCATTTTGCATGCTTGTGGTTTATATCATTTTATGCAATGTTCCTATTGTATAAGGTATGTTTTGGTATGATTTGTAATGCGTATGGCTCATTATAGTAATTAATGTTCATCTTGACGTTATGGGTTCAAGTTTGGGTGAGTTTGAGAAGTTATTTCCTTCTGCATTTGAATTTCTCCAGGAATATAATGCAATTTTGGTTAAAAGGATTCAACAACTTCGGAATTTGAGGCATCGTCCTGATCAGTTTACTGTTCTAGTTCGACAAATTCCCTCTTGCCTCGAACATAAGAGGCTTGGATGTTCTGTTGATCATTTTTTCAGTAAATATTATCCCAACAGCTATCTCTCCCATCAAGTGTTGTATGATGCAAAAGAGATTGAAAACCTATCGGTAAGATTGTCTTTTGGAAGGCGAAGTTGCTTTCTTTTTTCTCTCCCAGTTTTGATGGAACAGTTGAAAGATTTGATATTATTGTAAAATGGAAAATCACAATCACATCTCAATTTGAAAAGGGTTTTGTAAGAGGTGAATGGTTGTCTTAGTGCTGTTCTGGTTTGTTTGGCTTGATGATTCTCAAATGCAGGATCAGGCGAAACATATTGCAAGAAGGATAGAGAAGTTCAGAAAGAGGTCCAGAGTCAAGAAACAGAACAAAAACTGTCTGTTATTAAGTTCACGTCGAGATGATTATGCGAAAATAGCTGTCCTCGAGGAAAAGCTTGTTGAAATATCCCACAAGATCCTTCATTTACAGGGAGAAGATATGCTGAAACAAAAGGTAACTCATAGAAAATAATTTATATAGTTTATTAGAATGGTACTTATCTATGGAAGATATGTAGGAACTTTGAGTTCTTTCCTTCTTTCTGCAGGAGCTGCCTGTATCTTTTGTTACATTCAAGTCCAGACGTAGTGCTGCATTAGCTGCCCAATCGCAGCAGTACTCGAACCCGCTTCTTTGGATAACACAAATGGCTTCAGAAACAAGGGATGTCTCATGGAGAAGTCTAGCCGTTCCGCTTAAACTATCGCTTCTTTACAAGATTGCAGTGATTGTTTTAGCATCCCTCCTCACGATTTTCTTTGCAGTTCCTGTTACTGCTGTTCAAGGAATTGCCAAATATGAGAAACTTAGAAGATGGTTCCCACCAGCCATAGCCATAGAGCTAATGTAAGGTCTCATGTTATGGTGCTTTTCATTTGGAGGCACTAGCTTTGGGAAACTTCTGCTTTTGTCTGACGTTTTTAATCTTGCAAATAGACCAGGATTAAGCTCCATCATCACAGGCTATCTTCCAAGTGCTGTTCTCAAAGGATTTATATATGTTGTTCCCTTTGCAATGCTTGGAATGGCTAAAATTGGTGGTGGTTCGATCTCAAAGAGCAAGGAGGAGATGAAAGCCTGCGATATGGTTTTCTACTTTCTGGTTGGAAATGTATTCTTCTTGAGTTTGCTATCAGGGTCTCTCCTTGATGAAATTGGAGAATCCTTCAGTCATCCTAAGAACTTTCCTGGTCATCTTGCTAGTGCTGTCTCTGCTCAAGTAAATCAAGTTTGATTGATCTGCACTCCTGATGCTCTTTTTTCTCTATGTAACTTGTCTAGCTCCATTTTATGTTTATTTTTGTATTTCAGGCTGATTTCTTCATGACATACATCATGACTGATGGGCTATCAGGATTCTCCTTGGAGATTCTTCAGCCTGGTTTGATGATATGGGACGCAATAAAATTGCGTACATGTGGCCGAGGAGATGAAGAAAATCCTTATCTTTTTGCACTACCCTACTTTAGGATCATTCCCTTTGTATCTCTTTCAATTTTGATCGGTATGGTGTATGCAATTGTGGCTCCGTTGCTGCTTCCAGTCCTAATTGGCTACTTTATTTTAGGCTACATTGTTTATGTCAATCAGGTTGAACCTATTATGCATTATAAATTTTCTTAAACCGTTGAAGTTGTTAGTTCTATAACCAAGTTCAGTTCTATTACTTGGAAAATGTGAGCAATGAACTTCCGTTACTTGCTTACAGGTTGTCCTCTACAGTTATCTTATTTGTTAATTACCTCTCACAGATTGAAGATGTATATGAAACTATTTACGAGACTTGTGGAAAGTACTGGCCCTACATTCATCAGTACATATTTGTTGGTATCATTCTAATGCAAATTACCATGATTGGTCTTTTCGGACTGAAGTCGAAACCAGCGGCTTCCATTGCCACCATCCCGCTCTTATTGCTGACGGCAATGTTCAATCAGTACTGCAAGATCCGTTTTCTACCTACATTTCGATGTTACCCCATCCAGGTACTTATTAACATTATACATAGCATCGCTTAATCTATCTGCTTAAAATTTATTTCGAATGTTGTGGATTACTTATGTAAAAGTCACTCAATTGTTCGAACAAATTGCTTCTATGGGGTCAGGTTGCTGCTGAAAATGATGAACTTGATAGGAAGCTTGGTCAATTGGAACTCAACTATCAGGCTGCTGGAAATGCCTATAGGCCACCAAGTCTCTGCCCGGTGAACTTTGTTAAATGGGACTCAAGCTTATCACAGCCATTGGTTGCATCGTTGTAAATGTCTTCCTCATGAGGAGCAGCACTTGCATTAGTACCATAAACAGATGTTTACTTGCAAGAAAGTTTGTCCATCTTATGCCAAATCAAACAACATGGATGCAGCTTATGTACAACCTGTCCAGAATCACTTACTAAGACTTGCTAGTTGCAACTTTATTTTTCCAAATATCATAAAACCAACTCAGTATTGAGATTGCAGAGGATAAATCAGAATCTTGAACCAAGTAATGTCATCAGGAAGTCTTTATAGTCTCCCGAAATGTCCCCAACAACAGCTTCGTCAAGGTTGGTTTGGTAGATGTTGAAATATTCTTCTCTGATCTTCATCAGGTCAATCTCTGCTCGAGTTACAATTGCTCTGGTCAATGAATCTTCATCTGTTCCAAATCCAAGTACGGAAGTTCCAATGACCTTTCAAGCAGTCAGGTGTTTCTGCTAATTAGTTTGGAAGACAAGTCGAGTCGAAGCCACTTCGACCTAGTGAAATTAACTTACCTGAGCGAAGTGTTTTTCTGGGGTGTCTATGCACCAGATGACCACTCTCAACAGAGATTCCAAATCTCCATCTCCACAAGCCTTGATGTCCTGTAAAAAAAATTTGTCAAGCCAGGTTTAATCAGAATGAACCCCTGTTTTGTAAGCTAACTGCATCTGAACCTCGTATAAGTGATTCCCGAAATTTCGCTCATAGCACTTGAAAGTTTCCCTGATCTGAGGCAGACTTCTTGTGCTGAGTACGAAAAGTAAATCGTCATTCTCCAATTGCTTCATTTTGATGACTTCGTGCAATTTTTCTGCCTCTAATTTAGCTACATCAGAATTCACCAATTCCTTGTCATATCTGAAAGAGCTCGCTAAACCCACCAAAAGCTGTGAAAGACCAAGATGGATTTACAATAAAATAGATAGAAAATTCACTCTCAAGGCATAGAATTCAAACCCCTTTAACCTTTCTCAGGGAAGGAGCAACTTGAGATGCGATTTCCTCTTCAAGTGAGCAATCGAAAAGAGAACAATACGCCTGTCTCACTGCCATGAGATGGTGAGGAGATGAACAACAGGCTGTTTCAACTATCACCTGAAGCTCTTTGACACCTTTCCTTGAAGCTTTTAAAGCTTCATTTGCGAGTCTTGCGTCTCTTTCTGCTGGATCATATGTCCATAAAACTACAGCTTTCTGTTAAAAATCGTTGAAAACTCAGAAACCAAACACTAAATCTCAATTTCCAAATCAGTGACTTAAAAGGGTATTGATAATAAGATTCTAACTATGGGGGAATCCAAAATCAGAACAAACACTTCAAATTTTGTCAATGGCTGAGAAAGAGCATAAAAGGTACATACCCTGAAGTCACCGGACAGCTCCGAGTAGAGACTATCGATGAGAGATTCGTTATAAAGCTGTTGATAAGTCTCTCTGATCTCCTTTCTTTGGCTTGCATTTCTATGTCCCAATACCCATGTAATCGCTTTCTCGTCAGTACCAATTCCTACACTCCATTACAGGAAATGAAAAGAAAGAGCATGCAAAAAAAATCAGACTGAAAACTGATCTCAATGTAACAGCTCTCTCTCGTACAGCTAGAAAACTAAGAATCAAACTCAAAACACGCAGTAAAATGATCAATAACCGCATTGAAAAAAAAAACAACTATACACTGTCATGCACAGGTTTGTATAGGGCAAGAAAAAGAGATGGAGTCGACCTTGTACAGCTTCTCTAAGTCTCTCAGCGTCTTGGATTGGAGAAGGAACGACCTGTGGTACCCTGAGAGTAGCCATTGATCTCGACCCCAGAAATTTTCTCTGGAAACAAACACACCCCACCTTACTCTGAAAACTTATTCTTACCTGAACTAAGAGTAGCCATTGTACTATTGAAACCTCAGAGGTTAGTGCTTGCTTTTGCTGTTACAGTTTCTGCGTGTTTCTGTTACTATTTTCCCTCCTCAGGATTTGGGGTGTTGCAAATTTCATTATAGGTTCCTGAAGACCAAATAATAATTTTAGTGATTAAAATAAAATTTACTATTCATTTTTTTCATTTTTTTATATATAAAATTTGGCGTCAGAACACTATCATTTTGTATTTTGTAGATTTATAATTAACGTAAAAAACGAAATTCTTTATGTTGTAATAATATTAGTTGTTTTGTCGTATTTATAAAGATGCGTATTTAGCATTTGTCACTACTAAAAAAAATCATTATTTTCTGGAACATGGCTAGGGTTTCAATGAGAGATTATTAACTTTTTTATGTATAAATTCTCAAATTCAAATTAGTCTAAGATAAGAGTAGGCTTAGCAATGGATCGAGTTAAGCTAGGTTCGACGAAGCCCGAGCTTAGTCCAAAATTTTATGTTCAAACTTGAGTCTGATTTGAAGCCAGATCAAGCCTAAACAACCTAATTAAAATTCAAATTTGATCAAATTTGGGAGGCTTGAAGCTTTGAAAAACCTGAATGAGGTCCAAAGTTTGGTTAAAATGGATTGGATCTGGTAACTTCAAATTCAGTCTGAGTCTGAACTTAATTGTTATCTCTAAGCGATGGATGTCAATTGAATATCAAGTTCAGACGACGAAGAAACAACAATAAAAACAACAATAATAATATTTAGTAGAAATTTTATTGTTATGCGGGATCTAAAAAGATTTAGTAATACATAACTTTATCCTTAGCTAATAGATAAATTGTTTTTAAATTACCTACATAAAAAAGAGCAAAAGAGAAAACAATAGTGAGAAAAAAAAAGAGTAATAATAATTAAGAAATTCAGACTTTCCTAAAATTTACTGTAAATTGGTGGATTTAGTTCAATTCAATACTTGAAATTTATAAATTAATATGACGTGGTTTTTGAGTTATACTTGAAACTTGATTGGGCTCTGAGCTTTATTTTGTTTCATACATTTAATAAAATAGTATCATTTTTTTAATTAAATAAGTTTATAAATCCCAAATTCGAGCCGAACCAAAAATATGTTTCTTAAGTCTCAAATCTAGCCCGAATTCTTGA
>JANIMX020000295.1:1620507-1632267 GCA_024582655.2 Erythroxylum kunthianum | reverse complement strand
TGAATATGAAGGTTGCCAATCACACATGGGATAGTAAAACTACCCGGATCTCCTAACTTCTTAGGCAACCTTATCTGGAGAATTGCCAAGCTCTTCTCCGACAGATGCACAACAGAAACCTCTTCGAGCCGCCTCTTATTAGAGAGGCTAGATCACACGATGACTCGGTTGCTGCTGCCGCTGCTTGGCACTTTGATTTGTCTTCTTCATCTCTTGCTTTTCGGCTTTGACTCTACAGTGGAAGCCACTTCTCATCAAACCTATGCCCAACAACTTTTGAGCTTAGCCCAACGAGACAGAGAATGGTTAGTGTCCGTTCGGAGACAAATCCATGAGAACCCAGAACTCAGATTCCAAGAATACAACACCAGTGCTCTTATTCGCTCTCAACTCGACGCACTACGCATTTTTTACTCATACCCACTTGCTCAAACTGGCATCGTCGCTCAAATTGGCTCTGGTTCTCCCCCTGTGGTTGCTCTTCGGGCCGACATGGACGCTCTTCCCTTGCAAGTACACATTTTTTCACTTACGTTGGAACTGGAGCAATTTTATATCTTTTTAATGCTCTGCAATTTGGTTTTTTTATGTAATTAAGTAGGAGCTTGTTGAGTGGGAGCACAAGAGCAAAATTGATGGCAAAATGCATGCCTGTGGACACGATGCTCATACTACTATGCTTCTAGGTGCTGCTAAGTTGCTTAATGAGCGTAAACACTTGCTTAAGGTCTGCTACCTATTTCCTATTTATATATCTTTTTGCTTGATTAATCTCTGGTCGAAGTTGAAGTCTTTCGTTTGCTGTTGGTGACGCAATTGGCTGGACCATCTTTCTTTCAGAAATGAATATAAATTGCTTCAGTGTCTGATGCAGGACAATTTACTTGTGGTTCCTTTAGTAGAATTAATGCGAACTGAATAATCTTTTCCAAGTTTTTTAGTTCAATTTTGCCATCTTCATTGTCAAAATATTCGTTTGTTTCCTTCAGATCATTCTCTTTTGCTCTGATAACTTGAGATAAATGTAACATGAAAGTTTTATGCAGTCTGAGTAAAGAGATGTCCTTTCTGGTATTTGGTTTTGAAGGGTACTGTGAGGCTTCTTTTCCAACCAGCTGAGGAGGGTGGTGCTGGGGCTTTACATATGATACAAGAAGGTGCCCTTGGTGATGCTGAAGCGATATTCGGAATGCATATTGATTCTGAACTGCAAACTGGAAGAATAGCCTCCCTTTCAGGGCCAGTGTTAGCTGCCGTATCCTTTTTCGAAGCTAAAATAGAAGGAAAAGGCGGCCATGCCGCTATGCCACATAAAAATTTGGATCCGGTACTTGCTACATCTGCCGCAATCGTGGCTTTACAACAACTAATCTCTAGAGAAGTTGATCCCCTCCATAGTCAAGTATGCATTGTGACCTTACTGTTTCAATAGCTTTTGTCTCAATACACGATAAGCTTCTTGATAAACATTGCTGTCTTGTAAGCTATCTCCTCCAAGATCAACATTACCGTTGAATTGCTGCCTAAGTCTCCGAATTGATAGAACTTGTGGCAGTCCTATATATACCTTGGAGGTTTAATCACCAATGTTACTAGCTTATGAAGTTGTACTGTTAACAAACCTTAGACATCCTGTAGTTGTTTATACAAGAAACATAAAACAACCATTTTGTCTTGATACTGACACTTTGTTTTTGGCATTAAGGTTCTATCTGTTACATATGTGAGAGGAGGGAATGCTTTGAACGTAATTCCGCCATTTGTTGAGTTTGGAGGCACGTTGAGGAGTCTTACAACTGAGGGCTTACATCAACTCCAGCGTAGGGCTAAAGAGGTGAAAAAGATCAACGGAATAATTCCTTTTTTTGGATGGAATCCTGTCATTCATCACTTATTTCATATGTCATTCTCTCAACTTAAATTCTACCCATGTAGGGATATTATTCTGATGTTGGTGAAACCATTTACGAAATAAGAGTTATATTTGCTTCTTTCACTAGCTGCATACATTACAGTAATAGTACTTGAGTGCATGAAGTGTGGAATGGAGGCTGAAGCTTAGCTATTTCGTTTTTATAATACGATTTCACTAGCTTCACTATCTGCACGATTTCAATTTCGTTTTTATAATATGTAGGATCTGATCTCCAAAATTTTAAGCTGTTACGTTTAATTTAGATATTTTCGTTGAACCATAAAGTGAATGAAGTAGTTCATGCTTGACTGGCTATTCTCATCTGAGCTTTTGTGTAGGTTATTGAAGGAGTGGCAGGTGTACACAGATGTACTGGATACATTGATATTGTGGATAAAGATTACCCTCCATACCCTGCTACTATAAATGATGACAATCTTCATTTACATGTTCAAAGAGTTGGTAAACTTCTTCTGGGTCCTGAGAATGTAAGAACTGGTAAGAAAGTAATGGCAGGTGAGGACTTTGCCTTCTATCAACAACATGTTCCAGGAGTGATGCTCAGCATTGGGATTAGAAACGAGAAGATTGGATCAGTTCATTCGCCGCACTCGCCTTACTTCTTACTTGACGAAGATGCTCTTCCGATTGGGGCAGCATTCTTCACTGCACTGGCAGAGAGTTATATAAATGAGCATCAGCAATCTGTTGAGCAGCAAACTGAAATACCAATCTAACTTTTATGGGAGAATGAGGAGCTAACAGATGCGCGTGTTCCATGACTTAAAACTTTGTTCAATTTCAGGGTATGAAGACATGGTTTAACACAGGGAAAAGATGATCTCTGTGTCTTGTTCCAAAAGACCTTTTTGATAGACAAGGTTGCCAGTATCACTTATGTTTCTTAATAAAATAGGTTAAAAAAAAACACGAAGTTCTTTATTATTTTTTTATAGTTCTTTATTATTTATAAATGTGCCCTAGTTCAATATTAAGGTTGCGAGATAAAAAAAGATCTACGGCCCACAAGCCGATTGTTTGAAATCCACCTGTAACTAGCTCGTTTGCGTTAAGGGTATGTAGGTAATTGTATACAGTAGTAACCGCTCATTTTTTAAAATAAAAAAGAAAAACAGAACTTTTTTACGGTTATAAAAGGCGGATAGGTTTTGAATTTTCATTTTGAGTTCCGCGCCCTATTCTCTCACTACTCTCAAGTAACTCAAGGGAGAGAGGACGCAGAAGAAAGAGGTTGAGAATCGGATACATAAGCAGGTAGCCTTTAGATCTAGACTTGCAATGAAAATATCGATGAGATTTTATGGAAAACGAGATGAGATCATGTGAGTAACTTAGTTACTAACAGTTTTTTGATTATTTAGTCAGGATCTGGAATGAAATGGAAGAGCCCTCCGTTCGCGGCTAATCAAGTGACGGGAAGTGAAGAAGTGAGAATCAGATATGAGTAGTGTAAGTATTCTGATTCTTTTTCGTTTCGATCTTTCATCTCCAGATCAAGCAACACATTACTGATGTTTTCTTGTTGCTGATGTTTTCTCTACCCTTAATATTGAACTAGGGCGCTGCGGTCTAGAATTTTGTTTGTTTGGAAATGACGCAAAGTTATTGTTATTGAAGAATTTTGACATCGTTAATTTAGTAACATATGCTACGAAAAATGTATCAGTAGTTTTCGTGAAAAACGAGTTCGTTTAAAATTTCAAGTATGGTGAAAAGGACTTATATATCACGGATAAGCTAAAATATGAGAGATTTGTTTATATTGTTTACTGATCTTCTAAAACGTGTTGTTCGATGTGTTTTTTACGTAATCTTAATTTTCTTTCTGAAACTTCAAACCTCGTGATACTCTGCTAGTGATGTTCTTGATTGCTTCTTTACGACTTATAGCCTATGCTATAACAGATTGGTGAACAGAGAACAATGCTATAGTTAGAAATTTGTAAAAATTAAATCTGACCTCCAGCTGAAAAGAACGCAAGATTTGGCTTGAAGCTGTGGAAAAAGCTATAGTCAAACCTGATAAAAATAAACTAAGATATTATAATATAGTACGTTATCAATTCTTTTGACTATTGACGTTTACTTGGCAATGTACCTTATATAGGTATGAACAAAGACTCGAACTTATAAGTTGGACGTATTAGCGCAGTTACTCAATTTAACAGTTTGGTCATTTTTCTTTTATTGAACATTGTATTTCACTTACCGTGGTGATTTGCTCTTCATCATCTATACTTGTTCATTGAGATTTAAGTTTGACTTTTTCGGATGTGGTTTCTTGATTTCACATTAAGTAGTCATGTTTTTTACTCGATTGATATATCTAGCTAGGACCTTTTTCCGGTATAACAGACATTGCAAGTCGTTGGTTTCTTAGCTTGTGACCGACCTTGCGACTATAGATGTGAATAATGCTTAGATGCCTGTATTGTGTAATGTGTGTGGTTGGCGAATAACAAGAGAATGAACCTAGAGTGTGTAGCAAATAAGTTGTGATCGAGTAAAGAAGTAAAGTGTGTGTAGAGAAACTAACCGGTGATTAGCGAACTGGATAGATTACTCACGCTTGTCTGCATTTTTTAGCCTTTTAACCTTGCGATCAGCAATAAAAGAGAAATTTCATGTTTCTATATGAAGTGAATAGGATTCGTTTTCTGAACTGTCAGTCATTGCAGGCCCATACTAAGACGGTTATTCCGGTGAAAATATCAAGGAACAGATCACAAGTATATGACAGAATCAGAGCAAGGACTTGCCCTATCATCGTGTTTGAGACCCATCTTTAGGTTTGTCTAACTAATACGGTTCTACACCAGGCCCATATTAATTTATACTATTTAAAACTTATTTTTTATTATAAATCTTAAAATTCATTGGACTCGAAACGGACCGGATGGCGTGGAACTTCATGTCTCACCTCTGTCCTGTCTAATGGCATTCCTGAATATATAAATCTTAAAATCTGTCACCTCTCTCTCTCTCCCCTTCTGTTCTGTCTAATGGCATTCCTGAATATAGACCACGAAGAATAAACCATACGTTTGCTTCTGTTCTCTTTTATTGATGTTTTGCTTTTATCACAAATGGAGTAAGAGGTTGTGTTAAGAAAAAAAAAACATAATTTTTATATGGCCACTGATCAAGATATGGTATGTACCATTGGAAGCAAGATATATTTTTATACGTGGTATCGTGCAGTTTCTACACAGGTACTGTATATATTTTTCTGAATAGACTAACTTAGGATTTGGTGGGTCTTTTATTTTTGGTTTTATTTTCAAATTTACTAAAACAGTGTTTGAACTTAGTATTTTATTCTGTTTTTAATTATGTTTTCTTTAAAATTTCACAATTCTAAAATTGATTTTTAATGTACATTTTTTAATAATTTAATGTATTTTTAACTTAATATATCATTCATACTACTTAACTATTTATTGTTAATTACCAACAAAAAATCATAAATAGTAAATTAATTCATAACTTAAAAGTTTAAAATTTAAAATTCTCAAATAAATATTGACATTTAATCTTAAATAATAAATTTAATTTAATAATTAAAGTATTTATTAACAAGTAAATTTTAGTTTTAAAATATTTTTTACTTAGTTAATTATTTATTTTAAGAAAATATAATGATTTTTGTTAATAAATATTAAGGTTAAACTAAACTATTTATTTAACTATTTTCTAAATTAATATATCTTTAAATTTTATTCAATATTCAATTATTGATGATAAAATGTAGTTACATCAATTATAATTAAAAAACATTTTGGTTTATTTAAAAATAAACAGAAAATTTTTAATTAAAAATTAAAGATCACCATGAAAAAGCGAACTAAAATAACTTATTAAGAGAATAATATATATTAAAGTCCTCGAAGAATATATAGATATAAGAAAACTTTATATATGATTCATACATGTTCTTGGGAGGTACAAGGACAAAATGTGTGATAGCAAATACTTTTACATCTTTCCTAGAATATTACGCCGACGAAAGTTGATTGAGATGTCCTTCATGGTCAATTCCTGCGACGAAAAAAGATAAAAGTTTAGTTGGTTAAATTCAGACAATATTATAAAATTTATAAATTGCAACAAGTAACAGATTTTTTCTTTGCAGTCTTGTAGCTTCGATTGTGATTGAATTGCGTTTATTTATTTAGAGAATAGAAGTTTCTGAAGAGCATAAGTTATCACTTCACCGATTTAGTAGTAAAGACCAACGAATGACTTTATACATTTTGAAGTGAAATCATATTTGTGATCGCATTATAAAAGATACTATATTCTAACAGTATAATAAATTTTGATTTGTAGTAAGCAAAAACAAAACAGAACTTATATATAACTTAGTACCTAGACTACTTTCAGGAAAGAAAAAACATAAAAGTCTTCTGATTTAATTGAACAAATAGTCAACATAAAGTTTTGATACTATGTGATCTGCAATGCTATAAATAAGCTTTTAGATCATTGTCTAAATAAAGTACAGGTCTATCTAAAACATTGATTAAAGTTAATTCTATTAGTACGTATCATCTTCTTTTATAGATATTCAATATTATAATAAATGCTTCTTTTAATTACAATGTTTTATTCAAATTAATATTAAAACTTTAATTGAACTTAAATCATCCTGTCAAATTAAGATATCCTAACATGCTACTTTTATTAAATATTAAATAATTTAATTATAATGTTATCTGAAACTAAATTTCCCAAATGTTCAAAATCAATATCACCATTGCTTAAATTTAGGAAATTTTAGATTTTCTTAATTTTTAAATAATTATTTGAACATTTGGGAAATTTAAAATTTTAATTCAATTTATTAAATACTATTGGCAGTTAATTAACAAAAACAATTTATGACTTTAAACAATATTTTTATTCAATTGATAATTAATTCATCAATTAGTGAGGCATAAACTAAATTTTAAGACAATTTTAGATTGATTAATTGAAATTTCAAACTTTGAGTTTTAAAAATAAATTAAGAGTTTTTAGCTGTATTAAATGTAAATACTTTTAAATAAGAAATTTAAGTTGATATGGATCAACTTAAACCTCTTAAAGGTCTTAAGAATCATCAAATTTTAAAATTTCTTAACTTTTAATAAATTGAATAAATAATTTTTTGAACATGTTAGAAAATTAAAATTTTAATGAATTTATTAAAGAGCATTGGCAATTAATTAACTAAAAAATTTATGACTTTTAACGATATTTGCATTCAATTGATAGTTAATGCATTAATTAGTGAGATATAAACTAAATTTTAAAACATAAAAGTATATTAATTAATACAATCATTAATCTTTGTTTATATAATATAATCATTAATCTTTTACATTAAATATTCAAAAACATATTAACCAAGTTAAACGTCTTAAGAATCATCAATTTTTAAAATTTTCTTAATTTTTAATCAATTGAATAAATAAATATTTGAACATTTGGGAGATTAAAATTTTAATTCAATTTATTAAATTATTTGCAGCTATTTAACTAAAACAATTTATGATTTTTAACAGTATTTTTGTTCAAACTTTGCGTTTTAAATTTTTGTAATCGTATTAAAAAATCATTATTCTTCTACAATAAAATATTCAAGAGTATTTTTAAATAAAAACCTTAAGTTAATATATATCAAGTTAAACTTTTAAACGTCTTAAGAATCGCCAAATGTAATTTTCTTAATTTTAATCAATTGAATAAATAATTATTTGAACATTTGGGAGAAATTAAAATATAGTATATTGAAGGAACAAACAAGACAGAAGCCGAAGAAACATGTGACGGACTCCGTACTCACCTGTAAACCTTGGGACGTCGCGTTTCATAAGCACAGCGGATTCAACGCTATCTATGCTCGGATCCTGCCTTTGCATACTTCGCTGCCTATACGATTCAATACGTATAAATTTTAATACATTTCTCAAGAAGTGTATTCCGAACAAATTATTTTAGTTTATAATATAAAATGAAGCGCTTAGTAGTACATTTGCGATAAGCGTACTAGTCCCAAACAAATAAGTGTAAAGAACGAAACACTTAATTATATGATTATTATTTAAATAGTTTTCGTAGTCAATTTAATTAATATTAATTACAATAATCAATGACGTCTCAACTTTTTTTAACCTGCGAAATAAAATCTGGAATCCCCTAAACATAAATTATCTAGAAACTTTGAGAATCCTAGTGTTGTCTTTGCTAAATCGAATTTGAAAAATCAGAAAGGCTGGCCCATTGAACAGACCCAAACTAGGGGCTAGGTCCTTTATATTCTAGAGATTCATAATAGTTCACACACGACTATATTTGTAAATTAAAAATTATCCTCTTGAGTTAGAATAGAATAAACCTTCTGTTTAGCAAATCATTTCTATCAATATTTATTTTGCAAACGAGTAAATTTATCGGTTTAATCTTATTATTAAAAGTAACTTGATATCATTCATCAACTTTCCTTAGGAGTATAAATTAAATAATCTGTAACCAATAACATAAACCTAAAAGACTCTATTCAAAACATGTATAATGTTGTGAAGAAGAATTAACATAAAGTCTAATCCACACTATGAAGCAAGATATTATGCTTCTTTTCACTTGTTCATTCTACATAGACTATCGAATATATGCATATTAAGATGTATTGTACATGAATACATGTGTATTAACTACTTGCTGGAATTCTTCAGTCTTTTTCGCCTGTTTAACAAAAAGTAAAATTCACACTATGAAGCCATATATTATGCTTTTTTTCAGTAGGTAAACTTGTTCATTATACGTAGACTATCGAATATATGCATATGAAGATGTATTGTTCATGAATATATGTGTATGAACTACTTACTGGAATTCTTCAATCTTTTTCGCCTGTTTTACTTATTGAGGTTGGAAAAAAGTTACTCCCGTCTACCTTCGACTAGTCAAAATCATAAACAGTATTCTCTGTAAGCTAGTCAATTTCTCGAGCAACAGTTTAATCCAAGTGTAGTTTTGTTTTCCTTCTTATTTTTCTTTTTAATAGTAAGCACTAGCTTGTCACTACCAAAACGAAACTAATTAATAACTTATATGCCTCTGCATTTAGCTCCTTCCTAAATGCCTTTCTTTTGCATTTTCTTTCCTAAAACTGAACTAATACCCTAACAAATCGAGTAGCCAGGAATCAAGAACAGATGCAAGTCAAATCAAGCAGTTGAACAAACAACGAAAACCTTCGTTATTAGAGAGAAAGAACAGCAACAGAAACCAAAGATTTCATTCAAGATGTTGAAGAAAGAAAATCGTTAATCGTCAATGGAAAATAAAGAAGAAACGTCTAATAGAAAACGAGAGGAAATGAGGTGGACAGAGGGAGCGAACGAAGGTGAAGGCGTTGGAGTTTCAACAGCAATATACCTGAGCGTATGCAGATCTTGTATCAATTTCAAGATCCTCCGTTTTTCCTCAGTTTTAGCTCAGCTTTCATGCGATCGTCAATGAAAAATAAATAAGAAACAGTTAATAAAAGATGAGATGAACAGAGAGAGCGAATGAAGGTGAAGGCGTTGAAGTTTCAACAGAAATATACCTGAGCGTACGCCAGATCTTGCATCACTCTCAAGATCCTCCGTTCTTCCTCAATTTTTTCTCAGCTTTTCTGCTATCGCTTCTTGCATCGTAGAACATCGACGATATAGATCCAGCAATAAAGTGATGAAAGAAATGGAGAAGTATAATCACACAGAGAGAGGTCGTGCATTCTGTGTCAGAATGGAGAAAAGGGGAGAGAGACGGGAGAATCGAAAGACGAAGGGGTTTGTGAAAAGTGAAAGAAACTAACAGCGGAAGGAGACGAGAGGAGAAAAAATGGAGCAGAAGAAAATGAAACTGATTATGGAGGGAAAGCCAAATTTGAAACAACTATATATACGCCAAAAAGAGTCTATACGACGTCGAATGGAAGTTGAGGCGGTGCAAATGACGAAAAGAAAACAGAGAACTCCGTTTTGTCACACAACATTTGGGCCTGCAAATGTCGTGTTGGTATATCTGCAGTGCCTTAGCCCTAAATCAGTAAGCAATTTCAAAGCCTTAAAGAAAGAGAGCCTTCGAGCCTATATATATATATATATATATATATATATATATCCAGCTGTACAAAATATATGTCACAGTGTGTAAAACCAGTATCCATACCCAAAATAAACTATTATAAGAACACAAAGAGATTACTAAGTTATTACATTACACATCCCAAAAGTAAGCTAGATAATTAAAATGAGGTACATCCTAATTTTGTAAGTTGATTTGTTGTCGAATGCTTTGAACTATTTGTGCCTAAAGAGTTTCCTTTGGTATGGTCTGAAAAATCTTGTAGTTTCTTTCATCTCATATAGTTGTTACAATTGTTGTTAACATAATCCAAAAGTATTTATTGGCGGTGTTATTTCTGAATACCAATATAGTTAAGTGATCCAACTGCACACTGCTTAACCTTGAGTGAACAAGGCACCTTTGACTCACATCCTCTTTTTTGAATTCAGTGTATAAACATTGAAAGTACAAATGCTCCGTGGTTTATTCCAATTAAAATATGTGGAATGAAAGTAAAGGTAAGAAACGCTTGTAGAATAAGGTTTTCGTATATTTGATTTCATTTCTTACAAGGTATATATATACAAAAGAATAAATACAAATTAACGTTGTGATCCATCAATTAAGGCTAAGAATTATATTCACATTGAGGTAAGAACGAAATATTCGACTATGTCTTAACTTCCCTAAAATTCTTCCTTGATTGTAATAGTTGTCAGCTAATATCTTCCTTGATTGTGATAGTTGTCCGCTAATACTCCCCCTCAAGTTGGAGCATGTATGTCAAGAATACCCAACTTGCGAACAAAAAGATGAAATGATGCTTGCCCCAAAGCTTTGGTGAAAATGTCTGCCAATTGATTTTCTGTAGACACACATGCAGTCTTTAACTTTCCTTTCTCAATTCGTTCTTGAATCACATGATAATTATTCTCAATGTGTTTTGTTCTCTCATGAAAAACTGGATTGGCCATAATATGCAGTGATGCTTTATTATCACAATGTAAAATTGATGGTTGATTATGAATGACTCCTAAATCTTGCAACAAATAACGCAACAAAGTCAACTCACAAGTGATAGCTGTCACAACCCGGACCGGCCCGCCCGTGACAACCGCCACATACCCGGGTTAAGAGTATACGCGGTGCTCTTAACCCGACTATGTAAGGCTTACCAGCACCATCACATCACACACACATAAAACCAAAGTTTACGGGAATTTCTCGAAAATCGGACAGCACAACTGCTGTATATTGACTAGCCAAAATTTAAAAAAAAAACATCCTGCAAAAACCAAACAACACTCCATTGACCGAAGCCAACTATACCGCCTAACCTCCGCTCCTGGACCTCAGGTCCGCTCAACAGTAACACATAACTTCAATGTACTCAAACCAGTAATCAACCAAGCAAACCAATACATATATGAACATCAAATATTCATACATCCACACAGTATAACAACAATGGGTCAAGTACCCATGCTAAGACAACCTAGTGTCAAAATACACAACATACAACATAACTGTGTTCATGAGTCACTAGACAATCCAATACAACAAAAACAACGAGTGATCACCCACATGCGGTGTCCCCGAGGGTCAATATAGCCCGCACGATCACCGTAGCTCCCGACTCGACAACTAACCTGCATGGTTGGTTAAATGGAGGGGGTGAGTACACTATGTACTCGTGAGCAGGAAACATCATAAATATCAAATAG
>JANIMX020000295.1:1484773-1496707 GCA_024582655.2 Erythroxylum kunthianum | reverse complement strand
CAGACCCAGTCAGTATCTGAAGCTCCTGTTCTTCGTCACGACTGGCCTTTCACTGTCTTTCCCCATTTTCGACACTGGATTAACGAATACGGTACTCTTTCTTTGAACCTTACAATCTCAGGCTACTTGAGACGATCAATATTTGTGTCTGATGACCATTTTTGTGCAGGGAAAACGTTCATTTATTCAACTGGAAACATACACACGCTGTTCACCACAGACATTGACATGGTAAAGGAAATAATCGTTTGCTCGTCTTTGAGCTTAGGTAAGCCTTCTTATTTATCCAAAGATCGTGGACCGCTTCTGGGACTGAGCATTGTATCTGCAAATGGCTCAAATTGGGCTCACCAGAGGAAGATCATCGCTCCTGAATTCCATATCGATAGAGTTAAGGTAAAACAATCTCACTTCACTGGGTTTTTCTGGGTATTTGTCAGACAGTACGATTTTGATTTGGAGCATTTGAAATTCTTGATTGGAACTTTTTTGGTTGAAGGGTTTTGTAAGTTTAATGGTGGACTCTACAATCTCCATGTTAAGGTCATGGGAGGATCGGATTGAATCAAATGGAGGCGTTGCAGATATGAACATTGATCTGGACATGAGACGCTTGTCAGCTGATATTATTTCAAGAGCTTGTTTTGGGAGCAGTTATGAAAAAGGGAAAGAAATATTCTTAAAGCTTAGAAATCTTCAACATGTCATGTCCAAAGGTTTCATCGGGATTCCAGGATTCAGGTACGAATTGATTGAAAATTCCAATAAACCATCATCATAAGTACTTGATTCATTTAACTTCTGTTACTCTTTGGCGATCTGAAAAAACCAGACACATACCAACCAAGACTAATAGAGAGATATGGAAATTAGACAAAGAAATCCACTCAATGATACTAAGGGTTGTGAAGGAGAGGGCTGAAGGGAACTCAGAGAACGATCTCCTGGAAATGATACTTGAAGGGGCAAAAAGTGTCGAAAGTAACACTAAACCTGGAGACCTTCCAAGAAGTTTTTCTCTCAACAAATTCATAGTGGACAACTGCAAAGCTATATACTTTGCTGGTCACGAAACCACAGCCATCACAGCCTCATGGTGTCTGATGCTGTTAGCTACTCATCAGGATTGGCAAGCTCGAGCTCGTGCTGAGGTGCTCGAAATTTGTAAAGATGGCCTACCACCAGATCCTCGTATGCTTCAAAACATGAAAATTGTAAGTTTTTCTTGAGAATACAATTGAATTCCGGTTGAACAAAGACCCCATCTCATGACCTTTGGTAATGAAAATGGCTTTCTGCTTGAATCCACAGCTTACAATGGTTATCCAAGAAACTTTGCGCTTGTACCCACCAGCAGTATTCAGTTCAAGAATGACATTGGAAGATATGAAGTTCAATAACATTGTAATTCCCAAAGGAACGAACATTCAAATCCCAATATCAATTGTGCAGCAGGATGCTGATACATGGGGTCCTGATGCACACCAGTTCAAGCCTGAAAGATTTGCTAATGGAATCGTCGGGGCTACAGAGAGTCCACAGGCCTATATTCCTTTTGGCGGCGGTCCTCGAATCTGCGTAGGTCGACAATTTGGTATGACAGAACTGAGAGTGATTCTGTCGCTTATTTTAGCAAAGGTTAGCTTTACACTCTCACCGACGTACCAACATTGCCCTGCATTTCGGTTGGTTTTGGAACCTGGAAATGGAGTCAGTCTCCTTGTTCAGAGAGTTTAAGGTTTCCTAAAAAACGATTTCGAGTACCCTTTAAATCGAAGACGGACGTTGTAAGCATTCTAGTTATGCATCAAAATTGCCATTGAAATCCTTTAGTTTTCTGATAGTGATCCATTATATGCATGTGGTTGCTATGGGAATTATTACTTCCAGGAAGCTCAAGCACATAGTTTCGTGACTGTCAAGAGAATCAGGACAAATTTAGACATGGCGTTTCAAGAATTAGTCCTTATTAAACTTGGATCCAAGGCGAAGTTTGGTCCGAGCTTAAATCAACAAATTAAGTTTGATCGTTAAATTTCGGTTTAAAATTAAACCTAGACTTGGATTGATTTAGATAGTTTATCCTCAATCACAAAACACCATTGCTTTAGTTTTATGTTTAAGAAATAAATTACTTTAAATGATATTATTTTAAAACATTTCTTTGAAACGACGTTGTCTGAAATGATACAACGTATTCAAATTACACCACGCAAACCCAATCCAAATGTTAGATAAAGAAAACAAAGTGTAAAGTGTCTTTTTTGTAAAGGGACGGACTCAAGAATAAAGAGTTAAGAAAAAAACAAAAATATTCATTCTTGGTATTATATAATAAAAAGAAAATTTGTGGTTATTATATAATAATGTATAAATTATATATTTTAAATAGAATTTTAATTGTTGTATAAGTAAAAATATTCAAAAATATTTTTAATTATTTGAAACAATTTCATAATATAGATAAAAAAATCTAGGCGTTAGAATTCTAAAAGGAGGAAGATTTCTATATGTTCTTAATTTTCTGTAATTATTATTTGGTTCGTTTGTACATCGTATTAGACTCTGGATAGTATTAAATAGAAAAGATGTTTAATAATTTTTGTCCACGTAAGCCAAACATTGTTAACGTATTTCCTACTATACAGTGAAACGCGTAAAGCGCACGCTTTGCCACTCGTCGAGTTAAAGAGTGAACCCATGATAAATAGGCCATAGGGTTTCGGATTTTCTTTGTACCTTCGCATATCCTAGGGTTTAGATTAAGATCAACTAAAATTTGTCTCCGAATTAGGGTTTATCTGTTCAATTAGGGTTCTCGGAGAAGTCTGTTCTTTTGAATCGTAATCAAACCCCAAAAGATGCCTCCTAGAGTCGTGAAGAGAGGAGTGGCGGCAACAGCTGGCCAGAAAAGGACAACGAGAGTCACGAGAGGAGCGACAAAGCCTCAAAATCAGGTGATTGGAGATTCGGAAGAGGCACCAACAGTGGAGGAAAAGCAAGAAATTGAAGAAAAGCTTGGTGGTGACGAGCCCAAATTGGATTTGAATGGGTCGGCTTCTTTGAACAGTAAGTGTTTCTCGCTTCAAAGATCTAATTTTACTGGCTTCTTTAATTTGTGACCGAGTAGTTGATTTTGTTGAAAAGCATGCATATTTCGTGATTTTGACACTAATTAATGTTCTATTGGGAATTGTTATTTATCACTTGTAATGGACGTTAAGCGTTGGTTTCTAGGCTACGGTTTCCAAAGAAATATTATGATAGAAATCTCTTTGGTTATTATGGGGTATATAATTAGACGAGTGCCTCCATGTTTATCTGTAGTATATAATTAGGCGAGGGCGCGCAAAGTTATTTCTTTTCATTACTCATACCGTTCTTGTGATGCTCTGGGAGCTTTTTCATTCGATGTTGTGCATTAGGATGTAAAGGTATTTGTCGGTTATGGAGTAGGAAATAGGTCTGAGGTGGATATAATTTGGTTTTGTTTTTCGAACCCCTTGGGCTATCAAGAATTTGTGGGATAAATTTGATAGTGGAAAAATTTGAGATATCTCCTAAGATTGGAGATTATGAGTATTTCTTTACTGGTCTAGATCACCTGCCCCTTTTTTCTGGCAGATGAGGTTGATGAGCCCAAGGAAACTGTAGACGAATATGAAAAAGATGAGCGGTTAGAGCTTGATGATAATGAAACTGAGTATGAACCTGAAGAATATGGTGGGGCTGACTATGATGATAAGGAAATTGAACAAGAGGATATCCAGGAGGTGGAAGAAGAAGTTGAAGAAGAACCTGGGGAGGAGGATGTAGTTGAAGAAGAAGAGGCCGATCTGATAGTGGAAGAATTGGAAGAGGAGGTTCCTGAAGAACTTGAAGCTGAAGAGGATATTGAACATAGTGGTCAGGAGGTGGAGCATGCTGAGACTGACGATGCAGATGATGAGGACGACCACCATGATGTTGTGCAAGAGAGGCGTAAGCGTAAGGAGTTTGAGGTATTTGTTGGGGGTTTAGATAAGGATGCTACTGGGGATGATCTGCGGAGAGTTTTCAATCGAGTTGGTGAGGTTACGGAAGTTAGGCTCATGATGAACCCACAGACCAAGAAAAACAAAGGGTTTGCATTTTTGCGTTTTGCAACTGTAGAACAAGCAAAGAGAGCCGTGACTGAGCTCAAAAACCCAGTGGTAAACTTTGTCACGCCATATTTTGATTATAAAGTAAATATATTGGCGTTAAATGTCATCTCTTGGTGACTGCAATTTCAGATCAAAGGTAAACAGTGTGGCGTTACGCCAAGTCAAGACAGTGACACCCTTTTTTTGGGTAACATTTGCAAGTCATGGACAAAGGAAGCTGTAAGTAAATGGATTTGTATAGTCGATATCACATCAAGCCTTCTCTACTTGAATTTGGAAATGCAATATTCTTCATATTTTGGTAATTGATTCTCTTTTCAGTTGAAAGAGAAACTAAAACATTATGGAGTTGTGAATGTTGAGGATATAACGCTGGTAGAAGACAGTAACAATGAAGGAATGAATCGTGGATTTGCCTTTTTGGAATTTTCATCTCGTTCAGATGCCATGGATGGTTTTAAGCGTCTTCAGAAGAGAGATGTTTTATTTGGAGTTGATAGACCTGCAAAGGTTTCTTTTGCAGATTCCTTCATTGACCCTGGTGATGAAATCATGGCCCAGGTAATTACTTGTTAAGTTGTTCTATCTTGATTTTGGATTTTAGCTCTACAGAGATGAGTTGTATTCATCAGCTTGTATTTTTTTCTTGCACCACGGTAAGCGAAGAAGATTGTATCGCCATTAACTCAACAGTCAGAATGCGTTATGGGTGTATCATAGTTTGTAGATACCTCCTGGGCTGTGGTCCTTGTTTCACATATTTGCCACCATATTTTGTGTTCTTATTTTTAATTATTAATCGTATAACGCACATGATATTTGGAGTTTTTTAATACACATACCTGCCACTTATTCAATTCTCTAAATTCAGGTGAAGACTGTATTTATTGATGGTCTACCTGCTTCATGGGATGAGGATCGTGTTCGAGAGCTTCTAAAGAAACATGGAGTGATTGAAAAGATTGAACTTGCCCGAAATATGCCATCTGCCAAGAGAAAGGATTTTGGTTTTGTAACATTTGGCACACACGATGCTGCTGTAACATGTGCCAAATGCATTAACAATGTTGATTTGGGTGAAGGAGAAAACAAGGTTCAGTGATTGTTTCCAGCTTCTCTTTTTGAATCTTCTATATAGGTTATGATGTTGCTTCTTATCTATGAATTTATGTGATAGTCTGATATTGCATTTCAGGCTAAGGTTAGGGCCAGGTTATCAAGACCACTTCAGCGAGGGAAAGGAAAACATTCAAATCGTGGTGATTTTAGGTCTGCACGTGGGATTGGTAGGGCTGTCAGAGGTCCATGGATTCGGCCTGCCCCACATGGCATTCCTCCCCGTACAGCAAGAGGAGTGGGAAATCGTGTGCCGCCTTCCAGTGTGAAAAGGCCTGTTGGATTGAGGGATAGACGACCACATGTGATGTCCACGTCTGCAAGGAGCAGACCTCTGCCTCCACCACCTCCTCCTCCTAGGTCTTATGACAGAAGAGCACCTGGTATGCAACCATTCTGAATTGGTTATATTTGGAGATTTATACTGTCTGTATGAGGCGCCCCAAGTAAACATTGTTTTATTTGTATGGACAGCTCCTTCATATCCAAAAAGTAGCTTAAAGAGGGACTATGGTCGGCGTGATGAACTACCTCCACCGAGGGCCAGAGCTGCTGTCGATTATGGTTCTAGGGTTGTTCCAGAGAGACGCCAGTCTTATAGAGATGAATATTCTTCTCGCAGTTCTGGTTACTCTGATATTCCTAGAGGTACAGCTCGCACATCTACAAGGAGAGCTTATATAGATGACAGCTATGGTCAAAGGTTTGACAGGCCTCTTCCTAGTTATCGTGAAGGGCGACCTCGTGATTATGACCCTATATCCGGGTCAAAACGTCCATACACTGCAGTGGTTAGTTTTCTTCTTGGTATATATTGTTTCTTGATGCAAAATTCCTATCCCGTATCCTTGCTTAAATATGATGTAAGCAATTCTGACAATCGCTATGAAATTTTAGGATGATATTCCTCCACGTTATGCTGAGACTGGTGCCCGTCATTCAAGAGCCCGTTTAGACTATGAACTTGGTGCTAGTGCTTCTCACTATGGGGATGCATATGGGGATAGGTAAGTAATTTTTAGTTTTATTTTGTGTTCAATGTAAAGTGCTGTAGTCACTCATAATTGTGCCATCTGGTTGGTAGACTTGGGAGGTCTAGCAGCATGGGATATGGCAATAGCAGAAGTTCCATTTCAGGTCATGATTCACATGGATCATATGGAAGTCGTCAGGGTATGGGATATGGAGGTATATCTGACTTACTATAATTAGTGATGTGCATTAGGCTTTTGCCTAGCTACTAAATACTGTGTGGCTTCAGGTTCTTATTCTGGCAATGACGTAAGTGGAATGTACCCTTCAAGCTATGGTGCTGACTATATTTCTCGTGGGGGTGATGTATGAACTTCACATTTTATGATAAGAGATAATGTTCACAATCTATCTTTTGGCTGCTTATGGTTTATTTGTCAATGACAGGTTGGTAGTAGCTCATATTCATCAATGTATTCCAATCGTGGCATGAGTGGTGGT
This sequence comes from Erythroxylum kunthianum, assembly GCA_024582655.2. NCBI lineage: Eukaryota > Viridiplantae > Streptophyta > Magnoliopsida > Malpighiales > Erythroxylaceae > Erythroxylum > Erythroxylum kunthianum. Next base: position 1,489,973 of record JANIMX020000295.1, on the reverse strand, counting down.
GGCTACATGGGGAGTGGTGGTTCGGGATCATACTATTGATGTACGTCTGTACTTAAGTTGTTTCATTTTGGCAAAATGATTGGATGTTGTTATCTTTATGCTTTAACATGTTTTACTGGAGAACATGGTTTGTGAAGATGCCGCATCTTGTTCATTGCTAAGAGATGTGATTGGCTAATGAACCTACGGTCACAGTTGATTTATCTATGGTACAGATTCAAAATGACAGGCTGCTGTAGGATGTGGACCTAATTGAAGCTTGTGCTTATATTTGGAGCATTCTCGACAAAACTTAACTGCATCTTTATGGAAAAGTTGAGCTTGGTATTTTATGGTAAATAAGAGTCCTGCTTCTTCAAGCCTTTATGGATTGAAAGACTGGATATTTGGTCAAGTCTCAAGTTATGCTGTAAGGATTTGCCCACAAAGGGTTGGACAATGGAATCTTGGTATGGTTTGTATGATATTGACGTTTAATTTATCAGTAAAAGTCATATAACTTATGGACTTCAGGTCGAGATTATTCAGGTTGAGAAATTGAGGTTTTTTTTTCGTGTGTATGGTAAGGAACTTCAGACATTTTGATTCCCTCCTTCATTGGAAGGCATCTGGATGGGGTTGGATCATGGACCTAATTAGGCTTCAACAATGAGTTGCTAAAGCTTTTAGGAAAGAAATTTGGACACTGTCATAATAATGCAGATTCTTAACACAGTTATGTCCCATGCTAAGTATGAAAAGCCTGCAAAATTAATGGGATTTGATCATCATGGAATTTACTGCTGATATGATTGGCATTTGAAGCAGGGGTCACATTTAGACTACACGGAACCACAACCAGTATACTGTGCACAGTTGATTTTGACTTTGGGGAAAATACAAGCAGCTTCTTAAAACCTCGACCATGACTTCATCCTTTGTTGGTGATTTATCCTCCATAGAAATAAATCCCTCTTTTGTGTGTTTGCATTTAGTTTTAGTTGGAACTTGCTGGCAAATGACAAGGTTTTTTGTGGCCATGGAAGTACTTTTCCACCATTCTAAAACGACAATGCTTTAGTTGCATTGGTGTTGAGTCGTATTGGAAGCTAGGAATTCCAATATATTCAATGGACATAACCTTTGGTTTAAGTTCCAAACTGTTGGTGTCTGATGGAGTGAGGATAGTTCGAGTTTTGTGCTGATTTAAAGGTTTTGGACACGCATAAGATCTGCTAATCATAGATGCATTTTTTGGGTAGGTATGCAAAGAGGTAAGGAACCTTTCGTGGTATTTTTCATAGATGTCAAAATCATGTTGAGAGTTGGTATAGTGATACCCTTAAGCTTTTACCTTGAAGATTAATGTTATGTTTGGTGTAAAAGAATGGATTGAAGAAGATAATCACATTCGTGTTACCAAAATTTTCCAGATCCTGGACGGCTGGTCTTGAATCTTGACTGTATTGATTCTCTACTATGCCACTAGGGCTTGTCTTTGGAGTTTCTCGAGGGAATTGTACACTTTCTTAATAAAATTTCTAACTATTGTTTTCTGATTCGAACATGCTTATCATAGTCAATTATAACTCAAGGTTATTGCACAATTTAAAAGAAATAAAAAACAAATTTCACTATATCACTATTAATAGATTATAAAGGCTACTTTTTTAATTTTATTTAATTTTTTTAATTAAGTGATTAATTATTTAAAACTTAAATAATTTAGTTCAAAAATATTAATCTTTGTATTTTGTTTTATCATCAACAATTGATTATAACAAAAACGATTTCTAAGTATCGTCCTAATCTTAATTGGTTAGTAAATATCTATATATTATAGTGAAAGGTGGTTATAATAATTATTTTAAATTAAGTTTAAAAACGTTTTAAAAGATTATTTATTTAATTAAAATTTAAAAAAGTTTTATACTTTTAAATGTGTTTAGTATTGATAATACCGGAAATGGCAAACTTTGAGGCAGAGATGATTCAAGACAAGCTCTCGATCCTTGTTTCTTTACAAGAGACGAATATGGTAATTCCTTGTGTTTTCTTCACTCGATAAATACAAATAGTAGGAAGAGTAGACGTGTCGGATAACGATTCCTCCGAGCCCTGTAATTCCAAAAACTCTCAATATGAGCTATTCGCCAGAATATAACAGATCGATCACGTTATCAAGAATAAAAGGGGTTTGTGGGTGATTTCTGTGCCAGTAGCGCAAATGGGCAGTAGGCAGACCGATTCACAACTCGGTGGTTCCACACTTGTCATCCTTCTCTTTGTGGGTGCAGTGTCCTGCTTCATTGCTTATCTCTGCTTCTCTGTTGTGTTTCGACGAAGTTCTGTGGAGTCTGTGGGTTTTGGTATTGGTGAGTTGAAGAAGAATCCAGGAGAAGAAAATTAAGAGGATTGTTGCAGAGGGGTTGAACATATGGAGCTGTGGGATGATGATGTGAACTGGGCCTCTAACTTTAAGGGCATGGCCATTGGCTTGTAAGGGCATGTGTAGTGATGGGCATTGCTTGTGGATCTCAATTTGGTGAGGTATGATTCTCTCTTCTACTGGTATGATGGTATCCAGTTCAATTCTTGCTAGATTTCCTTCTCTTTTCTTTAATCTAGTAAGAAGAATTAATTGAACTCTGAGAATGTGATGTTTATAGTTTAGTTTGATTACTTGGACTCGAGGAGCATTTGAAATGTATTAAGCACATCGGATGATTGTCGGTTTTGATTAGTGCTGGCTGAAGAAACAGAAGGCCTCCTTGGCCCCTGCCATGCGAGACTCAGGCAATCATGTCATGTGGACTTCTGGTCTAGTTTTTGGAAACAGAGTGGTATAGTTTTAACTGTTCTATATTTCTCCATAACTTCAAATTGAACATGGAAGCACCACAAAACCTGAAAATGAGCCACAAGATTTCTTTATCCCTCTTTATTTGAGCTATATGATGGGAATAAATAAATATCCTCTTTCAGGAAAATGACTCAAGAAGATCATAATCTTTATTCCTGCTATGTGGAAACAAACCATAGGATTACTGATCCTAACTAGAGAATAAGTATTTGCGTCCACCAAATTCAAGTTAAGAGCAAACTTTCTTGCTTTGCGGTCATGGAAATATATTACTTTAGTGTTATGAAGAAGAAATCAAAGATATCTTTCAACTTTGTCTATATAGACCAAAGGAAACTTACATGAACTGTCAGCTCTCTGTTATAGATATTGGTTAACCATATAGTTTCCTTATTGTTGTCCTATGACTGAAAGGTGTAGGACAAATTCTTTGTTTGACAGAAGTGTTCTTGGACAGATTTATATATGTTGAAACTGTGATGTGTTTCTGTATTGAATAGAATTCGTCTTTTTATCCATTATGATTTTGTTGCTTACCATGAATTGTTTCAGTAATTGATTTGTGAATATTGTAAACTAATGTATACTTTTCTCGTAGTAGGGTATCATTCGGCTGCAACCAGATTATGGGGTGCTACATATTAAAGTAAGTTGGTTTGTTAAATCCTTTTGTGCCCAAGGCCTATTTTTCTTATGAGATTCAAGTCAACCATGTGCTTCAGTTACCTTACTGAACATCTTCCACTAATCTGTTACTGTTGTTGATTGAGATGGTACAGAGCAGTTCGTACTTTCAACTACGAATTATAGTGTTCTGTTCTGTCTGGAGACCTCTGTTTCACATACGTTTTTGCATTATTTCTTTGTATTTTGCGTCCCATTCATGAACATAATCTGCCAATAGGATTACTTACTTGCTAAGCTTGTTTGCTATTATAACCTTTCTATTTAACACACCTGTGCCATTGGTCCAAAGGCATGGAACTAAAGATTGACACACTTTTTCTTGCATTTTGACTTGTGAATCTTTGTAATCGCAGCTTTTATGGTTCTAATCTTGTTATCCTGCATTTTAGGGCAGGGAGAAGGAGTTGTAACAATTCAAATAGAATTGGATAATCAAGTTTTGATTCTTATTATCATCTTAGCCTCTTGAGGAATAATGTAATTGGCAATTCTAGTGTGCTGAAGAACAAGCTTTGTCTTTTTCACGTTTCTAAAGCACTAACCCAGGTTTATTTCATTGTGATACTTCATGTCTGCAGCTATTGCCTGATTGTGCTCCACACTCTATTTCTTTTATCATTGAAATGTTGAAGCTGAGTCATTCCGTGGGTTGCCAATTTTATCGTGCAGAAAGCCGAGGACAGTCTTGGGATTCAGATGAAAACCATGTCCAACATGTAACTCGATCAATACCATCTCTTGTTCTACCTCTGCTTGCTGTATATTCCAGTCCAACATATATGAGTCTGCTCATCTTAAATTATATGTTTGTGTGCAAAGGTATACAGTGTTAGTCGTAATAGCCATAAAGACCACTGAAATGATAACCACCCAGTCAGCTCCATAAGAGTTGTATGGTTGGCTCCGTAAAGTTGACCGTTAAATTACAGATTCGTCAATCTTATTGCAGGCTTCATTTGGCCCCCCATTTGCACTTATTCAAGGGAGACTGCAAGCTGTTGGGGTAATTATCAAGAACATATCAGCAGAATTCTGTCCAACTATAAGAAGAGGTTCGGTTGCATGGATTGGCTTTGGCCCAGAATTCTTTATCAGCTTAGCAAATAATGAGTGGAAAAGGGCTTACACGATCTTTGGTTATGAACTACTTGAAGACATAGGAGTTGCAGAGAAAGTTGCTCAGCTTCCCATCAGATGGGAGCTATGGGGCAATAGGAACGTTGGTGTCTTGGAAAAACATATTCCCCTGCGGTTTGGAAGAATGAAGACAGTAGCGGGCTCGTCAGGATCTTAGATTTGTTTGTATATAATCGTGTTAAATGTAATAATTCATTGTTCATCATTACCCCTTAAAAAATAAAATAAAATTGTTCATCATTTACTAATGAGAAGTCACTACTCATTATCCCCACCAATTTTCTTGACAGTCACTTATTGTCCATGTTTCTATCTCAACGTACATGGTAGGAATTGATTAGAACAACATCCATTAGCAGCGATAAACACAGACTTGGTGATGGGCACAATTTCCTTTAAAATTAGATAGGCCTAGTGAGTTGAGCGAATGTAAAGAGGACAAATATATGAGTTTGATATAGTTATGCGTGATAGAAAGTATAACGGGGATCCGTGGCGCAATGGTAGCGCGTCTGACTCCAGATCAGAAGGTTG
>JANIMX020000295.1:1113268-1130324 GCA_024582655.2 Erythroxylum kunthianum | reverse complement strand
ACTGATAATTGGGAATCATCGTTGTCGTGTTAATTCATAACTCGATTAACCTGATTTAAATTATACGATAACAGAACTGTTTGATATCATTTATCAAATAGTTGAATCAGGAGTTGTTTGGAGTTATCTACTCCTTCCAAACGTTAAAACAAACAAGTTGTAAATCATTTCAACATTTTTATAATTAAACCGTCCAAATCAGTTAGAATTGTTAATTATTGCTAGGGAGGGAAGCGAAATTCTTCTTTTAAATTGAAGAGTCTGGTTTTTGATCGCTGGTGATTGTGACTAAATGCGGTGGAAACGTAGGTTTTACGTTTAAAGTATTTGAGATATACGAAGACAAGGACGACGACAGGTGCGTACGTAGTCCGTCGCGTAACTGTCCGGACTCCGAGGTGGGATCTGGAGTTCGATGTCACCGAGACTCGGGTTTCAGTTTCCGGATTACAACTGATCAATCAAACTACTTTTACTATTACTATTACTCACAATTTCCTATGCTGATTGTACAACTCCTGACGTCAAAAGCTAACACCTTAACACACACACACACCCTACTCGCAAACTTATCTTAAACATCGCCTGATCATCAGGGATGATAAATCATAATCTGGCCGTCCAAAAAACTCGAACTCTTAACCGTTTGATTTTAAATATTTATATCAATTTTAAAATCAAACGGTTCGGATATATTTGAAAATGTCCTAAGGTAGATCATACTCGATCCATTGTCATCTCTACTCATCTCGTATTATTTTACTGTATATAAATAAAATTCATAACTACTATCTTTTATTTAATATATAAAAAATTTATAAATTATAAAATTATGAGTTTTACTTAATTTTAAAAGATTAGTCCGTCATTAGATTTTATAGTGGACGTATTATTTTTGTGAAACATTAAAAGTTGAAATATTTTAATGTCGCTTTTTAAAATTTAAACTTGTATTATAAAATTGATTTTTTTTATAATTGACTTTTGTAAATAACATATATTATTTTAAGAAATGTATAATCACTTTGAATAAAATTACGTAATAATTGGTTAATTAATTAATTTAAAAATTATTTACGAGTAAATAATTTAGATTTAGTGAAAAACTTAAACTAATTAATGTTGGAAATAATGGATATTAAGGTAGTTTGAAACATAATAATTTATTGATTAAATTGGACATTTGAAATCCAATTCCCTCGGATTAGGGGCGCACCCACACGACGTAGGCAAAGCGAATGTCCGGACAGATTGGGTCGCCCATGAGCTGATTAATTTTTATTTCTCAACGGACCCTACCTTCGATCCATTAATCACAACAAAAACATAATTCTCTTATATAGATACATGTTATTCGCGTCAGTCGAAATAACACACTACAACGCACTCTGAAATCGAAACTCTCTCTCTCTCTGTATCGTTTTCGTTTTCTGGTGATATAAAAGGTACGGTTCGGTTCGTGTCTTACGCTATTGTGCTGCAGTGCGAGCCTATCGTTGTTATATTATGAGAGATCAGATGTCCGCGTTTCTCAAGTACCGAGGAGATGATGAATTTGTCTTAAGAAAACTGTTTCGACATGCTTCAACGTCTTTGTTTCGATTATTTCTTTTCTATCAAGTTCACGATATATTAATTCTTTCTGTTTTCGATTTGTTTACTGTTTTATTATTTCTGTTCTTTTGGATTATACGTCGATTGATTTATCAGATCTATCAATTTATTTATCGGATCTAACAATTAATACTCCATTATTATAGTGACTGATTGGAGAAGACTTAAATTATTATAAATTAAAAAACATTTAATTGATTGAGGAGATTTATTCCTAAATTACTCAATTAGTTTAATATACATTAAAATAATTATTTATAGAAAAAAAGAATATTGCGTGGACCATCATAACAACTTGGAGGAATGTTGACTTTAATACATTGAAGCAATATTAGAAAGCTGAATTATACTTTCCTTTAAACAGGGGTTTTGGTTGATAAAGGACTAACGAACCATAACTTGGTTGCAGTGGGTCCGATGAAATAGGACCATGTCTAGATCCCGACCTTGTTCTAGTGACTCTACTCACATGTGACAACTAACTTTCAGTTACTTAATATAGAAGCTTCAATTACAATGGAAAGTAGGAATAACAAGGATTGCTTGTATGGATGACAATGAATCGGGTCGGATCTAAATACAATGGAAAGTAGGAATAGCGAGGATTGTTCGTAGGGATAATAATGGGTCAAGGCCGAGCCCGAGTATGATGAAAAATAAGAATAGCAAGGATAGCTCGTATGGATGATAATGGGTCAGAGCCAGCCCAAGACTCAATCGAACCTGAGACAACAGAGTTTAAGCTTGAGCTTGACCTAATCTTTAAGACTGTGTATTATTGGACCTCCTCTGATTTTATATATTAATGAAATTTTTACTGGTGTTGTTGTTGTACTGTCCCAAATGAGTTCGGACTTGTAAAAAAAGGTATTGGATTCGGTACTGGGCCTTGGACTGAAGACTGGAACTTCAGCCCAAAGTCATTCCTGGTTCTGATGAAATGCTTCCTTTCAAGTATCAACGCTAACTGACAGAACAAGAAGGCGGTGTCTGACGGTTAGCCAACAGAGCCTGACACTGACGAATCTAAATAGCCTTGTACTTGTGACCCTTTTCGATAACGTTGTACAGATATACTGGATAAGGTTCCCATTATTATTATTTTCCCCACAATTCCAGATTCTTATGTTTTAATTAGTTAATTAGTTAATTTTAATTTATATAAGTTTATAAAAAATTGATTAATTTAATTTTTTTATAAATTAATTAATAAATTGATTGATTTTTAACAACAAAAATTATCAAACTAAATAAAACCAAAAAAATTAAAAATCGAACAAAAAAAATAGCCGCTTTAAGGTTTTCACCGGTAAACTGATCGAACCGGCTTAATTTTTAAAACATTGGTATTAATTTTTAAGTGAAATTGAAAATTTAATATAGAATAATTATTTTATTATTTATGAAAAAATGCACCCTTTAATTTTTTAATTTATAATTCAAATTCAATTCAACCTATTACCATGCCTAATTTTACTGTTTGTTCCTTAAAGCAAAAATATTAATAATCCATTATTTCATTTTTCTCTATTATTAATAACCCATTATTTCATTTTTCTCTATCCCGTCAATAATTCTTTTTTTACTTATTTTTAAAGGAACAATTTCTTAGTCAAAATAAAATATTAGATAAAAACTCAATTATTTCAGATATAAGAAAATATACTAGTACAAAATATATTTATTAAATTTATATTAAATTTAAAGAATTTTACTAATTTAATTATTTTTAATATATCACTACATAAAGGTAATTAATTTAGAGACCTTCTTTATTAACAAAATTAGCTCAACTCAACTTGATTCAAAGTTAACCGGTTGAGTTTGGACTGGTTAAATGTTGGGTCGGGCTCGAACTTTGTGGCAAAACTGAACACGTTAATTTAATTTAATTTTTTAAAATGATATTTTTTTATTCTTTATATTTTTTAAAAATCAAGACTAAACCACGGTATTTGAAAAGTAAAACTAAAACAATAACACTTTAGATGGTCCAAATGACTTTGAATTGTTCAATTCAATTTCAATTGAGTTTGGAATAAGAACTTATTAAAACTATCCTTAATCACATTTCGACTAAATATAAAATTTGAAAAAGATGTAAGAAATTGTCTAAAATAAGGAATATTAGTTGTGAGGGCGAGCTTTTGAGCAACTAATAATGTTATTCCTTTATAATTAGCAGGTCAATGGTTTGAGTTACAGAAACAATCTATTTGTAAAAAATTTAAAGGGATGATTGCGTATAATTGTTAACCCTTGTAAAGCAGAGAGAATAAATTTATTGTGTTGTAAGGAATACCTGTGTTCAAATATGAGATAAGCTAATGATAATAAAATTAATTCTATATGATTCAAAGTCAATCAATCATAATTAATTTAACTATAAAATAGACATCGAATAATTCAGATTTAAAGTACGAGTAGAATGATATAATTTGGCTATAAATGTATTTAACTATAAATATATTATGTCAATTGCGTCCTATAAATACTAGGTATAAATATGAGAGAAGATGACAAATGCAATCAAATAAATTCTTATTTCTCAATTCTATCGCTTTTAGTTTTACTTTTCTTTTTCTTTTCCTTAATCCTTTCACATTTTCACACTAAATAATGTCTATAGTAGTTTAAGAACCCGCAAACTAGAAGACATAATTCATCTTCTAATGTTATTGACTGATAAGGGAATCACTGTTATTCATATTTAGTCGAGGTGACGTTCAAATTGAACTCAACGGATAACACATTTATATATGGGCAGTTCAGGGATATTGGCTGGTTTATGCAGCTCTCATTAGATTACATTTATCAAATTCTACAACTTCCTCCATTTTAATCTTTGAGATGAATTCATAATCAACCCCATGTAAATGAGTTCATTCGCTTTTAGTCACTTTTTGATGAAAAAACGTTTATAGCCGCTCAAACAAACTTATTACATTTATACTCAAATTTAACGTAAGATGCCTAAACTATCATTAAAATAAAAAAAATGAAAATTTGGATTTAATCGCCCGATTAAACCCGGAATCGGGTTTAATCTCATCGGGTTTCAATGGATCATCCCCGATGAAACTCGAAATCATCTTCTTCGTTTAGATTAAACTCGGAATCAGGTTTAATCTCATCGAGTTTCATTGGGTCATCCCAAAAAATTGTCTTCTTCGTTCAGATTAAACCCGAAATTGGGTTTAATCTCAACGAGTTTTATTGGGTCATCCTCAGAAATCGTATTCTTCGTTTAGATTAAACCCGGAATCAGGTTTAATCTCATTTGGTTTAATCTCATCGGGTTTCATTGGGTCATCCCAAAAAATTGTTTTCTTCGTTCAGATTAAACCCGGAATCTGGTTTAATCTCATCGGGTTTTATTGGGTTATCCTCAGAAATCGTATTCTTCATTTAGAATAAACCCGATTCTGAGTTTAATCTCATCTGGTTTAATTTCACCGGGTTTCATTGGGTCATTATCAGAAATCGTCTTCTTTGTTCAGATTAAACACGGAATCGGGTTCTATTGGGTCATCCTCAACAAAACCCCAAATCGTCTTCTTCGTTTCATCCTACAAGATTTCTTATCATTTGGAGCGTACCGTTGCAATGAATGAAAAATGGAAGAAGAAGTTTCAATGGAAATTCTAGGTACGATTGATGTAAAAACTTGAAAGACCAAAGATGCAAAAATCTTGAATGTAGGAAAGAAGAATGGTAAATGAAGCGTTGTAGAATGAAATAAGACGTTAATAATAGAAGAAAAATGATGGAAGACAAATGTAATCGTAAATGAGCATAAGAACAATGTGAGTTTTTTAAATTTTAATGTTAGTTTAAGCTTCTTACATAAAAAATTGAATATAAGTATAATAAATTTATTTGAGCGGCTATAAATATTTTTTCACCAAAATGTAGCTAAAAACGAATTTTAAATTTTAAATATTATTATATTTAACAATTTCCATTTAATCTTTAATTTTTTTTCGGTGCCCTGTACTAATATCATTTTGGCTTAAGAACTTGGTAAAGAGATGCCCAGAAATAGAGATGCGCGCTCTAATACCAAATCGACTTGCACTTGCGTTTGATGATATATGTAGACGACAAGGATCTGTGAATTTGTTGATAGCTTTGATTTTGTAGATTACTTCCAAGGCAATCTGGCATCCTAGAATAGGTCGGTCCTCCTGTATATATACATTGTAATCCAATCTTAACTAGAATTCAGCACAGTGTCCTACTCTATCTCTGCATCTCTTTGCCTCTGCACAACTTTCCTTTTCGTCGCCTTCATAGCAAGACCGTCCCATAGTTTCCAACCCTATTCACCTTCTCGGGAAAGAACATGAATCCAATGGAGTCAAGTTTGGAGGTTTTGGTACCAAAACCAATACCCAAGATCGTGTTCAAGTTCAGTGCCGGTAAACTGATAAACCCAAGTGATCAAAACCCGGTTATCTCAAAAGCTCCCGGCAAGAACTCGTCGATCCCCGAGAGTGAGAACGAGATACAAAGACCCGAGACACTTGAAAAGAACTCTAAATCCCAAGTTGAAAGGAAGAGGAACGTGTCGCCGCCGGAGGCTGAGAAATCGAAGTCGAAGAAGCGAAGGATGACGGTATCACTTGAACTCTCGGAACAAAGGATTATCTCTGATGTACTTGCTATGACAGAAGGGAAGCCGTCGAGAAGATGCAAGAAGGACAGGAGCTTGGTGGGTATGATACACAATCACTTCACTCCTGGTGGGATGTTCGCTTCCAAGAAAGAGTTTTATCCTCACTCGTTTCCACAGTTTATGGATACCGTCTTACATGCTGGTGATGACTGATTCATTGTTATTGTTTTTAGCCTTTTCTTATCCAACCAATGTACGGTACCTAGTGTATGTTAGCTGGTTTGTTAATCTGGTTTCTGCAACTGTTCATGATTTTTGTACTGATTAAAATTTTATATATCATTCAACATTAGTAGACTTTAACCTATTTAATATTTATGACCATTTACTTTACTGATATTAACTAAATGAAATTTTATGCATTTAATTAGTATTTTTATATTTTAACTAATATTATAAAATTATTTTAAATAACAAATATAATAGACAGGATCCACACTTTATTCTAATTTTTTTAAATAAATTAAAAAATTTCAAAACAGATCAAATGGAATATTTCAGAACATGTCAAAATTGGATCTTTCATCTTATAGAAACCAAGAATTGGGGATAATTTATCAATCAAAAAGTCATGTAAAAACTGGTGCAAAGGCAAAATTCATCTACTCCTGAAATCCCTGTTATTACATGGCTTATTATGCAGCAACTTGTGCTGGTGCTGGCATATATGATTCCAATATCAACTGTGTTTGAGAGGGTTGCGTGAATTGGACAATTAGATAAGTGTATTTCCATTCCTTGTCCACTTTGTCTTTGAACATCTCAGCAAAAACTTTCCCAGCTCCATGAGGTCCACGAATATAAAAACTTATCTACACTCAACCAAAAGAAAATTCCAGGTTAGTTATACAATTCCTGCAAGTCCAGTTTCCTGTCAGGATGTTTTGGTAATGTTTGGATGAACCCTGAAACTTGGGGGAGTTCACTCTTATGACTCTAGTACATGAGGGAAAGTGTTACTTCTAATGAACCCTTTTGTTTCAGATGTTACCTGGACGTGCTCTACACCGTCTTCATCGGTGAAGACTTTGTTGGAGATTCGTTGACGAGCTGCACGATTTCTGCTTTCCTGACCGTAACCTGTAATAGGGGATCCAATCCTCACCCTAACCTGAAACAAAGAAACAGAATCCTACATGAGCTGCAAAATAGTAATAAGAACGTTAAAAGGTACAAAAAGATAGATCCAATGGAACTTGTCTCACATAGCCATGTTTCTTTTAAAACAAAAGCGTGAAAGAGTGACAAACCATGTACATAGTAACAAATAATAGTTCACTGATATTCAGTCCATATAGAATCTCCAAGTCTCAAGTTGTTGCCTAGAATTTAACATTTTGAATAATATTCCAGCTACGAACCACCTATGTGCACGCGCAGCAGTCACAGGCCGGAACTAGATGGCAAATATTGGTCCATCTAGTTCATCATACGAATTTATATTTAACGTACTTCCTCACAGCTTACAAAAACATATTTCCTATACCAAAAGCTTTGATCTCAAGAATCTTCAGTGAGGGGGTGAAAATCAACAACTAATCATCAAAACCACTTGCATTTATGCAGTTCCCTAACACTATCACTTCTTATGTTAACTGAGTTTCTTAGTTAATGTTCACAATGTGGAACTGCATTTAATGGAATGCATTTCTTCACCAACCTGGCTCTCATCTTGAACCCTTTTCAGGGCCTTGTTGAAAATCTTGTATCTACAATAGATTTTATATCAGTTGAACAAAGGAATGCGAATGTTCAAATATCAAAGTTTGAAAAATATAACTTGATTAGAAGTCAAATCTTACTCTTTTGGTTGAAATATGAGCTCCTTAAATACAGCATAACCTGCAGCGGCCGCAACTCCAAGTCCAGCAAGAATTATAACGCTGTAGGAAGCTCCCTCTGTAAATGTCACAGGCTTCTCGGGGATATTATACGTAGGAGCATCAAAAGGATCCTCAACAGTAGATACGTCTTTTCTGGTCTGTATGTGGAAGTAGGGTAAAATTAGAACGACTGCTAGAAATAAGAGTACATAAGCAAGCACACTATCCTTGTAAGACAAACAATAAAACAGCATTAGTTATCTTAGATCACATAGACCTTGTTTGAAGGATGTGATTTGATTCTCACTTAAAATAAACTCTAAATTATTTGCACAAATTCACATAACTAAAAAAACCTTCAAATTCAAACCTCAGATGGAGTTTCACCGTCTTTCTTTGAAGCTTTTGATGCAAAGGATCTAGCAAAGTAAGGATTCGTGTTGCTCAATGTATGCTTTTCCAGGTGTTCAAACAGTGATCTAGATCTAACCATGCAGTCCCTACCAAACTCCCCACCAGATGGAACACGAATTCCTGCCAAAATATTTCATTAATCCATAATTATGGACGAAATTCACCAGTAGAAAGTATAGAGCTAATGTTTGGGGCATCTGAACATGTGTTGTTGCAAGCAAACATATATCTAGCAGACACTACCACCTACTAGTCCATCACTCCATCTTAACCTAATTCCATTGGGATTTTCATTTAAACTCCCCAAGCAATCACATGTCATAACGTTCATCTGAATACATCCTTTAAGAAACCTCAATAGCTGCATCTAAAGATGATTCCTTGCATCAAGCAACAGGAATAAGCTAGCTGCAACAAAGTTTCTCAAGAACAAGAAGCAACTTTTGGAGCTGCAAACCAAATTAGAGAGCCATAAGAAGCAAAGTTGCGTAGAATCACTAACCATTAACTCGAACCATTTCCTGCAAAGCAAAAGAAGAAATTGACAACAAGAGGAGTTATTCACTCACCTCTTTATGTAAACAGACACAACAATATACTAAATAAAACGTACCCTTCGAACAGAATTGCCGATTGCAGTTCTCTGTATGGTTGCAAGTGATGAAAACGCAGCCAAACCCAAGTCAGTTTCAGCCTTTAAACCACTTTGGGACCTCAGAAAACCAGTAAAGTTGATCCTGAGGGACATTGTTAATCTTCTAATGTTGCTCGTCATCAAGCGAACTAAAGAAATATACACGAATGCAACTGAATCTCCAACAGGAAGTGAGTTATTATATGAAGATTGTCAAAGTAATGAAAATGATAAAACCCCAGATAGTGGAATTGGGAGTTTATTCAACTACGCTACAGAAAGACCAAGAAAGAGAAGAGTCGACGGTGGCGTTAACCCAAAAACCCAAATTGGGGTTTCATCGCAGACACGTGCGATTGAAGGCCTCACGTACAAGAAACCCGAGAACGCATTAAGATGGGCTGTTTACACACGTTGAGCCCTGGAAAAGTTAAATGTTCTTTTGGGTTGGGTTCTTGAAGCCCAAGTTAAATTACACCCGCATGTGTTTGTTGTATTGCCCCACTGAAACGCAAGAGGTGTTTAGCTGCTAGAGATTAGAGGCGAGAGAGACGAAGAAATCGCAGCTAAAAAACAAGCAAACCTTACACACACAGATAGAAGAGCAACAGAAGAAGAGAAGAGAAAAGAAGGAATTTTGTTGAACCTTTGTATTGTTTGCTTGTTGCTTCGTCTCGTGTCGACGCTGCCTTCTTCTTGCAGCTGCTTATTTAACTTCCTTTCCTGTAAGTGCTCTATCTCTTCATAACTCACTCAACACACATAAAATTAACACAGCACGCTTCTGTAAGGCATAGGCTGTGACTTGTTACGGGAACACAGAATATAGCTTTTTCTTTAGATTTCAGGCGCCAAATATGAGAGACGCGAGAAAAGTGGGAACCATTGAGACCCCACTTGTTTTGCTTAGTCGGAAGTGGCATTTTTATTTTGCTTGGAAATGTTCAAATACGAAGGAGTGATGTGATTGTTATTCCCATTTTTTCTTTTGCATTATCAGACTCTAGAGTGTTTGTTGAGAGGCTGTATATGTAGTGGACTCTGTTTTCCCTGTTTCTGATTGCTTCATCTTCGATTGATCTCTTGTAGCCTGTTTTATAGGTTGAGAATTTACTTGGTAACATGTTAGTTATTCCGTTATGCTGATTGTCAATGAATTAGTTGTAGTTTGGTTCTTGTTCTGATTGTTTCTTTGGAATTGTTTTATGTTCCATTGCAGATGGCCAGATGGGATGAGATTCTGTCCCTTCCAGTGCAGAATCCTCCATCTCTGGAATTTTCTGCAGCTGATCTAGTGTGGTCCAAGGTCGAGGGCTGGCGTGATAATATCGATAGACTCTCTCTTATCCCCTTTGCTAGGGTGGATGATTTTGTAAGGGGTGAATCGGCAAATAAAGACTGCCCGTCAAGATTTCATGTGGAAGCAAGGCGACGCCGTCCTCCACAGGCACCTTACAAACAAAAAGTTGATGGCATCCTCGAGTACATTTTGTAAGTTGCAATTTGTGTTATTTTGTAGCTCTCCATCTAACACTCTGGGATCCTAAACTTCAAGTGATATAACCAGTCTATTTGAATCTCTAGGTATTGGTGTTCTTTTGGTCCTGATGATCATAGAAAAGGTGGTATAGTACGACCTAGTAGGACAACCTATGTACCAAAGAAGAAAAATGCTGGTCGACCAAATACTAAGAGAGGTTGCACCTGCCACTTTATTGTTAAACGTTTGATTGCTGAACCAACTGTAGCTTTGATCATTTATAATCAGGACAAGCATGTGGATAAAAAAGGGTTACCATGCCATGGACCACAGGACAAGAAGGCTGAAGGAACACGTGCAATGTTTGCCCCCTATATTTCTGAGGATCTGCGTCTGCGTGTTTTGTCTTTACTACATGTTGGCGTCTCTGTGGAGACTATAATGCAGAGGCACAACGAATCAGTAGAGAAACAAGGTGGCCCATGTAATCGGGACGATCTTTTGACTCATAGGTATGTGCGGAGGCAGGAAAGGAGCATCCGTCGGTCTACTTATGAGCTGGATGAAGATGATGCAGTTAGTGTTAGCTTATGGGTGGAAACGCACCAAAGTAGTGTATTCTTTTATGAGGATTTCTCAGATTCAGATCCTTTGACTTTGGGAATTCAAACAGAGTGGCAGTTGCAGCAGATGATTCGGTTTGGCAATCATAGTCTCATGGCCTCGGATTCAAGGTTTGGAACGAACAAATTGAAGGTTTGTCCTTTTGGTGTACATTTAACACTTTTGAATGTCATCATAGTTTCTAGGCTCTATAAGCATGGCAAGAGCTAACTTTTTTCTTTGGTTTCATTTAGTATCCCATTTACAGTCTTCTGGTCTTCAACTCGGACAACAAGGCCATCCCAGTGGCTTGGATAATAACGCCAAGCTTTGCAGATTCAAATGCTCATAGATGGATGAGGGCACTCTATAACCGAGTTTGTAACAAGGATCCTACATGGAATCTGGCTGGATTCATCGTGGACGATCCTTCAGCAGACATCATTACTATCAGGTTCACGGTTAACCCTTTTATCTACTATGATTTCTACTATGATTTCAAGGCCTCTAAGCTTGCATAATGTTCTCTACTCTTATTTTCCTTTCTTTCCTTGTATATGATACTTGATTAACCTTTTTAGAGCCATTAGGGTTCAAGGTTTGGTTGTGACTATATAATGTGTCTATTACATTTAGGTGTTGGCAGTGTGCAGCAATGGCTAAGTAAGCGGTTGAGGCTGCTTCTGGAAAAAAGTATTTCAATAGAGTTGCTAACTTTTCTGCCTAAATAATCCTTATACTTTTCATCTTTCTTTTTCCTTTCATTTCAATGTGAAGACAAGAGTTGCTTATTGCTATGGGTAGTTCTAAGAGCGCAATTTTGCTCCATTTGGACTTGGGCAGTTCATGGATGTTGGCTGGTTTATGCAGTTCACTAGATTATATTGATTAGATTCTAAAGCTTCCTCCATTTTAATCTTTTCATTCTTCTCAGGGATGTTTTCCAGTGCTCTGTACTAATATCATTTTGGCGGGTACGCCATCTGTGGCATAAGAACTTAGTAAAGAGATGCCCAGAAATAGAGATGCGCGCCCAAATATCAAATCGACTTGCACTTGCATTTGATGATATATGTAGAGGACAAGGGTCTGTGAATTTATTTGAGATTTTTATGGAAGATTTTGTTGATAGCTTTGATTTTGTAGATTACTTCAAGGCAATCTGGCATCCTAGAATAGGTGGGTCACCTTTCGATTCATCTTCTTTTCAAGTTAGTTTACTTTGTCCTAAAAGCAGACTCCTAGATTTTTTCTTTTTCCCCTATGGACATCATTATCAAGTACCTGAGGACAACTAACTGGTGTGAATCGTTCTTTTGTGGTAAACCATATCTGTGAATGAAATTGATTTGCTTCCTAGTTTAACCTGCCATATGAGATTTTCTATTGTTAGAAATGAAACATTAAGAATCATATTTCTTTTGTATCAGGGAGCTGGGTTACTGCATTAAAAACTCTGCCCTTGGCAAGTCAAGAAATGTGTGCAGCAATAGAATTTTATCACAATCAATTGAAGGTCAGGTTGTTGACTGAGAAAGATCCCAGTGTTTATCAACGTTTAGATTGGCTGGTTTACAAGTTGGGTACAAAAGTACACTCCTACTTCTGGCTTGACGAGTACTCTGACAGAGATGATTTTGCAAGATACTGGAAAGATGAATGGGTGACTGGTTTAACATCTTGGCGCAAGGCACTGGAAATTGCAGACTCGGATGTCATCGTGGAAAATAGATGTGCAAAAGTTACCGACCAGGTCAAACGAGATAAATTTCACATGGTGTGGAACCCGGGATCGGAGTTTGCTATTTGTGGTTGCAGTTGGGCAGAAATGGGCAACTTGTGTGAACATGTGTTTAAAGTTATTAGATTATATCGCCAAAAGGGTTTTCGAAAGCCATCTATTAGCCTATTTCAGTACAACAAGGCCTTGATCGATATGCTACTCTGTCCACCACGTGACTCTTTGATTCGTGATCATGCTGTTTCTCTCTCAGTTTCTGTGCAAAAGCAATTGAGTGCTCTAGTTAATTTAGATACCTGTAAGACAGCGGAAGATAGCAATCAAAAACAAGCAGTGAATCTTGTTGAGTGTGAGATAGGTAGGTCAGATTCTGCACATGAAGATAGAGGGTTTCCTTGTAAATCTCTTCCCACAAATGAGGATCCTTTACTTCGTGACGAGAACAGACCTGTCTGTGGAAGAAAAATCGTCGACTCTGAGATGGACGTTGATCCACCATCCATCTATAGTTCTCCTCTTGTTTTAGATTCTGTGAACAAGGTCACATCTGATGATGCCTTCCCAGCAGATGGGAACAGGACCACTGATGATGCAGCTACTGACGTGAGTTTAACTCTAACCTCGGAAGACAGTATTTTGACGGATCAAGTCGGAGTAGCACAAGGCAGTGCAATGGATGTGGAGCCATTTTCAAGCCCTCAAGCAGAAGGTACTTATAGCGCAATGGACGTAGAACCATTTTCAGCAGGAGATACTCGTGAAGAATGCACAACTATTAACAGGGATATTACCTCAAGCAATAACCTAGAGGCATTGGCAATTGCTAGCATGGCAGATGCCAGTACTGTGTGTGATACCTCTCTTTCTGCATCCAATGCCATTGAATCACAAAGGATCGATACTGTCAGAACTTGCGGTACAAGCAGAGAGAATAGTTCGTCAGAATCAGATCATCAGAATGAACAGATGGAGAACAATTGTTCTGCTAACAATGCCTTGCCCTCAAACGTGTTTGATGCTCAGAATAACAATGAGACGAATCCTGATTCCGAATCAACTTCGGTCGACACATTGAAGGATGCAGAACTATTGTCGAATTTCTCATCTATGTCGAGTCACAGTGATAACCCACCTCTGGTTAAGGTAGCATATGAAGAAAACGGTTGCTTACAGAAGCCATCTTTAATTGATAAATCAACTTTGACTAGATGTACAATTCAGGAGGGTCTTGTAAGTGGCAAAATTGAGAAGGATTCAACCAATGCAGTAGAATCTGATAAGGATAGTGTTGCAGCTAGAGAGTGCTAACATTTACTGATTTTCCTTTTAATGTATACCCAACCCTTCAGTGACATACCTTGCACCTTTTGAAATAATCTTATGTACATCAGATAGCCTCATTTTCTCAATGAATTGCCTATTTCTTTTTAAGTAACAAATTTTATGTCTCATAGGAAAATCTTTCTTGGAAAGAAAATTGAAGGATAGGAATAAGTATGCAAATTTTGGCATAATAAAAGTCGGGTTAGATTGGTCGTTAAAACGATGTCGTTTTAGTCACATTAATTAGTGAGTAAAATAATGCTTCAATCAATTCATTGTCTTATTGACTTTTGGGAACATGAATCTCAAGAAAGTCACCCAAAAGATTGGAAGAATCACATTCTTGTCTAAGTATTATTCAACCCTATCTAAGGCTTAAATTAAACAATTAGAGTTGGCAAGGTTTGTCAAACTCGGTCCAAAGTCAACGAAAAACTTCAACCCTATCTAAAGCTTAAATTAAGTAATTAGGGTTGGGAAGGTTTACCTAACTCGGTCCAAAGTCAATCCGACCCAAAGCTCAAAAATTTTAAGAAAATTAAGTTACGTTTTTTTTTATTTTCTAAAATAAAAAAAATATATATTTAATCGGCTCGATTGAACTTCGAACTGCATTTCAAACCGAATCCAAACCGGACTACAAAACTTTGGGCCAGACTCACCCAGGCTTAAGTCCGGCCCAACCTATTGTCACGGCTAAAAGCAATCCAATTCCATATCATGCTTGAACAGATAAAAGGGTAGGAAGGTAACTTCGTACTAATTTGAATTAGAGAGTGGGCGTGTTAGTGGAGGGTAGTGGGGAGTAACCGCCTTAACCGTCAATACCCGAAAAAAAAATACACACGAAAACAATCAACGAGAAGAATCAGAGAAAACAGAGTCATTGTGCAGTGTCTGCGAATCAAATTATTAGGGTTTCGGAATCGAAATGGAAGTGAGAAGAGAGGAGATAAGGAAAGGTCCATGGAAAGCAGAGGAAGATGAGGTGTTAATAAACCACGTGAAGAAATATGGCCCTCGAGATTGGAGCTCCATTCGATCCAAAGGCCTCTTGCAGCGAACTGGCAAATCTTGTCGTCTTCGTTGGGTCAATAAACTTAGACCCAACTTGAAGATGTAACGACTCTGAATTTCTTTTCTTCTCTCACTACTGTGAACAAAATGCTTATTCATGCCGATTCTTTGATTGTTCTTGCTTTTGTGTAGTGGATGCAAGTTTTCAGCGGAGGAAGAAAGGGTGGTGATAGAGTTGCAGGGGCAATTCGGGAACAAATGGGCAAAGATCGCGACGTACTTGCCTGGTAGAACTGATAATGATGTGAAGAATTTTTGGAGTAGCAGACAAAAGAGGTTGGCTAGGATTCTGCAGACTAATGCAACACCATCTTGTTCTAGTTCTTCCAAATCTTGGAAGATCAAAAAGGAAGTTCTTGCCTTTCATGATGTTCCTACTTTAGAGGTAAACAAACATTTCACACTTTGATTAAAGGGGTTTCTTTATTCCTTGGTCTGCAACAAATTCCTACTCATTGTCATTTCTGGAGTGTAAAATTATGGAAATGACGTTACGATTTGAAGGAAAATAATGGTTGGGGAAGGTTTTGTTCTTTCGAAGTATTTTCTTGAGGTTTTAATCATGCCATGTTTCTTTTTCTGTTTTCTTTTAAGGCTCGTCCAATGTTCAGTTCTTCAATGGAGGAAGAGTCGTCATCAAAGGCTCAATCGTGCTCATCCTCATACATCGACAATCCCGAACCAATGCAAATGGCACCTTTGCCGGATTTCGTCAAGCCTGAATTATTTAGTTGCAGTGGGATGCTCGTGCTAGTGAAAGAAGAGCACTACTCTCAACTTCCCTTCCCTCAAGTCCTACAACCTCAACCAGAACTAACATTTTCAGCAGCAAACCAGGAGCTATTGGCTAGAATTGATGATCCTTATCTTCTGGATGCTTTTGGAGTAGTAGATCCTACAGAACCAGGAAATGGAGCACAGCTTTCACTGGGGCCATCACTGTTTGATCCAACAGCAAGTTGTTCATATGGTTCAAGGGATATGAAGAATCCTGCTACTCCTCCGGACACATTCTTCGATGACTTCCCGGCAGATATGTTTGATCACATTGAAACGCTACCAAACCTTTCAGGGTGGTGAATCACTGATGAAAAGACTTAACTATGTGGTGTAGTATGATGAAATGTGTTCACTAGCTTCTTTGGTGGAAAATCTGATAATAACCTTGTGACACTTGAATCTTTTGTTGTTGTGACGATTGTTCTTACTTTGAACTACACAGAACAAGGATGATAATTTGTAGTGCCTATTCCTTCTATTAAATTATCGAGTATGCTTAATTCAAATAAGTACTATATATCTTTTGCATGGACGAAGAGCATGATTATATCTATAATTAGCAATTCTCTATTGGGTCAGATCACTTTTGATGCAAGCGAATCATTTATGTCGCAGAGAATTAGCATCAACAGAATGATTTGGAATTCTTGCAGAGAAGAATCATCAGTTTCTGAAAGGTAAGTTTTTCAAACTCAAGTTCAAGAGATAAGTTCATTTATGGAGAGTCTGTGAGTGGGTGAGCCCAGTACATATGGTACCAAAAAAATATGGAATTACTGTGGTTCGAAATGATAAGAATGAGTTAGTACCTACTAGGACCACCACTGGATGGAGAATGTGTATTTATTATAGGAAACTGAATGCGGCAACCAAAAAAGACCATTAGATC
>JANIMX020000295.1:1098259-1113168 GCA_024582655.2 Erythroxylum kunthianum | reverse complement strand
GATTCCCAATCTGTCTGGACATACTTGTAGATACCCTAAGGTGACAACACTCTCCAACTAAAGTTGGTATTTTATGTTATCAAAGTATCAATCTTTACTGAAAGTGTAGTTTATTTATTCAATAAATAAATAAAAAAGCAAAAGGACCCTATATAATGATTTTTAAGATTTTTTATTCAATATAAATCTAAAAATCCCCTTTTCAGAACTAACCTCGATTACCGAATAAAGGATTATACTGAAATTACTCTCATCTAATTAAAACACAAACACAACAAATCATGTTTTTCCGCTTTGTAAAAATCAAGTGAGAGAAATCAATTGTACGAAGCCTTATTCTTGTATTTTTTACAAAAATATTATTTTCGTGACTCGAATCCATGAACTTCCAATAACAAAATAGAAACTTACCGATTGCTTAAAGACTCGCCCCTCTAATAATCAACTACACAACAAACTCAGTTTCTTTTGCAAGGGTTACAACAACAACAACAACAACATTTAGTAGAAATTTCGCTCTTGTGCAGGGTCTGAAAATGTTCAATAATACGTAATATTACCTTTAACTAGTTGAGAGGTTATTTCTAAATGACTCACATAAAGAAAAAAAAACATAGTTGAATAAAAGTAAATAGATAAATAAAAGATGAATAATATGACTAATAATACTAATAATATTAATATTAATAAAAATAATAAGACTAATAATAGTAACAATAATAATATTAAAAGAAAGAAATAAATAAATATATGTAAATACAATAAATAATAATAATAATAATAACAATAATAATAATACCTACTAAGTCAAGTTATTAAACCTACATGGGATCAATGATTTGAATCTCAGTACTCTAAAATTTTCTATGACGAGTCATATCCTCGATAAGTTATAACGCTGCCAAGTAGTAAATGAAGGATATCAATTATACACAACTTTTTGTGGTACTTTTTACAAATAATTTATTTTCGTGATTCAAACTCGTAACCTTTCATTCACAAAGAAATAATTTTATAAGTTTTTTTACTTTATAAAGGCTGAGTGAGGAAAATCATAACTTTCTTTACTTTTTTTTTATAAAGAGACTATTGGTATGGGGTGAAATTATGTACTTCTAGTAATACTGATTAACCAACCGAAAAGCACACTAAAGAATCTTATTAAAGTCTACGGTCAACACTGCAAGCTTTCACATGAAGTTTTCCCTTAACTTCTCTCCTTTTTTGTTTTTTGACGAACCAAAGTTCTGGTCCACTTATATCAATATAAAGATTGAACTAAACTACATTTTATTAATTTAGTAATAAAGGAATATTAATTAATAATTCATTTTCCACATAATTTCTATTTTCCATCAAATTTAAAGTTTATTGAAATATAAATAATAAAATAATACCAAGTACAAACTTTAACTTGGCTTATCTTATTTTACCGCACTTTTTATCTTTGTACTTTTAATTCTCAGGAGGGAATAAAAAGCACAAATTTGGCTGTTCTAAGTTCTAAATGAGTATGTCATCGATAATAGTATAGCTTATTTGTTACCATAAAAAAGACTCCGCCCTGCTCCTGGAAATAAACTTCTCTATTTCTTGAATTCTTAATTTTAGATAAAAAATGACAATAAATTGTGTAATTTAAATTCGTTTGATAAATTTAAATTTAATTACATATGAATAAAGGAGTTCAAATATATCTGAAAAATCTAAATCTAAATTTATTTTCTATCAAATTTAAACGACACTAACGCAGGTGAAGCTAGCTCTTGCAAAAGAAACCTATTGAAAAAGTACAAGTAGAAAAAGGAAAAAGAAACTCTTGGGGCGTGTTTACTTACAGAAAACAGTTTTATGTTTTCATTTTCTAATTTTTATTGAAAATGAAAAATTTTTATTTTCATTGAAAATTTAAAAAAAGTGTTCATTTGTTAGTATCAAAAAGTTGTTTTTTATTTTTTAAAACTAAAAAATGTGCTCATTTATTGTTTTTGAAAAACGCATTTATTGTTGTTTTTGAAAAACGTATTTTTAGTTTGGAAAACTACAATTTTTTTAACAAAGAAATTTTTTGAAAACAAGCTTGACTTGTTTTCCAAATTCCTTTTAAATTGAAAACAGTTTTCATTTGAAAATTTTATAAAAAAATCTAATATGAACACAAACTTCAATTTTCTGTTTTCATTAGAAAATTTTCCTTGAAAACAGCCTCAATTTTTTGTAAGTGAACACGCCCTTGGATTTTGAGAGTATACCGGGAAAAATTGGATCGAATCTGAATAAGCTCGTATACAATTAGAATTTCATATCTCAACCTAAAATTTTAAGACAATGAGATATGAGTTATATCTTTGTATATAATTTATTTTTCTCTTTTTGATGTAGGATGACTTCACTTATAGATTTCCAACATCTCCCTCTCACGAGTCGATTTATCCATATCGAGCTAACTCTCACTCAACCCATACCTCATGCGAAGCCATTTGTAAATCCATGAATCTCTATTTATCAGACTTCGCCAACCTAACTTTAATATCAATGTTAAGTTTTGAGAGAGCATAGGGAAAATTGTACCAAATCCAAATGAGCCTATATATAATTATGATTTCATATCTCAACCCAAATTTCTAAGGCAATGAATTATGAGTCATATCTTTGCATATAACTCACTTTATCTTTGTATCTTTTTTCGATATGGGACGACTCCACTTGAGAATTTTTAACATCTCCTCCTCACAATTGGATCTATCCATATCAGACTAGCTCTCCCTCAACCTATAACTTATGTGAAGCCATTTGAGTCATTATGACCTAAATCTATGAATCTATATTCATCAGACTTCGCCAACCTGACTCTGATACTAACGTTACGTTTTGAGAGAACATAGGAAGAGCATATATAACTAGAACTTTATATCTCAACACCAAACGCTAAAACAATGTGTTATGAGTCTTATCTTTATATATAACTCACTTTATTCTTAAGTCTCTTATCTTTATATATAACTCGCTTTATCTTTAAGTCTTTTTTCAATATGAGATGACTCCACTTATAAATTTTCAACATCTCACCCTCACAATTGGATCTATCTATATTGGAATAGCTCACCCTTAACCCATAGCTCATGCGAAACCATTTAAGTCAATATGACCTAAATACATGAATCTCTATTCATCACACTTCGTCAACCTGACTCTGATATCAATTTTAGGTTTTGAGAGAACATGAGGAGACCATATATAACTAGGACTTCATATCTCAACCTAAAACCTTTAAGTAATGGGTTGCGAGTCCTATCTTTATATATAACTCACTTTATCATTATGTCTCTTTTCGATGCGGAATAACTTCACTTGTGAATTTCTAACAGAAACAACAAGAAATTAAAAAAAACTTTTATATACTCCAACATTTCTTGGTAATTAGGAATTATTAAACTCTTAAAAACATTAAAATAACTTCCATATCATTGAAGTATTAGTAATTCTACTATTCCTTTTCCTTTTCTATGTTTTGGTTGATATAATATTGGTTTTTGTTAACCATCGGTTTCAACTAAAAGAGTAACGTCGAACCGAGGCAAATGATCGAACTAGTGATACTGATTAAGTAAGGAAATCGGTAACCGAATGACGAGTAGCGTATTGACTAACAGCAGCAAGGGGGTCGGCATCCAATTAAATATGTCTCGATTTCGGTTGGCTAAGTAAGTGTGCGTGAAAAGAAGGGATCGAGTATTGGATCGGCAGCTAATTGAAAGAAATGATCGAAAAAGAACATCGACAGGATATATTCGTAGCCGATCGATAGGTAAGTCCAAATCTTGGAAGATACGCTCGGATCTGCATACATAAATGTGCAATCATGTAGCGGTCATTTCGAATCAAGATTCTCCACGAGTAGTTGAACAAGATCCGCATGCATAAATGCGTAGTCGGGCAGTAGTCACATCAGATCTAGATGGCGGTGATATACGACAATTTTGGTAGGTAAAAAGTGCATATATCAGAAAGATACTTGTACAAATATAACATTTGAATATTATACAAAATTGTAACCCTATAAATAGCAAGTGTAAATATAACGAAAAAAAGTCTCGACACTTCAAACATTCAACTTATATCGAATTAGCTTTCTTTCGCTTTACTTTTTGTAGTGTAATTCTCAAATCGCCTTCCACATCAGACGTTTTTTAGAATAGTCTAGGAACCCATAGTTAGAAGACAGAATCCCTCTCCTGGCGCAATCGACTGAACTTTAAGAATCATCGTTATCGTGTTAATCAATAACTCGACTAATCTACCCATTTTACCGATGACAGTTTTAAAACAAATTATTATTTAGCATGTGATCATGATCGGACAAAAGCTTTCATCATAACTGAATGATTGGCTCCATATATCTTTCATACAAAACTTCGAATAATGTTTTATGTCTTCTCCACATGTTTTTCTTGCCTCTGAATCTGAAGTTAAAAGAACAGATCGATTTCTCTGTCCCCCGCTATCTTT
Organism: Erythroxylum kunthianum; assembly: GCA_024582655.2. Taxonomy (NCBI): domain Eukaryota; kingdom Viridiplantae; phylum Streptophyta; class Magnoliopsida; order Malpighiales; family Erythroxylaceae; genus Erythroxylum; species Erythroxylum kunthianum. Next base: position 1,108,659 of record JANIMX020000295.1, on the reverse strand, counting down.
GGTGATTTGATTTCCTGATGGTAAAGACTCTTGATGACACATCTCGTGGGACCCGACAACGAAATGGGAATTAGTTGTAGATACCAAGAATCCAATGATGATTATTGAGAATACATAAGAAATAGTATATAGTTTTAAGTTGCTAATTGGTATAAAAAAAATCAACTAAACAAACCTAATTTTTATACATAACATTCCCTTTATATATTAAAAAAATATTTTCGTAATTTAAACCCGTAATTTTTCAATTACAAAAGAATAGTCTTACCAGTTGGTATAGTAAAATCTCATAATTATTATATTCAATTAAGTTATTTGGATTGTAGGCATTATAGATAATAAATATAGGAATGGTAGTTCGGTATAGGTTAATCAGACCCGATTAGGTCTAATGTTAATAAAACACTTTTAGTTTGATCTAATTTTAGGTTAGAAATGATTTAAAAAACTAAATTAAGATAATATTATTTTAAAATTTCATTTAAAATTTCGAATTCCAATTGTTGGATCAAATCTGTTTAACGCTTTTGCACTAATATATGATTAATTATTCAAACATGACCCGTGTGGAAAATAGAAATTTTAAGAAAAATTAAACGAGTGCTGCTAATTAAGTAAAGTGTTGATCTGACTAAAGCTGAATAAAAAGAAGCCAACTTCTTGCCCCTTTTAAGTTGGAAAGGAAAAATTGCACCGAATGCTTTCCCTTAAGATCGTGAGATGCTTCTATGCTTTTTTGTACTTTACTTGTTTCATTTTATACAAGCCTTAGTTAGAGTAATCGGTAAGGTTATTTCTTTGCGACTGAAAAGTCATAAGTTTAAATCACGAAAATACTTTTTTTGTAACACATAATAAAGAAGACAACGTACAATTGATGCGCTCACCCGACTCTCACAAAATGAAAAAACAGGGTTTATTGTTATTGTTGTTATTTTAATTGTTTCATTTTCGGGGGAATTTAATTTACATCAAATTTCGGATCGAACTTCAATTCGGTTAGGCCCGACTCATTGCTATGACTAAGGTATCTCTTCAGACGACCCCCTTTTGTGGGATGATTTTGTCTCCAATCACTGCAATGGAATCTGAGTGGTCCATAAGAGTTGAGCACAATCTGAAAATACAAATTCCACCAACAATCTCTTCACACGAGACATCGTCAACATTATCTTATTACAGAATTATTTTTAAATATATAACAAAGTACATTTTAATTAATTTAAATAAATTATTTGACAAATTAATAATTGAAATTTACAATGATTCGTTTTTGCAATTTTATTTTTGGTAATCCTTTTATTATAATTTAAACTTATCATGATTCGAAATTAGAATTTTCTTAAATTAAAAGACTCTACTTGATCCTAAGGTACTAACTACATTTATTATGTCCCCAGTGTTGATCAGAAATCAGGAATCTAATGTTTGATTGTACCGTACCTTAAAAATTATTAGTACTTTTATTCCTGTACATGACAAACAAAAAAGAAATTATTAGTACTGAACTGAAAGAATATGGACAACAATTGATGGACTAATCGAACTACCGTGTCTAAAAATCAGTAGTTCAGTTCTGTTAAAGGAGGACCCATCAGGTATTAATGAAGGACCCCTCTTTGTCGTAAACAAGATGTTCATGATTGGCCTAACTAGCCGCTCCTTTCCAGAAACCAAGTACTATCTGTCGGACGATTGGACAGGAGCATTTTGAAAGGAACACACAGAAATTGGTAAAATCTGGATTTCATGGAAGAAAGCCGTCCATGAAATGGTGAAGAATTCTACATGTCATTATGGACATAGCAAAATAGAGCAACTCAGGCTCAAAGGCCAAGTATTGTTTGCCCGACTTAATTTAAGTTCCAACTCAATTCTATTTCTTTTTTTTAATTTGACTAATTATAAGAAATCAAATCAAATTAGCCTAAAGTTAACGAGTTAAACTATGTTTAACTAAATTCGAACCCTAATATTAACAGAGAGTAATTAACGAATAGTTTTAATATTTCTTCTCAATACTAAGACATACTATGACATGACTTTACCTATAACTAAAACAATGAAATGTATCATCATTACCCATTAAAGACTTTTTAAGTTAACCCTATTCCTTACTCCATGAATTTACTCTTCTCACCTAATACATTCATCACCCTGATATATTTCAGCAGTTCGAAACTGAGTAAGAAGGGAGTCTACAATACTATGTTCTTGCATCGACTAAAAATGCAGGATTTCTTCACATTGATCTGTCACTATCAATATTATAAATTATTGAATAGCCTGAATTCTAAAGTAGCTTCATGACAGATAAAATCACTTGGAGATGTACATAATCATCGTAACAAGCATTAGGACATTAGTTCATACCTTAATCATGCTTGGTCAGTACTATGTTTTCCACTGTAGTAATAACTGCTGATTTTCCCTTCCTTGAAAAACACCATCGCAAGATTAGAAACAAGAGTAAGACAGAAAAGAGTTTTAGGCTACTTCCAAAATGATAAAGCAGACACTATGTTCGAACAAGTTACAAAATGAAGAAGGACCAAACACTATGAGATTGCTTTCAACATCTAGTAAACATCTAAACCCAGAATTGGGTACATCTGGCATAATCTATTAGTACTAATAGAACTAGTTTATAAAGACAACAAAAATTTAAAGCAATGTTTCTGAATGTATTCATATGTACCAAATATTGTAACATAAAGGAACGCCCTCAAGGTTTAACAAATGGAGAAAAACTGGAATTAAAAGCCCAAGCCAACTTCAGATGCAATGTCCTATGACATGTACTGTAGAAACCCTATTTAGAAATCCAAGGCCTTCAGGGCAGAATTTCACCAGTTCAATTCTGTAATCTTCAAAGGATTCCAGCGCCTCCAACTAACAACATACAAGTCAAAAAAGTTTTACTTAAACCTAAGGACTGACAGCAATCCAGGACGATTTCAACACGCAGAGAGACGGTGCAGTGGCTTCCATCAATTTTCTTCTCCCATGCAGAAAGTCTAAATATAACAGTGGACATCCAGTTGCTCATATCCATAGGTCAAGGCTTTTAAAGAGGCACAAGCAGTTTCCTATGGGCCTGATATAGTGAATGTTGTCAAGAAGACAAACAGAACTTATCTTGGTTTCCATCAGATATAAACAGGCTTGACATCATTAGGTCCAAAACTGGTGGCACATGATGGACACTTGCGATGACGACTTTCAAAAAGTTTCTGTATACAGTGACTGCAGAAGAGGTGATAGCATTTTGTAATGACAACCTGTTAAAACATTGAGCTTTTAGAACCTTTAATAAGTATAAATAACAAGCACCGAGAAAAGAAACTTCTTTGCCAGTTTGATGCTTGATTCTTAAGTGCAACTATTCAAGAAACCATCAACCGATTCAGATAAATTAGACTTCAATCGACTATTATTTAGTATTTGAGTCCTAGTTTACTTCGCTTCACAATTTCCACCATTTGTACAGCTAATGTGAATACTTCAAACCATCATATTCAAAGTGGAAAGCAACACACCAAAAGGCCACAAATAAGAGAAGAGGGATGAAACAATTACCTCTTTAGGTCTGTCAATGCAGATACTGCACTTTACAATTTCCCTGTACTCTTTAAGTTCCTGTTGGAGTTTCTCCACAATTGATGAGCCCTCTGTCTGTACTTGAAGACATGAAATCTTTCTCCTCACAACCTCCGCTCCTTCCTCTTTTCTTCTTTTGTCAAACCTGGTAGAGAAACATGGTGAATACATGCCTTCTGAAGGCAGATATAAAATTACATCTTCAATTACCTTTCTCTCTCTATTTCTATCTGAAGGTCTAGAAGAGCTGCTCTACTTTCTCCAACTCTGCATTGTGAATCCTCCAATAACTCCCTAGCCTGATTAGATGCTCCTCTCACTTCTAGCAATCTACTTTTTGTGTTTTCCAATGTCAATGAGTTCCGAAACTTATCTGCAGTAAGTTTTTGAACCTGGTCTGCACAAATTTTTAACTGCAACAGCAAGGATGTACAACCTTAGGAAATATGCTCTCCATATTGAGTAGATTGTATCACAAAAAGTTCAAAAAACTACCTGATCTTCAATTCTTGATGCTTTCACATCAAAGAAATCAAGTGATATAGTGGATTGCTGAATCTCCCTTTCCGTTACCTTTTTCTCCAGTAGAATAGAATCCCGCAGCTGTCTTGACTTCACACTTTCTAGAACAAGCTAAACCAGGCACATCAAATGAAACAATCAAAACCTAAGTACAAGCAAAAGTCAGATGTAGGGAATCCAAATATTGGAGGCCATTGGACTTCACTCATTGTCATCCAAACATATAAGCAATATGAATATGCATGTGAAAGATATGTTCACATTTGGGTAGCAATGTTCTCAACCTATTCAAATTACAAATCAATCATTCAGGTAGATATCAGACCTAGAAAGTCAGGAACATTGTTAAACTTGTTGAAACTTGTTCTAGTAGCATTTGCATACTATCTTCTTAAGTCTAAACAAAACAGGTGTCCAAATCAACCAAAGGCATCAAATCATAAAATCAAACAGAAATTAAATGTGCAAGTCAAAGCCATCCACATAAAACAGAGAGCAACAATCCCCACAAAATAAGTCATTTACTATCCATGACCAGAAGGAAATGAAAAGCTGCATTACAATTCATAAATACTAAAATATAAGTAATATGAATATGCTAATCACCTTAATGTTATAATCATCTCTCTCAGTAATCTGCTGCAACAATTGTTGGTTTTGAGCTTGCATATCATCATATGCTTGTCCAATCGTCTGAAAATAACCAAGGAACAATAAAAGGTGTAGCCCACTAAAACACAAGAGAATGTGCATCATAATAGTAACAAACTAACCTCGATTTCAGATAAGTAGGCCTCACTTTCTTCACTTTTTGATTTCATAATCTCAGAAAGTCTAGACATTTCCCTAAAATTTCATATAACCATAATGTTATACAATTTGGACACAATATTCTGACAAGGTAGTAGCTGATGTTATTTCCGCACAATCGACCACATATTCCAACAAAGCAACAAGATGATGTGTTTAAATAGCTCAAGATACAAATTTAGACACCCTCCAGAAAGTCAGCAGAAATGCAATGATATCGACAGCCCTATTTTTCACTTTAAAACAAAGGCATGATTTGAGAACATCAATATACAAGGTTCATTTCCAAAAGTATCAATAGGCTTTATTCTGACTCGGTAGATCTAAATATGATTTGAATTATTGTTATCCAAACTGGTAAAAAAAAATCTATTGTTATCCAAACTGGTAATGGTTGATAAAAATCTAAAACGGTTAACAGCAGGATTAAAACACAGTTTGTTCTACAGTAAGAACAATTTTAACCTTTTAGAAGCTTCCAATTTCTGTCTCAAATCAACAATCTCAGCTTCTGCAGCTGCTAGCCTTTGTTGGGATATAGCCTCAGCTTCATTTGCTGTCTTAACTCGTAACTCTAAACTTTGCTCATCAAGGGAGGCTTTTAAACTCTGAACTCGAGCCCATGCCTCGTATTCCAGATCCCTAGCATCTAGGATATCCCTGCAGTTGCAAGATATAATGAATCACCTCGGGATTTCCCATGTAAGCACCCAATTAGTTTAAGATTAACAAAACTGTCAGGAGAAGATGGGATGACTTCCCAAGCTATATGTACATTGTCTCACAAGTTGCCCTAAACAGTTTCCCAGACCAAAAACTTTAACTGGGGAGAAGCTATGAAAGCATTATACTCAGATAAGCTAACCTTGAATCAATGGATTCATGTCTATACATTTCCAACATCAGCTTCAACTCCTGATGACTTTCTCTCAGATCTTGAACCTGGGATATTTAATTATATGTTGTTATATACATGAGTAAAACACATTGTTTATGTGCATCCAAAATTTAAGTACAATTACAAAGATAAAAGCATAATACAGAATCCACAAATAAGGGAGATCTCTCTCTGTCTATATCTCTCTCACACAAACACACACGTGCACCCACGAGTGCATGCACATACAAACACACATATAGAGAGACCAATGTGCGTGAACACACACAGAGTCCATATGGAATTTGGAAGGTCATTCACCATATGAAAAATATGTATAACAATCAATCATTCCCCATAGCACCAGTGTCATACCACAGATTGTAGCTTCTGTATCTCTGCAACTTGGCTGGCAGATCTAGCAGATAAACTTTCATACTCCTTAGCCTGCTAGACAAAACAAAGCTTTGAGCCCATGGAAATAATCCAAGAAGAAAGTTGCATAAACCATTAGAACATACCTTTCTATCCAAAACATTAGAAAGAGACTGCACATCAGCCCGTAAAGAATGAATGTTAGAAGCAGCCTCCTTGAAATTATTTAGTTGATGTTGCATTGTGCTCATCTCCTCAGGAAATGAAGAAACCAAGGCTTTGAACTGTGCAATTATGTCTTTTCTTCCTAACAAAGAAAGCAAGACAATCAGGCATTTAAGCACACACCATCAGTTACAAATATTGCAGCAAGTAGAAGATCTGGGAAAACATTTGTCAATTAGTTACCAGGTTCTCTAGATGCCTCTTCCAGCTTAACCTCAATCGACTTTTTATCATGAATCTGTTTCTCTAACTCTATTCCCAAATCAGCAATTCTAGAATTAGAAACTGCTGAAGATCTTTGGAAAACATCAAACAAGTCATTTTTTATACTCAATTCCCTTTCCCTCCAAACAAGTGTATCATTTTCAACCTGCAACTTACAGGGTTAAAAATAATGGTCAGCAACAGTACCAAATCCACAAAAGAAAAACAATAGTCTAAAGGCAAAAACAAAACTACCGACCAGCTACAACCTGTAGTTTCTCAAATAAGGCCTGATATTGGAGCATCTCTGATTTTGACTTTTCAACTTGATATCTCACCACAAGAAAGGTTTCAGAGGATGATATATACTTCAAGTTCTTCAATGAATTCTGCAACCCAAAATCCCTGTCTAGTCACTTCATCAACCAACTAAAGCCACAGTTTGACGCTTTTAGCACAAAATAAGCAGAAGCACTAGTAGTCTTAAAAAATCCAACCTGCAAATCGGACAACTGCTGCAAGATTTTTACCCTATCATCATAAAGGCCTTTTATTTCCAGTAATCTAGAAGAAGCTTGATCCTGGAGAATTAAAATTGATTAGTATGCTAATGTCTATCAGATGAAGAACTCTTAAGGAGGATCTGAAAGAAAAGGAACAGTTGACAACTTACTACAAGTTTTTTAAGAGAAGACTCCATATCTCCAAGATCTTTTTGTTTATCTCTGACCTTATCACTAGGGGCATGCTTACTTCCTAAGTTCAGGACAGGGAAAAATGCCCCTTTTGTAGCATCTCTCTCTGCTTTAAGGGTGGCCAGCTCGTTTTTATCTTCTTCCAATTTGGCAATTTCACACTCAAGTTGCACTTTGATAAGCAAACAACAGCATTAGACATGATCAATCCAAACGGTGACTTCCTTATAATAGAAGTCAGTGTTACATAGATATTTTTTCTAGAACCAACAATAACCGTTACCTTATGATTAATTGTCAAGAATCTGAGGAAGTAATATAAAAACATTGGATAAAAGTTGTAATAGGGGAAGATGGCCTCAGAGACCACATATATAAGTCTTTGATGCTTAAATAATGAAATTTCAAGAGACAACACACAAATCCCACTAGATTATGTGAGAAGCAAGTAGATTATACCACCCACCAAATTCTATGCACTATGCGCTAATTCTGACAATGGAAGATAAAATGTCATCGAACTGAATTATGCATGTATAATTCAGCCACGCATATATATATACATACATAAAGCCACGCATTCCCTTGAAAGTACTATCAGTAGCAGAATTCTGTCCAGAAACTAGTCTTGTTAAAATGTCAACAGAATGCTACCTTTTACATTATTAAGCTCAGCTTTTCTTTTTGCATCACTATCTTGACACTTCTGTAATTGCCTTGCCAGTAACTTTATCTTTAAATGAACATCAGTCAGTGACAACCTCAAGTTCTTCATTTCTGTCTCCAATTCACATGATGCCTTTTGTTTGCATTCACCTAGTAAATATGAGTGAGAATGGATAACTCAGAATGAACACCAAAGAAAAACAAAAGAGAAAGTTTGAAAGCAAACATGTGACAGCAAACTCTTACGATCTCCTGGTATCTCTTTTAAAGCTGCTGCACATAATCCATTCTTTAAAAGCCAAAGGCCATTAATATCAGCTATAACATTACTTAAAATGTTCTTGACCTTGAGACCCGTTGTTTCTCCATCTTCTTCCATCTCATCAATGCAATAACTAGCAGATGAACATTCAGTTGCACCTGTTTCTATGAGTCGACTAAGAAAAGCATCCTCTACAGGAGATCGTGCCCCATCTGACAAGCAATTTGAAACACCCCTATCAGGAAACAGATTTGCTTCAATAATAAAGTGCTAAAAGTTCCCAATCAGTACAAAAGAACCAGTTGTTATCTACAAGCTGCTCAAGGAGAGATCAACAAATGCTTATCTATAAACAAATTTGTGTTCAAATTAATCATAGAAAATGCTGGAAACAAATTCAAATCAAATGCCTAACAGCAGTTAAAATAGTACATGAATACAAACAGGCAAACAAGTGTACATAGACATGCATGTACCAAAAGTAGACTGCAATTTAGACAAACCAACACAGTATGTTTAAGATAAAGAGATATAAATACGATTATTGAACAATTGCAGAGGAAGGATCCCCGTTTAGAAGAAGAAAGTCCTGCTGCAAAACACATGATAACATGGCCATTCATAGTCTAAGATCTGGCAGAGTTCAACTTATAAGGAAACCAAAACCTCGTAAACAAAACAAAATCTGCAATTTGCATAGCAAGATCAATTCTCACCCCTTGTAACAGGAAGAGTTTTGATGGCTTGATCAACAGTTGAGTCTCTTGTATGAGTTGTGCATGATTCCAAGCCAGTAACCAACTATCACATAGACAATAAGTCAAATCCTCAATAGTTGAATAAAATATGGCATGCTAAGAAGAACAAAGAAAACAAGTGCCCTGTCCCGCCAACAATTAACTTCAACTTTCAATAATCATTGAATTTAACATGCACATAAACGAGTATGAAGCACCAAAGGCAAGCAATCGGTGATTACCCCTTCCCAAGACTTATTGACAGCTTTTACTGTCGAATCAAATGGCTGTTGTTTCTCCTTCAACTGATGGAACTTATTCTCCAGTGCACGGTACTCAATCTTCTGAGCTTCTAACTTCTGCGCAATCTTTTGATTTTGGTATTGAAGGACAGCAGCACCAAGCTGAATGATCAAAACAGAAAAGTTGAGTTAAAAGCACAATGAGCTGTACTCAACAAGATTTTGGCAACATATGATTCCTACAAACTGATTACTGCAAATGACCACTATCTCAAACATCAAACTTTGGACCTTCCTGAAAACAACTTGCATGAAGAAGTTAATCAAACAGCAAAAAAATGCTACAAATACAAATTCTAAAATCTACTAAGCACACAGGATCACTAACAGAAATACCAAAATGAACATTCAGGCACATTCATTCTTGAGTTGTAACAGAGATTACCAAGTAAAAACAGTTACCCGTAAAACAAAAACAAATTTAAGTTCCATAAACCAGAATACATATAAAAAATACGCAAGAAAAGGAAAACCCAATAATCATAAAGAAAAATCAATGTAAACCTTCTTGTCCTCAGAGGGTTGCGAGAATGGGTGCTTCTTAGCCATGGCAGTCGGCGAAATGGAACTGAATTGCCTGCGCTTACGTTCCGGTTCACTCCCCATTAAAACCCTAAATGACACCGACAGCTCCACTCTCACATGAGAAAAGCACAACTACTTAGAAGAAACAGACCTAATCAATTAATCAACCAAAAACTCTAGATTCACAAACATCGAAACCAATTATTCCCTAACAAATCCACAGAAGTCTTCTTCTACAAAGTTGTTTAGGGCTTCGAAACGTCGTCTGTGTATTGATCTCTCTTTCGGGAGGGCTACAGAAGAGAGAAATATCGTTCACACTGCAACTTCTCTTTTTCATTTTTCTTTCCTTCACGTAATATTATAATTATAAGGAATTTAAATTATTCTGTTTTGTTGTTTATTTTGGTGAAAGTTGGACGGGCAACTTTGGTATTAGAGAAAGATCGAGTTTCGTTAAACGAGCCCTGACCACGTTTAATAAACTGTCTGGTCATGATTTATGAAAATATATAAATTTTAACCGAACTATTAATTCACGGTTTAGGTTATGGTTTGAAAACTGCCGAAAACAGTTTAACCGTCTGTTTAACCGTCTAC
>JANIMX020000295.1:1087009-1097675 GCA_024582655.2 Erythroxylum kunthianum | reverse complement strand
CCGGTATAGTGCCATTCCAGAACCCAATCTGAAACCGGTACCTGTACGGTATTCATAACAATGATAACAACCCTATTTTTCTGTTTTACGAGGTTGGGTGAGGAACATCAATTGTACGCAGTATTTTTCTTGTATTTAAAAAAAAAACTAATTTTGTTATTCGAACCTTTATTTTATTACAAAATCTATTAAAAATATATATTATAAAATTTTAATTTTTATCTCATTTTAACCTTTATTTTTATATTTATTAATTAAATTTTAAATAATTAGACTAATAAATAATAATGAATTGTTGAATGAGAGTTTAATTAGTCGAGATTAATAATTGTAACTTTTCCCCTATTTGATTTGATTTAAAAATAATTAATTATGTATAAATTAATTAGATTTTAAGTTAGTCTGAAATCTAATTTAAACAGTACAAATTTTCTTTTTTAAATTAGTTAAATTAAATTAGTATTTTTTTTAAATTAAAAAATTTAAACACAATGTGGTATAGTTTTGGGGTTTCAGCCACCTGTTAAAGTATCGGTCCATAGCAAAACAACATAATCTAAGACTCGGAGAAGAGAGAAGACAGAAGAATGGGTACAATACTTTGTCGTTTCATCAACTGTTTAGTCACATTCTCTTTTTTGTGAAACTGATCCTTATTTCTTTCCGTATTTGGGCTTTACGATGTAACTATAAATAAGTAATGCAAATCATATAATTGGGCCGATGGAAGAATGTCTATGGATTCGACTTACATCCGACTTTGCTTCTTTCAGTACTCTTGAGGAGTATCAATGACTTAATCGAGCTTTTCAAACCTACCCATCTCGATTGGACTTTGAACCGTCCATAGGCCGGAAGAAAACAAGGTCGGCCCAGATGGGTTACTAATTTAGAACACTTAGAATCAGGCCTATTATTTCACCATTGTTGCAGAACATTACAGGCTTCGAAGAAGGATGCCTTCAAAAGTAATTCCAGGCCCAAAAGCTAAGGCAAGTCCCCATTCTTCTCCACTCTTTTTCTTCAACTCTTCTCTCATATATTCAATCACATAGAACACTGTATTGCTGCTAACATTCCCATAGTCCATCAGAGCCCTCCTGCTACACTCTAGCTTCTCGCTACTCAACTTCAAAGTGCTCTCTAGCCGGTTAAGTATGGCTGGTCCACCAGGATGAACTGCCCAGAACAGATCGTTGAACTCGCTTAAACCAGACTTTGACATAAGTTTCCTGCAGAATTCCTCAATGTGTTCTTCAATCTTTTGGGGCAGGTCTCTTCCAAGCTTGAAGTTTATACCCTCTTCAGTGAGACGTCCATCGATGACATTTTGTGTTCCAGGCAAGAACTGTTGAACTGCATAATTCAGTTCCATGAAAGGTGACTCTTTACCAGGTAAAGGGTTAGCTCCAACAATGGCTGCTGCTGCTCCGTCACCAAAAAGTGCAGCTCCAACGAGATCATAAGGGCGTGCTATGCTCGGTGGTCGAAAACCTATGATGGTAGTCTCAGAAGTGGTTAATAGAACACGACTTCCTGGGTTGTTTTCGGCTATGTCCTTGGCAACTCTAAGGCCAGTAACACCACCATAACAGCCCAGAAAATAGAGCATCACACGACCAACATCATTTCTCAGGCCAAGTTGACTAGCAAGGTAAAGGTCGCCACCAGGTAAACGTATCTCACTCGAAGAAACATAGACTATATGTGTGATATCTTCTACTGATCTTCCCCATTCCTTGATACAGGCAAGGCTAGCTTCTAATGCCATTTGAACAACTGCTGGATTCGCTATTTCAAGCCTTTGTTTGATTGTTGGCGAGCACTCGGTCACAAGTTCAGGATACTTTTCCAGGATCTCCTTTGACATGACTGTGTACCTTGTCTTCACTGTAGTGGTTTTACCTGTCAAAAAGTGAAGAAAACTCCTGAATAAATGCTGTTGGAAGGAATCTTGAGTTAACCCTTGCAGGGAAATGCAAACTTGTACGGAAATGTAAATCTAGTTCCTTCAAAAATGGTAAGATCTTTAACACAAGATGAACGAGTTAATCTGTATCATCTTGACTAGGTTCTGATTTTCGTTTTTTTTTTCTTTCTAAGAATACCGAAAAAAGGTCTTCTACTACCCATAACATGAAAATCTTGATCAAGTAAAATCTGTTTTATTTAGATTAGGAAAATCCTTGGCAAAGACAGGATAATTCAAATATGGGAATCAAAATTACAGGGTTTCTAGCAGAAACATAATTCAAACATGGGAATCAAAATTACAGGGTTTCTAACAGAAACATAATTCACTTACAGAGTCTTTCCAGTTTCTCCTTAATAGCTAAATCTTCACATTTGGTGTCCCTTATGTAGCCCTCTACGAGGCATTCCTGTGGTATAACTTGTTCTGGGAAAGCCTTGCCTATTGCAAGGATCGTTGCCTTCCCTGGAGTGGGAGCCTGTCCATTGATGAGAGTATTGTGCTTTGGACCATTGTTGGTGTCAGTTCTTGCCATCTTCAAGGAGCTTTAGGAAGAACTTAATGGCTGAAATCACAAAAGGGCAAGAATATAAACCATGGACAAGTCGTGTTCTTGGTGAAAGGTTGGTGCTCATGAAGACTAGCATGAGAAATATAAAATTGTCTAGTTTAAAAGGGTTTGGTGGTTATTTGGATTCTTCTTGTTAAGAGGCATGAAGGCCTTAATTCTGACAATAGTTTTCTTTCCAGTGTCTTTAGTTTATATTTCTTGCTCTTTATCTTTTCTTGTGTTATGGCTAAGTGTGCGCTTGACCCAACTTCAACTTACCTTCTCTTTCGGTTGTCAATCTTTCTGCTTGAAATAACGAGACAGAACTGCGGCATAATTATATCATTTCCTTAATAAGAACAGAATTACATTAGAACTAAAATAATTTATTTATTTACATTTTAAAATTAAAAATTGTGGCATAACAATGATTTGTGATTAACTTCATAAATAAGGAATATTTCAAAAAAAAGAATCCGACAATCACTTATTCAAAGTGCCACGTAACATTCAAATTAATGTTATAAAACACTCTTGATCCCTATAAATAGAGGGGTTCACCTCATTTTAAAAGGAGAAGATTCAAGCTGGGAAGTGTATCAGAATTCCTGCAACTCCACAAGCGCTTCCAAAGTTCAAGATACCTTGAAACTTCGATAAGTCTATAAAAAGAAAGACCAAGACTAAAATAAATTTAACAATATTCATGTGAGAACAAGTTAAGTAATCCTCAACAAAACAAGTAAGACACACACAAAATCAAATCAAGTAAAATTCATACAACACTAAAACTGAAAAAATCAAATCAGAAGATTAATCACTTCATCATTATTTTGTGACATTTTATTTTACAGTTTAGTCAAATACCAAATTTGTGCCTACTATAAAAATATTACAAGTGCCTAAGGCATTTTGTAGCAAGTTTTGGATAGAATATCAAGAACCACTCCAAGCCAGCTGAAAAATGAACTTGTGTAGTCTGTAAGAAGAAGCTACCTTCAAGGGGCTTAAAGTCTTAAGCCCAAGCTCAGCAGATGACATATCAGACACATATATGTACAACTCAGATACCTGTGAATCAATTGATTCAGGGAATCGTTTCTAGAACAAGGAAATGAGAATGTAGTAGACAGAAAGCTGAAACTGGAAAACTATAAGTCGGTCTTTCAAAATGTTATAAGTTCCACCAAAAAGAAGCCTTCTGAATTGGATTCTCATTTTTCAACACAGCTCAGAATTTGATTGAGGTAATCAATGTGCAGAGGTTTCAAATGATGAAAAATAGACCCTCTAATGCTTATCAAGAAGATGAAAATGAACTGCAGATAACTTTGTTTCAGTGGAAGAACGCATGTAAATTGGCCAGACAGATGATAAAAGTTAGTTAAGAACACACAACCGTATGTATGCGCAGTATCATGAGAAGGTCTCAAGTTTCTCTTCACCAGGCCTCTAGAAACCAGAACTACACACCAGTTTCATTCCCAACGCCTTGGTATAAGCTTAATAATCCTACAACTATCATCCATAATCAACCAGCTCTATCTTCTCCAAAGGAACCTGCACAAAAGATGCCAGTTCTTCCTTCATATTGGTTGTTTAACCAGGTCTTGTAAGAAATGGCCTATGTTTCTAGCTTATCTCCAAGAAGATGGGAGCTTCAGTAGAAGGCAGGCTTACCCCAATTCATGTGAGTGAAATACAAGTTGGGAATGGTTGAACTTGCCTATAAAGAAAAGGCACTACACTCTCAGATTGTATACACTGAAGAGGATTTATAAGGGACTGCAGCTTGCCAAGACATTTAGTAACTTATAAAGTTCCAAGGATCAGACTACTCCCTCATACCTTATCAGAGTCCAGAGTGTCCCATTACTGCATATATGATCTCAGTTTCCCAATCTAAATCAGAGCAACTGGGATCGCACATCAGAGAACTTGCGCTCGCCTGAGCACTTCCCATGTGTAGAACGGGCGCAACAAGTGAGTTTAGAGTCAATTCATAGCATGAAATTCCCACAGACAAGCACAGGCATTGTTTGGTCTCAATCTGATCTGCAACCATATCTCCAGTCGGTGCCTAACAAGGCAGTGAGTAGCGTTGTGCAGAGATCGCCCATGAACAGCTCACACATCAAAACAGGCTTGAAAACCCACACCGATAATGCCACAAAGCATGGTCAAGCTTGGCGCTTCACATATAGTTATTGGCTGCAAACCACAATTTTAAAAGTGATTGTGAAGTCATCACACCCAAGAGTAGTTTTCTTAATAGAAATGTAGGGATATTTCCTTCTAACACTAATTTGACATTCTCTTAGCTACAAACTTTGCTTCCTCTAATCTTCCCCCAGCCTCCAAAGCGATTTTCAATTCCTCAAGGCAGCTCAATTGTTGATGTTTATCTTTCTCCACTATTTCATAATACAACACAAATGCCTCTTTTAGTTTGTTCATTTTACAAAGACCTTCAATAACTGAATTGCACATACTAACGTCCACCTTGTGATGCTTTCCCAAACAAAATAGCAACATCCTCTGTGCTTCTAGTAACTTTTTGCTCCCAGAGACATGACTGACCAATTCTTTCATGTCAACTACATACCCATTGTCATAAAGTGACCCAACAACTGAAAATGCTTTATCATGCAGTCCACTATCAAAAAGTAACCGTATCGTGTGTGTCGAAAGAGAGAGATTTTGTCTTATGTTTCTGTCTAACATCAATTCAATAAAGCTAGCTGATTCAAGGGCACAATGCTTCTCCAGTAATCCCATCAGAACAGAATGGAATGTAGCTGTTTCAGGCAGATGAGAACTCTTGAGCATCTTTTCCAAAGTACTGTAGGCCAAAACAGGTTCAACTTGCTGCAATAATCCTTCTATCAGGCTGTAATAGGTCTCAAAATCAGGCACAAAATCTTGTCTTAGCATCAAGACCAAGAGTTTATATCCAGCTTCAAATGCACCCTCCCTACAATGTCCCATGATCAAAATCTTATAGGAATCTGGATCTTGTGTTCCTCTTCTCATCAGCTGCCCGAATACTCTCCCAGCCTTGCTAGTCTTACCATTTTTGCACAGATACTCAAACATGGGCTTATATGCCGCAACAAGAGGCTTACAGCCGTCAGCCCGCAACACGATCCCCTTCTCAAATAACTCATCAAGCAACTGCTCGCCTCTCTCAAATTCCCCCTTTTGACACAAATTCCTTATCAAAATGCTGTATGTAGCTGAATCTGGCCGGACATTCATTTCCATCATCTTTTCAAAGATCTTCAGTGCCTCGAATAAAGTTTTAGTAGGCCTAATTTAGGATATGTTGGAACTCATATGATAACTAAAGATAAATATGGTTATACTCCTATAGATAAAATGAGAACGAAAGCTATAAACCCTTTTGGAATATATTTGGATATAGACTGCATCCAAAATATAAAAGAAGCAATAGATAAATGGGAAATTGCTTTACGAGTAATTGTTTCTATCAATAAAATGGATTATAAAACAACTAATTTTTTTAGAGAAAACATTAGTCAACATCTCCCTTTGATTCTAGAAAATAGATGAAAACTAAAAAAAACTCTATATTTAATCCTGATAAAGATATAGCAAACTTAATAACTCGAGCAGCTGATACATTTCGATTAGAATTTGTTAGAGAAGGCAACATTTTAAAGACACAACGACTATAAGAAAATATGCTATAGCATTACAAAGACTACAATTATATGATATGTGTGAAATTAACAAATATATTTGTATTTTCTTATATTATTATTACCATATTTATAATCAAGTCGATAATACATAACTTTATTTTTTTAAAAATTTCTCAAAAATCATTGATCCTTAGGGAAGTAAATTAGAGGCAACTTACAATCCTAGACTTATAGATACCTTAGGATAAATAATTTCTTTTTTAAAAGATAAAATAAGTGAATGGTGTGATGACACTATCTTATTAAAGAAGAGTAAAGGAATAAAGAAAAAAAAATCTTCTTTATGTTGATATGATTTGAAAATCCCTACTATGATATGATGTGATAGTCCTTATTATTATAATAAGATAAAAAATAAATATAAAAGAAACAAATATTTTAAGAAATGTAAGGCAAAATATTATAAGAAAAAAGAAGGCTATAAACCTAGAAAACCTATGTTTAGAAGAAATAAAAGTATAAATAAAAAGATAACTGAATGCCCGTGCTACTAATGTAAAGAAAAAGGACACTGCACTAATGAATTCCTTAAAGATTTAATAAAAAGAAAATCAAAATAGATGATTATATAAATGAAATGATAGAAAATGAAGATTTTATTAGAATCAATACCTTTAAAGACTGTTCTTTAAATAAAGTATTTTAATAATAATGGATACAAAATACGAAGAAACTTCAACTTTTGAAATAAATGAGTGAAACATGAGAGTCTTCTAATACTCAATCTGATAAACAAATAATAGATAATATAATAGAAACATTTGAAAAACAAGGAGAATACATTCAAGAGGCTTTTATTGATAGAAAAAGGCTTAAAAAGATTTAGAATACAATGTTTTCTATAAATTCTTATAGCGGATTTAATATGACACTTCTAGAAAAAAAAAGGGTTAAAACCTAGAAAACACCTTATGTTCTACGGAATAAATCTTAAAGAAAAAACCTTAGATATTAGTTTAACTTCGAACAAAGTAATGATTCCTCTATTATCTGAAAGAGATATTTCTCAAAAACTTGATCACATTCCCAAAGAAATTAGGGACAAAATAGGATGGGTGCATATTGGTGATATACAAATGATAAATAGATATACTTTTAGAGGAGGAATAGATAGTCCTATAAATTTAGCAATAATAGATGATCAAACTCATTATAGAAAAGAAGCCTGTATGGGAATTTTGAGAGGCAATCTTCGATATCCAAAACTTTTGTTTAATATCTATCCTAAGATGTCTTATAATATACAAGATAAAGATTTTGATAGAACACTCTCTTTAATCCAAGACTTAAAAAGAAAAGATTTAATTAAAGATTGTAATAGACCATATTCTATTACATATATGATATCTTATGCCTTGTCGAATACTCATCATACAAAATGTTTTGCAAATAAAGATATTATTGATTTTCCAAAATTATTTTCTGAAGTAGAAAGAATATATCCTCCTTATATAGAAAATATAGAAGACCTTAAAGATGATTTTTCATTAGACCTACAACAAAAACCCTTGCTAACTTCTAACAATAAAGTATTACATCGATTATCTTATTCAGAAACTAGTGTTTCAAGTAGTAAACGATATGCTAATACCTTAATAAGAGCAGATAGAAAATAAGTTCTAATTATAACATTAAGGGAGAATACTTTGATGGTGCAACATGTGTCTCTTGTAATATCTTAATTGATACTAGTGCTAGTGGAAGTTACATTAATCATAATCTGACAAAAACTTTGATAAGTTTCCAACTCAACAAACCTTATCAATATATCAAATTTAATGGTGAAATACATCAAATAGATACTGCCATAAAGACCAATATTAAAATAGGAGAGAGTAAATTACCTATAAGATTATTTGTTGAAAGTGAAGGATTCAACTTAGAAATAATGTTAGGAACTAGTTTTCTCGAACAAGTTCAACCTTATAAAATAACTTAATATGGAATAAAATTATCCTACAACAATAATATAATATATATTCCTAAATAATGACTAGTTCTACTAGTATTTATATTCCCATTGGAATAACTTATAAAGATTATAGAGATGAATATTTTGCTGCTTATATAGATAGTGGAGTCGATTCTTGTTTATGTAAAGATAGTTGTTTTCTGTTACAATATCATGAAACCTTAAAACATATAATCATATTAGATATTTCTAATAATAAGATACATTTATCCAAAGGTATTCATCAACCGCTAATCCTCTTAGGATCATTTTTAATAAAATGTCCACAATTTATTTTTATGATACAGGAAATGATATTCTTTTATGAAATATTTTTCTTCAATATTTCATAAGATATTATTTGATAATATTAAACAAAAAATACATTTCAAAACTCCTTGTTGTCATTGGATCATCATTAATTGGATAAAACATGCCTATGCTCGATCTATCCCAATCCATTTTAAACCTCGCACAACCCAACGTGATGTAGGATATAAAGAAAAACTTATCTTTTCAAAAGGAAAATCTTTATTAAAAGTAGAAAATATTATAGAAAATAAATATTAATAGATAAAAACCATCAAAGATGGACTAGAATTAATAAAACATAAAGTAAAGAACAAATATTTTGATAACCATTACAATTTTGAGATAAAAATAGAGAAGCAAGCTTAGAAATGATAGATAAATAAAAGATTATTAGAGTTACTGCTATAAGATATAATATAGAAGATCAAGAAGAATTCAAAAAACAACTTCTTGAACTAGAAAATTTAAAAATTATTCAGCTTAGTAAATCCCTTTACTCTTCTCCAGCATTTACGGTTAGAAACCATGCAAAAATACTTAGAAATAAAGCAAGGATGATAATAAATTATAAAAAGTAATATGATAATAAAATATTTGTTGGATATTTCTTACCTCATAAAGAAACATTAATAAACTTAACAAGAGGAAACCAAATTTTCTCTAAATTTGATTGCAAAAGTGGATTTTGGAAAATAAAAATGAATAAAGATAGCATTTCATATACTGCTTTCTCTACTCCACAAGGTCGTTATGAATGGTTAGTCACGCCTTTTGGTTTAAAAAATACCCCTCAAATATTTCAAAGAAAAATGGATAATATCTTCAAAATCATAATTTCATACATTGTTATGTGGATGATATTCTAGTAGCTAGTAATAATATTGCTCAACATATTATACATCTCCATACATTTGCAAATTTATGTGAACAACATGGTTTGACTCTTTTTGAGGAAAAAACTAAGACACATCAAACTGCGATAGAATTTTTTAGCATGGAAATAGATGGTAGGGGAGTTAAACTTCAAACTCATATTCTTGAAAAAACTTTTGCAATCCTGTTGCGCAAATAATTACCTAAAATTTAAGCAACTATATGCACGTTATAACTCGCAAGTGCACAAGATTGTATATGTAGTATAGCATGCAAGTACGAGATCATTCCTACGAGGATTAGAATAATTGCGCTAAAAATTAAAGATCAATGTCTCGAAGATGATGAGGTTATCAAAATTAAAACTTGGAAAGTGATGTGTTGATATTTATATAGATTTATAACGAATATTACCCCTAAATTTTGTACAAGTGGATTGATTAATTGCTCTAAATTTAATTGTTTCAAATTGCAGGTGCAAAATTAATTAAAACAGTGAAAGTGAACAGTGTCATACAAAATGCATCAGGAAGGAGCAAAATGACGCAGCAGGCAGATGCAAAACGCAGACATAAATGCCTGCGTTAAAAGTAGACATAAACATCTGCGTTTAACATAGACGTTTAAAAGAAATGAAACGGGGGATTAATTGTACAATTTTTGGGCAACACTGTTCACATAACAGGAGAGGAATAAGGGAGGATGGAGCGGCGTGCGATAGCGCTGGGTAAAATGAAGGAATATGGAAAACCTGAGGAGTGGCGAGCAGTCAATGAGCAGAGGAACTAGACGTGTTGTGAGATTCGAGTAGTCAATATCCCTTAATATTGAACACTCCAACCAGACACTAAGAGAGCCAAGACAGATTCGGGAGGCAAACTCTTGCAATTTCATCATCTTTCAATTTTCTCTTTTCACGATTCGTTTGGATGTTACTACTTGGTTATTCTAGAATAATCGCTATGTTAGAGTAGTTAATTTGTTTCTAGGATTAGGCAATGCCCTTTAATACTTTGACGATTAATTGACTTTGTTAAACCTTTTTATTAATATTGAATGTTCTTTGATTTAATTCTTATTGTGCTTATTCATATGGATTTGCTGGCCACATATCAGCATGTCATAGATATTTAGGTACGTACTGCCAGGTGAAACTAGGTATCAGAACTATAAGAATTAAACTTAAGGTCTAAATCATGAGAGTATGTTTAGTCTTTCAAGGACTCAATGAATTACCACAAAACCTAAAGGGTTCAATTTAAATACAATTACCATGAGAGTAG